>JAMZAV010000267.1:0-595550 GCA_024449915.1 Sweltsa coloradensis
AAAACGGAAGAAAAATTTTAATTCCAAGCTTTCTTTTGTTTTAAGAAAGTTTGAAATTTTGAAAATAGACGCAAAATTTAAAATGTCCGCCATCTGTTACATATTTTCTTATCCCGTGCTAGGCGGGATAAGTCTTCATGAATTGGATTGAGTTTATACCGCACTTATACCACCTAACTCTGCTTATACCGGGATAAAAATGTACATGAATCGGGGCCCTGACGTTTTATTTGCACTGGGTATTTAGCAGCTATAATACATTGAGGAATGTTCTATACTTAATGATAATAATGATCAAGAGGCAAGTCAGAATTAGGAATTTAGCAAATGTTCTGAATATACATCCATAATACACTCAAACACAACTTTTTGCACTGCATGTACAAAAGCTCAAGTGTGAAGAAAATTTCCGTCCTACCCTTGATTGATTTATTTTTACCCAGGATGTGATTGTGAATGGTATAAAATCAATAGTATTATTTAATATTCCAGACATACCAGGTAAAGAAAATATTAATTTCTATTTCAATAACTATAGTATTAGTAGACCTACAACTAGTATGGTAATGACGTTTCCTTCGGGAATCCTTCATTTCTGTAACTGTAACTAAGGTATACGACGTTTTCGTCATACCCTTGATGTACTTCTGCCTGTGTTAAAATATGTAATTGCCGATATAAATGCATATTATTTAGCGGCTTTAGAGAAGGCTTTGCTTTCTTGATTTCTTTGCTCGTTTCGGTTGTTGTAAGAGTATCTTGGCCACAGATGCTGCAACTTGTGCAAAGGACGATGTTATGTAGGTGGATTCTTTGATCTCACCGAGCACGAGCCTCTTTGCAAATTGCGCTTCAATAAGCTCGGGCAATAGCAATCCATATAAAACCTATAAATGCAAATTTCCGTTGCTTTCATGGGCGTCGGAAGGGGGGAACGGCAAGTGGGCTAGCCCCCCCCCCCCCTCTCCTGGATGTTAGAGAAAATTATAAATTTTGCACCAGAGTAAATGTTTCATTTTAATTTATTCATTAACTTATTTTAATAACCCAAAACTATATTAACAACCCAAAATCTGAATAAAAGTCGTGAAAAAACGCACTGCGGAGCCATTGAGGTGTCTTTTCGTTCACGGACCCTCCTCACACCAGGATAAATGTATTTGAATTAAAAAATTTCATAACCTATTTTGGCAAACAAATTTGGTTAAATATTTTTGAAAAAAAACACCCTGCGGGGCTATTGGGAGTATTCTGTCGTCAAAAATTCCAGACGAAGATTGAACCGTTTCGTTCAACCAATTTTCTACTTTTTTCCAATTTCCTGCAGTATAAATAATTATAATGACGGGAAAGAAAAGTGTCGTACAAATGGGTGGGGGCGTTAGATTCAATGGTTTTAAATTGGTTTCTACTTTCTTTGGCAAAGTAAATAAACTACATCAAATCAGTGTTAGCCTAGTCATCACTACTCATGGATTCGTTCATAAAATATCCAACAGTTTGATACAAACTAGACAGGACTATACCTACATTATTGTTCCGATCTTTACACACGGAATAGATTTAGAAGATATACCCTAGTGTCCCTGTGTCCCTAGTCAGTTACTTTTATTGTGGCTGAATAGTCTCGCGACGGGACAAGTTAGCCAGCGTCGTTATAATATATCATTATCCATAATATAGCTAAAAATCATAAGACTGGGTTTCATCTATAGTTGCTATTTCAATTGTTGAATGCGTGTTATTTTCCCATACAAACATAAAAAATCGTTAGCAACAAGAGGGCACTGTTTATCGCCAGTCTTGGGCAAGTTCCCCCCCCAAAAAAAGGAACTTTGAAAAGTTAAGTTACTTCTGCCTAAAAAGGAACTAAGATGTTCCTAGTTCCTTTTATAAAAAAAGGAACTGAGACGTTCCTCAAAAGGAACTTAGTTCCTTTCACGTTCCTTATACCATCTACTCGCGAGTAAACGCACTATATACTATATACACACGTACAAGTATACAGAAAACTTACATGCTAATTTTTTTTAAACAATTAAAATTAGTTATCAGGACATATAGCGGCGTTTTTCTTTCGAATTATAATGTCCTCTGTTCATGCCGCCGACTTGTGGCAGTGGGTTGAGGTGCGCCCCCCCCCCCCCCCCCCCCCCCACCTTACCACTCGCAATCTTCCAAAGATTATACTGCGTAAATAATTACCATAACAGTTCTTAAGTTTTTAATCTGCTAGAAGTCAAAAGCTAGGTGATAACTGAAATTAAACACATGGGAATAGAGATACTAAGAGGCTGGCCTTTCCTTATCTTGTTTACTCGCCAGCATTCGGGCTCCAACCCTCCCCCCCAAGCCAACGCATCGTGACCTTGCAGACTAGACTGTGACAAGATACACCAGATGCAAGGAACAGTGAGTGTTCCTGCAATCACGACGCATGGGACCTGTTACTGGACAAATGGACTTATCTTTTATTCCAGGCTTCCGCTTATCTTGCGACGAAAGCTAAGCGCGGGCGATGGTGAGAGATTTTCTCACATGCCCGGACTTTTTTACTTGCCCCAGACATGGGGGGGTGGGGGCTCCGCCTTTTTCGAAAACACAAAATGTGACAAGATAATTATTTTTTATACTGAAGTTTATGATATTATTAGGTACTGGAATTGTGGAATTCGACGGGATTACGACGACAAAACGAACTTGTAAAGGAACGTTAAATTCGTTCCAAGTTCCCACGAAATAGTAACGTATCACGTTACAAGTTCCTGATAAAATAAAAGGAACGCGTTCCCATTGAAGTTCCTGAAAAGGAACGCGTTCCCGGGAACGCGTTCCTCCCCAAGACTGGTTATCGCCATCGGTATTTTCTTATAGCGAGGGTCTTCACTGGAAATACCGACAGTGTTGGTTCGAGCGCTAAGCGACAGATCTAATTCCCAGGGTGAAATATTAAAATTAAAACTAGATAAACGCCAAAGTCGTTAAACGAGTGAGTGACCATGTGTTGATAGGGTGACCAGATGGCCAGGAGTGAATTTCGGGACACTTTTTCAGGCGAAAACAGCAGGGGGGTTTGGGGGGCGAGCCCCCAACAACAGCGCCGCAGGCGAAAATTTTTAAAATCAGGTTTTTTGGAGTGATTTCTGAGCGTTTCAGAAAAAATATCGATCCGGATTTAATACTGAAATATTGTCTTTTGTGTAGTCAAAAACCAAAAAACCTTGTAAAAAAAAACACTCCAATTCGCTTTGTGAGGGAAATCGTACCACCTACACAATCCATTTGTAGTAGTGAGCCTACAATCCTTAATTTACAAAGCCGCTTCTTAGATTTCTTTGCTTTTTTGTTTTTTATTTTCTGGTTGAAATTTCTAATTTTCTAATTTTTTTTTTAAGTCAAATTAAATAAAAAGTTGTGAATTTACCAATTCGTGAACAAAAGGCGTCCCGAATGAAATATTTCGGTACGGGGACCAATTGCATCAAATTTCGGTGACTTGTCCCGCATTTTTCGGGAACGTCTGTTCACCTATGTGTTGAGGAGAGGGGTGGGGGTGCGCGGTAAGCATTCCCTTCTTTCCCCCTACATTAAGTCAGTCCCTACTTATCAAGTGTCATGAATAGAGTTGCGCATATATGGCGTTTTAATTGCTTCCACTTATACCAACTAAACTTCCAACCCTATTATTTATCCAATATAATAATGGCATGTGATTTATAGGAGTATGCAAATGTTCTCTGGGTACTCAACACATGACTCCATCAACATCGTCTAACAACGACTTGGCTTTTTCTAGTCTGGTTTGGCTAGGCGCCTTCCATACCCGAAATGTGGGAGACCTGGGGTTGGGTTTTCAATCACCCTGATCGAGAAAGATTTTGTATTTCTGGATTGTGTTTTAAAATTAATTAAGCGTGTTTTTTGAATGATATAACGCAGTGTAGTCTTCTTCAGTGTGACAATGCTATGGGGAAAACTTTAGCCAGTACAAAATACGTGTGAATATTGCAAGTTTTACTCAATCTCCGAGCAAAATTTGGGGTACCTTGAGCGTGCAAGATTCTATACACACCTTGGGCACTGCATTCCAACGGCCAGAAACATACAATAACAAAATATTTTTTTCAGAACAAAACCATTGTCGTAAAATAATTCGTACACATTCCTGGCCTATTTTCAATTTTTATTTCTTGTAAGTTTAATCGCAATTGGATCTTGCTGATTTTGGCATCATTCGCAGTAAACTCGTTCGTTAAAGTGGTTCGACATCCCGTTTGGGGCGGACATTTTTTAATTTCTGGATGTAGTAACTAATATCAATTACACTACGGGAGTGTTTTCCCGACTACCCAAATCGAGAAACTCGTACGCGTATGTCCTGTTTAAAATTTCAGCGCGAATTCTATCAGCATTCGGCCTGATTCGACGTACAGCAACACAGTACAGAATTACGGAAGTGCCCGATTTTTGAATCCGCTCCGCTCCCCTCGTCTAATTACTAGAAATTATTTTCATCATTTCTCAAGCCGCATCTTCAGGCTTCGGGGATAGGTGCCAGGTTTCAATTGCTGTGCAATAACCGACAAAGATAGCTCATGCGTGCGTGAGACCCGATTCGGGAAGGTCACTGGTTCGAATCCAGCTACCACAATCTTAACTGAATGTAAAGTTTTGAGTCTCTAATAATCCATGAACATTTTGCTTAACAATTACTCTCATACATTAGTTTCTAACCTAAAGAGGGTCCACTGGGTGAACCTGATGTTAACCGACAACGGGAAGCTTTGCGAAAAACCGTATTTTAAGCTTAGAGCATTGTGGTACTCACTCGACTGCTGCGTTGTATTATACAATGAGTTTCAGATAATATGTTTGTCAATTAATATTTGTCCGAAAAAAATGCCTACTTAGTGATCAGGACCTTAAAGAGGGACACATTATGGATCAGTTGGCTTTCTGTCCAAAAACGAGAGAACCTAAGTACCAAGTGAACAACAAATCCTAAAATAGGCATAACTGTCAGAAGTCTGGTATTGCAATGTATCAGGATGCAGATTATGTTCTAGGGAATCTTGTGACATATATCTTAAAATTATTATACCTAAGCTATATGTTTTTGCTTTCATAGTGTCACTTAGAGTAAATCCATTGCTTAATTAAACAAACTATAATAATATATAACGTATTTTTTAACCTGTGTCAACAACAAAATCACAGCACTACACAGATAAAAAATACACTACACATACAGTGAACATGATTGAATAATAAAACATTGATGGTGACAGCTAGATGTTCGATAACGTGCTTTTTCAAACGCTACTGGACGGAACGGATGTTAAGTGCACAAGCAACAAACACTCGACTAGGACCGAACTTCCAAGGACAGAGATGGTCAAAGCCTAAGACACTACAACGGGCAACGTTTGGAATGTTCGCCGCGTCACTACCTATAGCCTCCGCCTCTCGCGGCCCGAGAGCTGTGGCGCTACCTTACGACATGTTATCTGCAGGGGCAGCGTATAGACTAGCCCGCCGAACACTAACGCCCTTATCCTAGAAAGCGTAATTTTTATGAGATCAAAAAAATCTACAAAAAAACTACGTTTCATATGAAAGTGTTTTGTAGGATTGTATCATATTCCAAATTTGTCTATCTAATCTAAAAAAACTGCATTTATTTAATATGCTTTGGTAAAAAATTAAAATTAAAATTCGAATATGATAGAAACATCAATTGGTTCTTATTGACATAACGCAAAAAAAATTATCTGATTATGTAAAGAATTGTGGATTTGACAGCACAATAAACGAAAGCTCTGTATCGCCGGAGCCCTCTTAATAATAAACTAGGGAAACGCCAAAGTCGTGTTAAACGAGTGAGTGAGCCATGTGTTAAGTACCCGATTACATTACTTTTCTTCCCCCTACCTTGGGCCTACCTAGCCTATCATAGGCTAGAGAGGCGCATTATGACCTTACAGTTGACGCGCCGCGTCCCCGTATACAACTAAACTTTAAAAAACTATTATTTATACGAATATAATTATCAAACTTAAATGCAAATGTTCCCGGGTACTCACCACATGACCTCGCTCACTCGTCTCACTACGACTTTGGCGTTTCCCTATAGTCTAGTTGGCTAAGGCGCCCTTGTAGCCGAAATGTGAAAGAAGTGGTTATTCCCTGGTCGGGAAAGATTTTGTAATTTCTAGATTGTATTTCAAAAATAATTGAACATGATTTGAAATGCATAATATAACGCAGTGTTGTCCATCATCTGTGGCAATAGGGCCTACTATGGTAAACATAGCCAGTACGAAATACATGAAAATATTGCAAGGTTTATACTCAATCTACGAGCGAATTTTGTGGGTACCTTGACGTGCAACATTCGACAGACCTTGCATGGGCACGGCATTCACGGCCAGGCGAATAATAAACAAAAAATATATTTTCAAAATCTAAAACATTGTACCCGATTACATTACTTTTCTTCCCCCTACCTTGGGCCTACCTAGCCTATCATAGGCTAGAGAGGCGCATTACGACCTTACAGTTGACGCGCCCGTCCCCGTTATGCCAACTAAACTTTAAAAAACTATTATTATATACGAATATAATTATCAAACTTAAATGCATATGTTCCCGGGTACTCAACACATGACTCGCGCACTCGTCTAACAACGACTTGGCGTCTTCCCTGGTCTAGTTGGCTAAAGCCCCCTTATAGCCGAAATATGGGAGACGTGGGTTCAATCCCCTGGTCGGGAAAGATTTTGTAATTTCGAGATTGTATTTAAAAAATTATTAAACATGTTTTGAAATGCATATAACGCAGTGAAGTCCATCATCTGTGGCAATAGGGCCCTACTATGGTAAACATAGCCAGTACGAAAATACGTGAAAACAGTTGCAAGGTTTACTCAATCTACGAGCGGAATTTGGGGGTACTTTGACTTAAAACATTCGACAGACCTTGAATGGACACGGCATTTCACTGCCAGGTAAATAAAAAACCAAAAAATATCTTTTCAAAATCTAAAACATTGTCGTTAAAATAATTTCATAACATTGGAAGTCTATTTTTCAGTTTAATTTTCTTTTATGTTTAAAGCAATGAATCTTGCGTTTTGTTTTGCGTTTCAAAACTCGTACCGGATGTCCGTTTTTAAAAAAATTTTTTCCCAGTTTTTGGAAAGTTTTTTTTTGCCCCTTTGGGGGTTTGGGCCGCCCCTTTTTGGAAAATTTTTTTTTTGGGGAAAAACTCCAAAAAAAAAAACCCCAAAAAAGGGGGGCCCCCCCCCGGGGAATTTCCCCCAAAATTTTTTCCCTTTTTTCCTTTAAAAAAAAAAGGTCTTTTTTTTTGGGAAAATTTAAAAATTTTTTTCCCGGGTTGGAAAACCTTTTTTTTGGAGGGGGGGGAAAAAAAAAAAAAAAAAAAAAAAAAAAAAAAAAAAAAAAAAAAAAACCCCCCCCCCCCCCCCCCCCCCCCCGGTTTTCCCAATCCCCAAACAGCCGGGCCATCTTTCCCGTGAAAACTGGGGGACGGAACGGTGGTGTAACCCATTTAACCCCCCGGGGGGAAAAACAAAAAAGGGTTTTATAATTTACCCCTCTTTAAACCAAAAAATTTGAGATCTGAAAATAGGGTAGGCTTTTAGGCCTGCCCATGGGTTTACCGTACATCTGGGACCAAACTTCACGCAGGGTTGTAAAACAATATTGACCCAATGCTTTTAAGGGGCTTTGTATTCCCCCCCAAAAATTATTTTTTCCACAAAATCAAAGCATAATGGGCCTACTAGGCCTCACTAGAATGAAAATTAAAAAAAATTATATCTTAGGCGCACAGGAGTAGCTAAATATCGGCGCGTGCATTTCCCCGCATTCATTTGGGAACTCGGCCCACAACTGTCATATCGGCTAATTTTTTTTTTACTCTTTTCACGATAAAATTTACAGGCTTGTTGGATTCGTTTTTCAAAATTGTATTAATATGGGCCCATAAAAAAATTTGCGCTTGGACAATTTTTGAAATTTACTTCCTTTAGAGTTTATAAAAAAATTAAAAAAACTTTTTAAAAAAGAAAATCACACAGTTTTTTTAACTTTTATCTTCAAAATAAAATAAAAATTCCCCAAAATCGTGTGTGTAGTTACCGCTAAACTTAATGCATGTTTTGCCGCTTTTTTGGGCCTTTTTTAGCCCAGCAAGTGCGACTCTGGCGAACATTTTTAGTGACAGGATGGTTTTATGTTCGAAAAAACTTTCTTGGCCACGAGTAAAACTGTTCAGTAATGCAGAACACCCTCAAGCTAATACTGTTACTGTTTGATAAACACAGCCAGAAAAGACTTATGTTATTTGTGAAAAGCTGTTAGTTGAATAAACCTTTTTATTTTTTCACGCTGACCCAATGAAACTACACAGCATAATCATAATGGCTACGATATAAAATTCGATGGAAATCCCAAAATTTAGTATGATCTGAACGGTCATCATTTATATTAGGATTACACCTCGCACATGATGTGAAAAACATTTTTTATTTATGCATGTAACGGAACGAAATCTTTGTTAGCCATATATGATACGTGTCAAATTTTAAAATTTTAAAAAATTACTCGTTTTGGATCAACCCCCGGATCATTGGTTCTATCCGCGCGTTTTTTTTTGGCGAGCCGGGTACCCACCCAAAAACCAACTCAGTGGGTGGGAACTTTTATTTTGTGGGGGGGTCCACTCAGTTGATACGGGGTTGGGGGGGCAAACCGGGGTCTGGGCAAAGCCCAGCCGCCGGAGGCTTTTTCGCCGTAGGGGTTTTTTTTAAAAAAAAAAAAGGTCCCCTAAAAGGGGGGCCAAAAAACCTTTTCAGGGGGTTTTAAATAATGAATAAGGGTTCCATTTTGAAGCTAATATTGCATAAAGATTGTTTTTTACCTAACAAAAAATTGGTAAGTCTGCTTGGAATGAAACTTGCCACAAAATATAATGAAATTAGTCTAAAATCGAGGCTAGTCTAGTCTTTTACTTAATTTCAAAAAAATGTTAAAAAAAAACCTTCCCTTTCTTTTTCAGCCCGACGTGAAAAAATCCAAAAACACCCAACAAGATAGTTGCTGATTTTTGGACTCAATTGCGAAAGGGCCTTTTAAAAATGGAAAAAAAATGTTCCAGTTGGAGTCTTCTGTGTTTAATTTTGGCTGTCAATACAAAATTCTTAAATATATTGTTTTAAAAATTTGTCTCCACGGGAAAGGAACCCGGCGGTCTCCCGCTAGTCCGGGCGGTCGGGGGGATGCTCTTCCCAAATAGCATTGGAGACGGGTCATGAATCGGCTTTTTGGTAGTTATATTTTATTTTTGGGGTGTGATAGTTAATTCGATATAATCAAAAACAAATGGTGAAAATTGTGGGGCCCACACCCCAAAAAAACAGAACGTTAAGGTCTATTTGCGTGAGAAAATCTAAAGCCCGTCATTGTACAAACTGTATTCGCTTGGGCTATCCCCATTGACATGAAAAAAATCAATCTAGATTTTGTTTGTGCCATTCAAGAAAGACGTGGTAACGCAATAAATTGTCCACAGCTGTCCCCCCCCCCCTCCAGCAGCAAACATTTTTTTTGCATAGTAAATATTTTCTAAGGCCCCGCATCGTGTGTAAAGCTGGGGTCGCAAACGTATGCGTGACAAATCTTTCTTTTTTTTTACGTGTTATCCAATCACGTGTCATTGTATTTGTGAAAATTGTTTATTGTGCCCTGCGTACCCAACCAACATACGGTACATAAATAGCGGATCGCGCACATTTTGTAGATTTGCCACATCATCGTCATTAAAAAATTTTTTAAGATTACTTTATCAATTCAAAAGATAAAATTTTTTCTTTTTAAACTTGCTCTATCTTGCTATTATCTTTGCTCTGACATTTTTTGATAATTATATTTTTTGGGTGTTGAAAGACCTGAGTTCCGATGGGGGAAAAGGTTCATATAATTTTCCCAAGCAAAGTTTTTAAAAGGTTACTAGTTACTACGTGAAATCTTACACTAAAAACGAATCATTTGTGTGCAGTAAAAAAGTAGTACAATAAAAAAATCTGGAACAAACAGACAGACAAAGTAAAAAAATGGAAAAAATCGGTTTCACAGGGGTTTATATAATAAAATAATTTTAACTGCGTAATGCTGTCTTCCCCCGTTCAGCTGGAACAAATTGTCCCATTATTTTCATAGCTCATAAATTAGGAAAAAATTATTAACAATAAAAATTTTCTTATACTTTATAAAAAACATGATAGTACCTACTACGGAAAAATTTTTGGAAAATAAACATTTGCTTTTGAATACTAAAAAAATATACACCTTTTTAAAAATTAAATACGCAAATTTCACAATATTAAAATGTCGTGACTTTTGTGCGTGTATTTTTTATTTATTTATTTTCCCGCCCCTTGGGCGGGAAACCGATATAGGGCACCAATTCTGCCCCTGCAGCCCTTTCATGTACAAAGGAACATCAAAGAAACCAGATGTTAAAAACAGAAAGCCTGAGGAGAGGCAGCAGAATCATCCAAATAGTGAGAGAAAAATGTTTAAAAGTCAAAAAAGAAAGTTTTTTAGCCACACTGGCCCGGAGGGGCAAGAATCCCTATGGCAAAAAATCAACATAAAACACAAACAGACGGGGTAAAAAAATCCCAACAAGAAAAAAGCAAATAAAAGTACAAATGAAAAAAAAACAACAAAAAGTACAACAGGACGGGGGACAGGACACAAAAAAACAAAATGTCGTGGTTGGAGGGACGGCACACCAAAATCGCGGCTCCCCCCGCGCACACGCACACCGGAGGAGGGGAACACACCGCGCACCGGGAGGGACGAACCGGGAGTACCCGCGCTCCAGGTACCACACGCCTGCCCCGCGCTCGGTGAAGGAGTCACCTGGGGGCCGGGGACCCAGGGAGGGCATCCGCGTAGCTCGGGGACTGGTACCTCGTCGGCGGTGGGGGCGGGCAACCCGTGGGGCGAGAAGATGATCCAGGGGAGTTGTGCGTTTACGGAGGCGGAGGCGGGCACAAAAGAGGCGGTGGGGCATCAAATCGCACGGCAAGGGTTCACCCGTTTTCGTCGTACACCCCCCTTGCCCCGGCAGGGTGCAGGGGGCAATACACGCAGGGTAGATGCGTGGTTGGGTATTGGAACATTAATTATTGTAGCTTGTTAGATTAATATTTTGTCAGCTTGCATTTCATCCATAGCATCTTGATGTAGGCCTACCATATTTTGTATTGACTATGAAAATAGCAACTAGTGCTAATATTTATTTATTTATTTATTCAACTCGAGTTTCGTTTTAACATCACAGATGTATGAAACATGTCATGAACATAATATAGGCAACTAGGCCTAAAAATTATTACAGAACTATTCCTAATACATACATAAATACACACACACAAAAACATACAACACACATAATACATAAATTCATAGCTATACCTTAATGGAGTGCGAAATCAATTTAAAATTTAAAATTTAAAATACAAGCTTGGCTTACTGGTTAAAATATACATGTTTGAACTTGTGTTCCTGTACATAATCATCAACTTGATAATATGCTTTCCCAATTAGGTAATTTTTAAGGGGAGCTTTTAAATTTATCTATGTCTGCAATTTCTTTTATGTTGCTTGGTAGCAGATTCATTAAAAAATTGTTCCAGCATATACAGGTGCTTTTTCATATCTAGCTAGATTATGCCTAGCTATATGTACATTATCCCTACTCCTGGTATTATGACTATGAATTGTCACATTTGTCTTTATACTTTTGCTAATTTTAACGTACATGATAACTTGATATATATCTAAGCTTGGAAACGTAAGTATTTTAAGGTCTCTAAAATGTTCTTTACATGATTCCAGGTAATTTATGCCGACTATTATTCGGATGGCTCTTTTCTGTCGTCTTAATATTATATCCGTATTAGCCCTACTTGAGTTGCCCCATACCAATGCAGCATAGCTCATGTGTGAATTAAAAAGTGCATAATACACTGATTTTACCAGATCAATATTACCATAGTTTTTTAAACTTTTTCATTATGTATAAATCAGAACTGAGTTGTTTTGAAAGTTGCTCTACGTGTACATTCCATGACAGGTCATCATCTACTTGTACACCTAGCAATTTAAATGTGTCTACCTGTTCCAGATTTTTATTACCATCACTTCCTAAAATTACATTTATCTCTTCAGTCTGTTTATTCTTATTGTTAAAAATCATAAATTTTGTTTTTTGCTCATGTAGAACTAATGACAAACACTGCAACCATTGCATAATTTCATTCATAGTAACAAAAGTAGTTCTCTCTAATAATGATGTTATACTGTTAGCTATTAATAGATTTGCATCATCCGCATACATTATTAATTTTCCATCTCTAACAGGAACAGCCGTAGGCATATCATTTGTATACACATTCAAAAAAGTGGGCCCCAGTACAGATCCTTGGGGTATTCCACATACTAGCATTTGCATATCTGATGTTATCAGTTCCATTTGTCCACTATTATTCTTATAATTAATAGCTACGTACTGCTGTCTTCCATTTAAATACGAGTGCACCATTGTAGTGCTTTTCCTCGTATACCAAGTGAGAATAATTACTTACTAAGATGTTAAAGTCAACTGAATCAAAGGCCTTCGATAGGTCCATAAACACTGCCACCGTTGTTTTCCGCTCATCCAGGTGAAAAAGAACATTATTTACAAAATCAGCCACTGCAGTGCCAGTGGATCGTCCTGCCCTGAAGCCATGTTGCGTTGGAGTCAACAGATTATTTGCTTCAAAATTTTTCCTGTATACGGACATGCATAGCAATCTCAAACACCTTTGAAAAAGATGGCAGTATCGATACTGGTCGATAGTTTGTCATATTTTTCCGGTCACCTTTCTTGTAAAGAGGTTTTATCCTAGCTATCTTTAATGCTTTGGGAATTGTTCCTTCACTAAAAGAAAAATTTATTAGGTGGACCAGTGGCTGCGCTAATTGTTTAGAGCATTGTCTGATTAATTTGCTCGATACTCCATCTGATCCAATCGTAGTTTTGTTTTTTAGTTTTCCAATTATTTGTAGGATTTCTAGTTCAGTCACATCATGTAATTTTATACAGAACTCCGCTTCCGGGATAGGAACGAAATCAGGGAAATTATTTGCCAGTTTTGATTCATCTGTCATGGTCTTTGCGACATTCACAAAATACTTATTTAACATATCCGCGGCCACCTTAGGATCAGTTACACTGTGTCCGTTATCGTTATTTAATTCCAGATTGTTTTTCCCCAGATTTGTCATTGAGATCCCCTCGTTCATTGTTTATGATTTTCCATGCAGCCCTTTGTTTGTTAGAAGATTATCCAATAACAATTTTATCTCTTTAGCTTTAGCATTTTTTACCATTGCTTTATATTCTGTTTTCTTTGTTCTTAGGATTTGTATGTAGCCTTTATCCGATGTTGTCTTACAATATCTGTATAGTGATCTTAATTTCTTTCTTGCATTTAGTATTTCAGTAGTAATCCATTTTTTGACTATTTTCCGCACTATCTTTCTCTTTGGAAAAGAAAGATTAAATAGGTACTGAAATTTTATTTATAAAAAATTGGTATTTCCTCTCAAGAGATGTTTTCCCTATACATTAGATTCCAATTTATATTACTTAATTTCCTACGAATAGTTTGAATATTTTTTGGATTCATATCTCTATATTCTAAAAGGGGTTTATTTATGTTGCTGCGGAATTTTGGATTTCCCTCTACTCCCTATCACCTGTATCATCTGCGCATCATGGTCTGATATTACCGAGTCCACAACATTCACTATATAATTATCTTTTATGTAGGCCTATATAGTAAATATATTATCAATGGCTGTTTCAGATGTATACTTTAAAGTGGTTACTGTCCTAGTAGGCGTTTTTATAGTCATAATCAATTTAAAACTTTTTAAAAATGTCATCTAGCTGTTTCTTTGCCCGCAAATGTTGTAATACATCAATATTAAAATCACCACAAACAATTATATTCTTGTCTGTGGCTGCAATTTTTTCAAGTACATATTCAAAAGTATTGAAAAACACTTCGAGTGCCCCATTGGGTGGTCTATAAACTCCTATGATAATTATAGGCCTGTTCATGGAGCTACCGGTGAATGAATAAAGAACACTAGTGGTGTATCCAGGAATGTCCAATGGGGGGGGGGGTCAATATGCCAAACAGGGACGGGGTCTGGTGCGAATCCCCAGCCGCCGGAGGCCTTCTCGAATTTTTTCTCGTATTTGACATTTTCAACGCCTCTAAACACGTTGTAGAGTCAATACATACCTAAAGTGCTATGCGAATCATAAAATTTCTTATTGTGCGAAGTCTGACTTTGTAAGTAATTGTAATTATGTAAATATCATAGTTAGGTTGCTCCCTCCTTATATTTTTCTTCAATCGATCACACTCGTTTTTGTTTTTTTGGGGGGCATGGGGGGGGGCTTCAACCCCATAACCCCCCCCCTCGCCCCCTTGGATACGCCACTGAAAAACACTACTACTATACTACCTACTACAAAAACAAAACAAAGTTTCAAAATCATGTGTTATGAGTAATGCCCTAACGGTTGACGCGCCCTTTCTCCAAATAACTAAAACAATATGTTGCAACTTAAAACTGAGCAATCCCATTATTTATTTAGGTGATAATACACAATAGTTCGATATTATAAACCGTATTATACCTTTTTAGTGCAAGGGCCACTGAATCTCTAGCTGATTTGGGGAAGGGGAGGTAAAATGATCACTTAGGATTGATTTGTTACATGTGTGTATCAGTAAAAAAAGTATACATTTACTTGATATCTAATTTGATATTTAATGAATGCTTGGGCTCAAATTTTGGTGTCTTGAGTGGGGTGGTCTGTTTTACATGGCCACACATTCATTTGTTTGAGTACCAAAATAATTTCTAAAAAAAATATTGGTAAAAAAGGGATGATAGTAAGCATATTGACAATCCGACAATTTCAATTGGCCAGCGATTTTGGCCGAACGGGTTGAACTTCAACACAAAATAATACTAACACTTCTGAAACTAAAATGTTTTGCTTTGACCTTGATTCACTTTTCGCTAACACATCGCCCCTCCCCCCCCCCCCACACCCACAATCGCATGCAATGTCTGGTCTTTGTCGGCGAAAGTGAACAGCACACACTGGATGTAAGCGAGAAAACGCGTGTGACACACTCACTCACACATAGGGTCCACCCGCTATCTGTCACATTGGGTTGGTTGGGTAAGAGTGAGACATTATCTCTATCATAAACCCTGCATTTCAGAGTCTCAAAACTCAAGATAAACATTAGAGAATCGTTCTCGATAAACTAAAAGAGAGCGGTGAGCATCCATCAACGCGACTATATAGCCTATCATATATCGAGTAACCGGGAACATTCGCATTAAATTGATTGATAGCTAAACCTATTAAGGTATAAATTATAGGGTTTAGACTTTTAGTTAGAGTTTAGTTGGTATAAGGGTGCATCAACTGTACGGCCATAATATACCACTCTAGCCTATGATAGACTATAGGGAGGAAAAGGAATGTTACCGGGTAGGCCCCCTACTCAACATATGACTTGCTCAATCATCTATCAAAACCTTTGGCGTTTTCATAGTTTCTGCATTGATCAGTGATTATAGAAAGATTCAGTTGCCGGTACAATATCTATTTTGCCCACCTACCGTACCCGCCTGCCGCGTACCGTACGTACGTACGTACCGTAATTTAAAATTGAATTGAATATAAAAATTTATCCAGTACAAACCGGTAAATAGGGTAGATAACCCGAAGGAAGTAGCAGATGCTTTTAACCTGTTTTTTTTAATTGCTATAAATGGTAGAGGTGGAACAGACCAACAACATTAGTTACCCTAACGACCCTATTGAGATAATAAAACTACATCAAAAAACCAAAAAAAAACTCTATGACATTTGCTCAAGTAACTGAAAAAGAAAAAGTCGACATTGTCCTTAGCTTAAAAAACACGTCATCAGTTTTGGGGGGGATGAAATCCCTACAATAGTAATAAAAAAAGTAGTACATATAATAAAATGGCCCTTAGTCCAAAATATTTAATCACTCCCTAACAACAGGAACATTTCCAGATAATGAAACTCTCTGTTTTTCACACCCCTACACAAAAAAGATGATCTTAATAATATCAACAATTATAGGCCCATCTCAATATTACCAATATTATCAAAATTCTAGAGACAATAGTAAAAAATAGATTAGTTGACTTCTTAGAACAGCGTTACCCAAACTACGGGTCGCGACCCGGTCCCCGGGTCGCCATGTGTTCGATGCCGGGTCGCGGTATAATGCTGCCATGTGCATGGGGTTTATCTTTTAGTACAAAACAGCAAGTCCCACCAAAGATTGGTTCCACATCTAAATTGTAGAAAAGAAATACTATTGTGTCAGTCACGTACAGACAGGCTCAATAAATACCAAGGATTAAATCTACAGTGTGTCGAACGAACAACCAAAATGAAGGAGGCTTGGATTCGTCAATAATTAAATGATTATTTAAATTTGGTTTAACAGACTGAAAATTGACATGAAAAAAAACATGAAATTCAAAACCGCAATGTGTTATCTGCATTGAAGTTCTTTTGTCAGAAAGTTTAAAGATCTCCTCTCACAAGCACCAGCACACGGAAGTAAGGTGGCTCTCGAGGGGGAAAATTTCTCTCGCGAGTTTTCGAGCTCAAAGAAGAAATTAAACAATTTTGTAATAACAAGAAGCCAGAATATGCAGCATTTTTTAAATCGACGAGTGGGTTTTTGAAATTCGCATATTTAGCAGATATGTTTTACACATTTGAATGAACTCAATTTAAAATTTCAAGGCAAAAACAACAATGTGTTTATTCTTACAGAGAAGATAGGAACTTTTATAAAAACAGTTTCGCTGTGTCTAATGCGCGTGGACACCTAAATTCAGTATTTCCCAATTTTCAACGAAAAGAATGGTTGAAATAGAAAATCCAATAGATTGGATTTGGATATGCAGATATAGTTCTGCAAACAATTAAAAATCATCTGCAAAACTTGAAAAAAAAAACTAGTACAATATTTTACTGTGGAGCACTTCCAAACCATTGAGAGTATGCTATGGGTGCATAGCCCCTATCTACTGACAAGTGTAAGTGACATTTCAATAGCTGGTTTGAGTGATAAGGAAGAGGAAGAGATGATAGGTTTGCAAAACAACGTGTCACTGAAAAGAGAAGTTCGATAGTTTGTCCTCATGGGCATTTTGGCTTAAATGTGCGGTCGAGTTTCCGAACATTAGTGCTAGGGCAGTTTTGTTTTTTACTACCGTTTTCCACGACCTACCTGTGCGAATTGGGGTTTTTAACTCTCACAAAACTCAAGACAAAAGATAGGAACCGTCTCCAAAATAGTTCCAGTATTAGGAGAGTTGCACTGTCGACTGCAGATCCTAATTGGAACGAGCTGATGAGAATCATCAAACCCACCCATCCCACTAAACCTGGCTGATTGACTGTCATGGTAAGCTTGTTTTGTTTATTTACCATAACATGTAAAACGAATTAAATCTGTATAATTTTCCTCATACACAAACTATAATAATAAAAAATTATACATTGTTGTAGCACGCATTTCAATTATTCTATTCTTTCTAAAAAAGACTGTTAAAAACATGCGTTAATTAAGCCGGTTCGTTAACTAGTAGGAGCATGATTTAAACCGGGTCGGCCAATTTTAAGTTTCGGAAACGCTGTTCTTAGAAAAACTAGGAAAACGCTAAAGTCCCGCCGCGTTGATGGATGAGCGTTTTTTTTTTCTAAGTTTTTGTTTGCGTTTTTTGCGTTTGTTTACACATTTTTCTTTGCAAGTGCTTTTTGAATGCATTGTAGGTGATTGTTGTCAAGTTTCTATTGTTACTTGTTAATTGGTATTATAAACCTAAAAAAAACTCATATTAAAACCTTTATTTCTGTGGATTCTGACTAACTCTTTCTACTTTTTCTTTCAAAAGGTACCACATCACCATAACTTAATGTCCATGTGAAATCTGAACGTTGTAGCCCCACCGTTGGTCAGAATCGGCCCAAATGTGGACGAAAATATCGCACTAAAAATTGAAAAAACTAATATTAAAACCATTATTTCTATAGATTCTAGTTAACTTTTTCAACTTTTTCTTTCAAAAGGTACCACATCACCATAACTTAATGTCCATGTGAAATATGAACATTGTAGCCCCACCGTTTGGTCAGAATCGGCCCAAATGTGACGAAAATATCGCACTAAAAATCGAAAAAAATCGTAAAAGTACGATATTCATGAGAAATATTTCTTCGATTGTACCCAAAAGCAATACACCTCTAAGTTCAGAGAAAACGAAGGTCCCCTCAAAATTTCATCAAGATCGCTTATGCCGTTTGCCCGGAATCCTGCTAACAAACAGACAAAAATACAAAAAAAAAAAAAAAAAAAAAAAAAACATTGGAGTTAAATTTTTTGGGGGTCAGTGAAATTGAAGTTTTCGCTTCGCTCGCTACGCTCATCCAATAACAAAATACTGTCAAACTCCCAACATGGATTTCAAAAAAATAAATCAACAATCACAGCACTAGTAGAACTAGAAAATCTAGCTCTCAAAGCCATGGATAAAGGGGAGTATGCCCTTGGCATATTTTGCGATCTAAGCAAGGCATTTGACTGTGTTCATCACGAGACTATATTAAAAAAATTAGAAATGTATGGCATTCGAGATAATGCACTAAAATGGTTCAAATCATATTTAACCAAGCGTAAACAAAAAACTAAAATTAGGCATGAAGACGGAAAAGGAAATTGTTCAGAAATCTATTCAGATTGGGTAGAAACCGAAGCAGGAGTGCCTCAAGGCACAGTACTAAGTCCCTCCATTTTTTTATTATACATACATAGGTAAATGATCTCCAAAAATTTATGGAACATATCAAAGTGATCCTTTTTGCTGACGATATCACTGCTCTTATCATAGCAAAGTGTTTTTTAAACCTAGTTAGGGAGTCCAAACTTGCAGCAAATTTAATCCAACATTGGCTTACAACAAATAAACTAGGAATGAATATATCAAAAACAAATTTTATCCAGTTCCATCTATACCAGAAACAAATTGACAAACTCCCAGAACTAGAGATGGATAAAAATTTCAAAATAGCAGGACTCACAAACACGGGTTTCCTTGGAGTTACAGTAGATGAAAATTTAAATTGGGAAGCACAGTTAAATAAACTGACCCCCAAATTGAGCTCTGCATGCTTTGCACTGAGAGTGATAAGAGATGCCACGGGTGTTCAAACAGCAAAAATTGCTTACCATGCATATTTCGAATCATTAGTTAGGTATGGGATACAAATATGGGGTAGCACTACACACATTAATGAAATATTTAAACTACAAAAAAGAGCAGTTCGCATCCTGGGAGGCCTTTCATATAGACAATCATGTATACAAACATTTAAAAAAATGAAAATACTTACTGTACCGTGCATCTATGTATATGAGCTCCTTAAACATAATATTGTAAACAAAAATGGTAAAAATATAACAACAAATGAAAATATTCACCAACATAATACGAGGCAAAAAGGTAATTTACGTACATATACCCCACAGCAACACGAGATGCCAAAAAGGCTCACATATAGCGGGGATAACTCTTTTCAACAGTTTACCAAACAATACAAAACAGATAGATAACACAAAACAGCTCACACAAAAAATGTATACCTACCTGGTGCAAAATGCATTTTATTCAATTGTAGCTTTTAAAGAAGGTCGAATTGAAATCGAGTGACATGTACTGACTTCGACAATATACAAGGCCTATGTTCTTCGTTGTTTTTAATATATATATTTATTTTATACATCATTCTCATGCTCATATTTAATGTAGCCTATTAAGGGATTTTATGATGTTAGTTTTATACTGCCTTGTGAGATAGTATAATATATGTATAACTTAGTTTTAAGACCTGTGACCTGTAATATACCCCGGACACATATTGTGCGAGGGGTCGCCATTATGCAATAAAAAGAAAGAAAGAAAGAAGCCATTTTGAAATATGCAAATTCAAATTAGACAAAAATCCAAAATCCAAATTTTAAAAAAAATGCAAGTTTGTTAAAACTTCCTTTGAACGTATTAGTTCGGACATTCGGTATCATTGAAAGCACATCGAAGCTTTTCAAAGTATGAGCACAGAGAGAGCTATACGATTGTACTGAGTTGACAGCGAGAGCGCGTGGGCGGAGCCATCTAGCCAGCTGATGTTGACTGTCGACATCGGGGAACACACCCGGGGGATAGAGATAGCGGCAAAACAAGGCTTCACCTTGAGCGAACTATACCGATACGATATCGTGATCGGTTGCACTTGAGACAAAAACAGATGCCAATGCGCCGAATTTCGTGATCGGATCGCAGAACACTAAGAAAATGAGCCCGGTCGTAATGACGTAAAACTTGACTGTAGGCCTACGAGTTTGCGAAGATTCAAAGCTGCCAATGTGAAGACGGGAAGGGTGTTGAAATTGGAGACTACACGCACGTATGAATGAAACAATGACTGTAAATTGGTTCATGAGAAAACACTTCGGCTGGTCGCACACAGATAAAAACCCGCATAAAAAATCGTTTTTACTGATCAAGGATAAATGATAATATAAACATGTACATGCCGTATACACATACCATCCCTAGTTAGCACGTCACTAAACAGTACGCAGACCAGGGACAAACACGTCTACCACTGTGCATCTACTCGGCGAGGCATCAGCAAGTGAACGCATGCTTTCCTTGGCAACCTTCCAGCCTTCGTTTATCTCGTAAGTCGAGCGCTGGATAATGGACGAGAGCTATAAATAGCCCGGGGATTTCCGCCGAGTAACGCCGCAACATTACGAGCTACACTACGTTCCAAAAACATGACTCTTTTCAAACTTGGGACTCAATATGACTTCAAAATACAAATAATGCTGAATTTCAAAGTAACCAAATAAAATAACATGTGAAGTCCTATATTGATGGTTGGGACCAATGTTTTTGTTCGAAATTTTCCGAATTTCAAACTATCAGAGTTCGAATTGTCGAGGGACTACTGTACTCTTATCTTGATGAAACTTTATCGAGGCCTAGACCTCATTAAAATATGACGTTATATGATATGACCCTATAAGTAGCCTGTCTTTTAAATTAGTCTGTTTATTGGCCTACCTGAGATCTAAGTAAACTGTTGATTGATAAGAGTGGTAGTGCACAGCAGCCTTAAACCGTTCATACTCCAGGCTCCAGCTGTGCGTTGTTGACTGATCGCCTTGTTTCTTCTTGTGTGCGTTGTCTGCCTCTTGCCACCACCCAAGGAGATCCTCGTAGACAAACTATAAACATATAAACGACGTGTCAGACTATGTCTCATCATACTGTCAACGCAAGCTGCCACACATATTAGCACTACACTATACAGCATCGTATTTTCAAATTACAGCTCGACTTTATATGTACTGGTAGGCCTAAATAAATATTTTAGAAATGGTGGGGATAGGGACAAATACAGTAGTGCTACTAGTACTAGAATAGCTTTGCTATATTACGATCTAGTGGCAAGGAAAACGGCAACAATTCCACAGTAGTTGCATCACGCTCCACCGCGAGCTACGCTTCAGTGTTACCTTTCTCACTACTTCCTAATGTGAGAGCGTAGCACGAAAGAAAGATGATAAAGAAGTTCACCTGAGTACACTTCGTCATAGGCCTACACCCGTTACAAACTGGTTTGAGTAGCATTTATTTCACACCAATAGAAACTAGAAAGCACCAGCAAAATGTGCCGGCACCATGTTAAATGTGGATGTACCGTAGATCGTCCCTATACGGGTAGCAAAGCCAGGGGCGGATTGGGCCGCCGGGCAACCGGGCGAATGCCCGGTGGGCCGGTCTGTTGGTAGGGCCGGTCGGCCGAAATCCTTAGTCTGAGTATAAAGGTGGTGTCGTATCGGTAATTTTGTAAGGTTGACCTAAATGTTGAATACACGTATTTATTTATTTTACTACGAAGCTTCGTAAACGCTTTTTCAGGCGCGTTGTTGGATGAGCGTATGTTTTTTTTAAACGACTAGGAAGCTTCGCAAACGCTTTTTTTAGTCGCGTTGATGGATGAGCTTTTTTGTAAGTTTTTAGTTTGAGTGGGATCTCTTTACTTATCAAGTGCTTTTTGAATGCATTGTAGGTGATTGTTGTCAAGTTTCTAGTGTTACTTCTTAATTGCTATTAAATACCTCAAAAAACTTACTTTAAAACCTTTATTTATATGGTTTCTGGATCATTTTTTTCTTTATAAAAGCAATAAATCACCATTACCTTAATGTCAATGTGAAATATAAAAGGTGTAGCCCCACTCGTTTGGTCAGAATCGGCCCAAATGTCACGAAAATATATTGCACTAAAAATCGGAAAAATCGTTAAAGTACGATATTCATGAGAAATATTTCTTCGATTGTACCCAAAAAACGTGGCAAGTCTAAGTTCAGAGAAAACGAAGGTCCCCTCTAATTTTCATCAAGATCGCATATGCCGTTTGCCCGGAATCGTGCGAACAAACAGACAGAAAAACAAACAAAAAACAAAAACACCCGAGCTATTTTTCTTGGGGTAACGTAAGTGGAAAAAAAAAAACAGAAAGTCAAATTGAAGTCTTCGCTTCGCTCATCCAAAAAAAGTGTAAAATTGCGATTTTTCATGAGAAATTATTTTTCGATTGCACTCAAATTTCACATCAAAATATATAAATTCATAAAATCAAGGTTCTGTAAAAAATCATTACTAGGAAGCTTCGCAAACGCTTTTTTTAGTCGCGTTGATGGATGAGCTTTTTAATTATAAAATATAAGTATTAATTTAAAATAATAAAACATATTAACACGGCCCATACAAAGCAATCATTAGATCTGTTGGATCTTTGATTGTTTGTAACAAGGCTGTGAGTAAGGTAAACAATCTCCTGTGAAGTTTTCCATACAAGGCTGTGAGAAAGATCTAAAATCTATATTTTCGTGCTATTTGGGCGGATTCTGACCAAACGGGAGGGGCTACAAGGTTTCATATTTCACAATGGACATTAAGGTAAGGGTAATGTATTGACTTTTGAAAGAAAAAAATGAAAAAGTTTGCCAGAATCTATAGAAATAAAGGTTTTAATATTTAACACCTCAAAAAAACTCAAATTAAAACCTTTATATCTATATATTCTGGCAAACTTTTTTAACTTTTTCTTTCAAACGTCAATACATTACCATGACCTTAATGTGCATGTGAAATATGAGCGTTGAAACTCCACCCGTTTGGTCAGAATCGGCCCAAATGTCACGAAAATATCGCACAAAAATCGAAAAAAATCGAAAAAGTACGATATTCATGAGAAATATTTCTACGATTGTACCCAAAAATGTAGCAAGTCTAAGTTCAGAGATTTCAAAGGTCCCCTCCAATTTTCATCAAGATCGCATATGCCGTTTGCCCGGAATCGTGCGAACAAACAGACAGAAAAACTAACAAAAAACAAAACACCCGAGCTATTTTTCTTGGGGTAACGTAAGTGAAAAAAAAACAAAAAAATAGAAAGTCAAATTGAAGTCTTCGCTTCGCTCATCCAACAATCGGATAAAGCATGTAGATGTTATAAGTCGAAGAGATTTTATTTAAAACGAAAAAAGCGTAAAATTGCGATTTTCATAAGAAATTATTTTTCGATTGCGCTCAAATTTCACACCAATATATTAATTCATAAAATTAAGGTTCTGTGAAAAAATAATAACAATCGAATAAAGCATGTAGGTGTTATAACTCAAAGAAATTTAAAAAAAATCAAAAAAAAATCGTAAAATTGCGATTTTAATGAGAAATAATTTTTCGATTGCTCTCAAAAACGTGGCAGTTCTAAGTTCAGAGATTTCAAAGGCCTCCAAAAAATTTCATTGCAATTGGAGTATCAATTTAGCCGGAATCGTGTGGACAAACACACAAAAATACAAAAAAAACATTCCGGATTTTTTCTCCTGTGTAGTGAAATGGAATCTTCGCTTCGCTCGCTACGCTCATCCAATTATAAAACATAAAGGTTAACGATTATATTAAATTGACTTAATCCTGTTATACTACCTGTGTCTTCTAGTCAAAACAATGCAGAAAGGATATTCAGATAAGTTGAAACAATACTTGTTGAAATATTAGATGTTAGTCGACTACTACTACTTGCTTAGGACAACCATATTTAGGTTATCGGCGCACGCTCTCAAGCCATGAGCTAAGAATTTTTACAAACATCCGTCTTTACATTAAAACTCACAAAATCCACGCTTTTTGATTGTTACAAAAATTTCAGGATATAATGACAACACACTAAAATAGGATAGGATAGGACGCGAATGGGTGCCTGAAGGTATGCAGTGAGGGCAGTGGCATAATTAGGGAGGGGCGGGATAAGGCCCTCAAAATGTCTTTTTTGAGCCTAGAAATCGGGAACTAACTAATAATATGTCCAAAATTTTTTAAAAGGCCTCCGGCGGCTGGGGCTCCGCCCCAGACCCGCGGTTTTCCGCTCATAATTTTGGGCCGCTCACAACAGATTGCCCGGGCCGGTTTTCTTCCCCAATCCGCCCCTGAGCAAAGCTCGATCCAAGTATGGTATTTTGTAGGGGCTGTTTAAAAGTTGGGGATGAGATGATGAAGGGGAGGGGGTAATATCCAGCCAGTATTTCTGTATTTTCTTTGCAAACTTCTGCTAACTCATTAGAGAACTCAAGCAAAGAAAAGATGGGCCTAGGCCTATGCTAAAGATAAATTCTCTACATTTTTGCTATAGGCCTACCAGTAAAGCATGCCAGGGATTCTTTTAAATCTTCGTATTTATTTATTAAAGTGCAGTCCAATTGATTAATTACACCTAAACATCACTAGTAGTGAGCATAGGGCATGTGTGTGGCCATTACTGTGTCCTGAAATACAATTTTAACAGGAGTAAAAAGTGACTTATCTCATCATTTGCAAACTCTGTAGACAGCTGTAAAATGTTATTTATTATCATTTAGTCCTACTACAATTCAGAAATTAAAAAAAAAAATTGTTTTCCTTACATACTAGAAAGGCCTACCATCAATACGTCAACAGAGATAGACCTACAGAACTCGTCATAAGATAATAAATAATACCAAACTTAGGCCTAACAACAGCCTAGATCTAGATAAAATAACAAAATATCTAGGTGCCCGTTAGGGCGCCGCAGCCAAGCCGCGGTGCGCTACACACTCAAGCACCTTATACACCAAGCAGAGTTGGGGTGATTTCGAGGTGTTACCCCAGCCGTCATGTAACGTGATGTGAACTTGAAAACTATCACAATCGAGGGGATTTAGGTACCTGACAACACATGCCAAATTTTATTGGGGTACGATTATTCCTTCTTGGTGAAAAAATGGCTTGAAACATGCTCAAAATCACTTTAAGGATGTTAGCTACTGCTACTGTCTACTACTGCTACTGCTAACATCTAATACGTCGGCCCGCGATTCTGACCAGACGGGTGGGACTACAATGTTCATATTTTACATGGACATTAAGGTTATAGAAATATAGTCTCTTTTGAAAAAAAAAAATGAAAAAGTTTGTTGGAAGGCTTCCAAATAAAGGTTTTAAAATAAGCCTTAAACACTTGGCATACAATCAACAAGTAACCATAGTTACTTGACACTTGTTGACGGTATAAGCAGAGTTAGGCGGGAAAGTGCGATACGTAAACAAATAGCGGACATTTAAAATTTTTCTTCTTTGTGTGGAACGAGAAAAGGTGTCATTATACTCTCATAAAACAAATCAGAAACCGTCCCTGGCCTAGGCCCAGATGTGGAAAATTATTTATAATGCAAAAGTGTAGGTCTAAAGTTCCATTTGGCTATAGGACTAGTAAAATTCATACTTACATTACATGTTTGACAAGCCTAGCCAACCCTATGCCAGCACAACATTGTTCTGATATGAACTTGCTCATCTGTTTGTTTACATAATTGCAACAATCAAATCATTTCATACAACTTGTCTTTCGATTGGCCCGCGTTTATGAAGGCACTGCCATCTAGAATAAATATAGAACTTTTTCGAGCTCTTTGCTATACGCAAATCTTTTTAAAGTGTTTGGATTTCGTGATACTCTTTCAACCATAGACATCCTATATAATTGGCTAGACCAGCAGTCGGTGGTCCACTTCCGGTACAATTAGAAGCCATCTTAAAATGACAGTTTACAAGTTAATCAAATGGGAGCGATTTGTGGCCAAATAGTTCTCAAGATTGCCGCCAGGTTGACAGGTAAGCATACTAGCCTTTAACACCAAATGATTACTAAATTCCCTTATGCAATCACTTCGTATTGTTTCTTTTGTTTAATACCATGCTGCACAAGCTAAAACCATATCAAACAATCCAGTAAAATACTTTATTGCATTAAAAAGCATAAATTAAAACACCAAATCGCCATCTTGAAATGGGCCGGTTGAGTCTTCAATTTGCTACGCTCGCGCCTGTGCGGAGGTATAGGAGACTGCTAATCTAGCCTACTATAGGGGTTTACTAGGAAAACGCTCAGTTGGACGCGTTGTTGAGCGAGCACCGGTACGTGCAACATGACCCGAGTACGACATTCCCATTAGGCCCACCACACAGTGTAGGCCTAACTGGATATTGACATTGTACACTTTATACTATTCCAACATCTTTGCATTGTTCTAATTCACGTCATGCCTTCTAAAGTGTATCTTTGTATCTTCACTGCCTCCTTCATTTTTAACATCATTTTTCGAAATATGATTACGAATAAGTCTTTAAGGTCTTGACCGATTTAGCTGAAAATTTGGAAAATAGAAGAGAATGTTGTACTTATTGACCCTGCAAAATTTCATAAAGATCGGAACATTTTTATTTTTTTATTTTTTTATTTTATTTTTTATTCTTTATAACCAACGATTGGATTTGTTCAAAAACTATACAGCAACCCGCCTAAGTGGTATGTACATGTGTGCAAAATTTCAGGTCGATCAGAGAAACGGTGCGACCTGTATCGAAGCAGTAACATAAAAAAAAAAAAAAAAAAAAACAGACATTCGAGCCATAAGAGTCAAGTGGAAAAACGCTCGCTCTCGCTCGCTCAAATATCAATGCTTTCAACTCACAACCCATGACTTTTTCCCCACGATACCGTTCAAGATACCAATTCCTTCGAAAACGAAAACGACTTCGTTTTCAAATTGCGTTTTCAACTCATCTCCCACGAACTCAAGAATTGGGGTCCAGTCCTTATACCGTCGTTATACCATGGTTTATACCACCTATACCCAGGATGTACATGAATCCGGGTCTAGATATTTTTCATACTATATTGTTACTGCTAATACCATAGAATTTAAATCAACTTTGATAAAAATATTTATTTTAGCAAATAATTTTGTAATGGAACTTGAAAAGTAATTTGATCACACACATAACAAAAAATTGTAGAAATACATCCAAACCTTACACACTCAAAAGGAATGAGATCTAAAAAAGGGCCAAGCTCATCTACCCTTCCACTAAACGTACAGTGTCCCATAACAGCATCCTCGAAAAGCTTGGCAAAATAGAATTTGCATGTTATTACGTTTAAATTAATTAGAAAAAAGAACTTTGATAAACTATTACGTTAAATTAATAATCGCAAATTCTATTTTGCCAAGCTTTTCGAGGATGCTGTTATGGGACACTGTACGTTTATGTGGAAGGGTAGATGAGCTTGGCCCTTTTTTAGATCTCATTCCTTTTGAGTGTGTAAGGTTTGGATGTATTTCTACAAGTTTTTGTTATGTGTGTTACTAGCTTCAACCAAAGAATGCAGATGCTCTCGTCTTAAGTGGTAATAAATAAAAATAAATAAATAAATTTTATTTAGAGTCTACCCACTCAGTTATATAACTGATTTTCAGTGGGTTCAGTGGAGGGCGTATGGATGCGCGGTCACGCTGAGCTGAGACAAGAGTTATGCTAGGAAAACAATTTGAAGCTGCATTCTTTCTTGGAAGCACTAGGCCATTAGTAGCCATGTGATATTTTTGATTTGTATTAAAAAAAATGATTTAGGCCTAGCCCTATTTGAATTAAATCAACTTTTTTATTCAAATCAGATTTTTTCGATTTAAATTAGCAATACTATCAGTGTTTCAAAACTTGTCAAGTTGGTGAGCGGATCAAATACTTTTGCGTTTCAGAAAATCTAATTCAATTTTTTTTAAGGAAAACTTTGCCTAATATCAGTTAGAACTCTTGTGTTTGTTGCTCAAAATAGAGAAAAAGTGCATTTGATTTAAATCAACGATTTTTTGGATGAGCGAAGCGAAGACTTAATTTCACTTACTTTTTTTTTCTTCACTTACGTTACCCCAAGAAAAATAGCTTGGGTGTTTTGTTTTTGTTAGTTTTTTTGTCTGTTTGTTCGCTCACTACCGGGCAAACGGCATATTATGCGATCTTGATGCAAATTGGAGGGGACCTTTGAAATCTCTGAAACGTTTCTGGGAATAATCGATCAAATATTTCTTATGACTATCGTACTTTTACGATTTTTTTCAATTTTTAATGTGATATTTTCGTGATATTTGCGAAACGGCTATTTCAAACAAAAGTACTTTTCCGTTGAAAGTCCTTTATATTTAAAATAGCGACGTTAAAGGTTCTGTAGGTGTTTCGTTGGCGCAAGTATGTAGCCGGATAAGGATATTTTCGAGGCTTTGTTCGAAATAATTGTGTTTTCCTGGCCTCCCAAAACTCAGATGGAATAGATGTAGAAGTTGTGAATGTCTAATCAAATGTTTTCACTGAATGTCTACATTTTTTTGGGAGGGGATCCCGTTAATGAACAAGTAGGCTACCGTTTTGTGATACAGCCTACTTGAAGAGCTAAGCGACGTTTCATCCAGCATTGTGCCCTACAAAGTTATATCATTTCGCCCCGTGACTAACGCCAAGCGATGGATTTCAATGTAGTGTATAGCCTACCTGTACAAAACATGATATCATCATCATGAATCAAACAAAACTTATAGCCCTAGTCAATTCATATTAATCAAAGCATTCAAATATATAATAAATAACACTAATAAAGCTTGGCGCATTGAAAAAAGGTTCTACCCTTTCTGCACGCTCCTCATTTGCCATCCACCACACTTTTTGACAGATATCAATTACCGAAAAGCCCTGACTGGGCCCGGGGTAGAATTGGCCCAGAGCATGGCTCTGCCAATCGTAAAAGGCGATTCAAGAGAAAAAGTCCACCTTGCAAACATCAGCTAGTATAAAGGGTAGCCTAGTATTTTACACCCTGAAAATAGAGGCGAGCTCTGGCAATCGTCGTCGGGGACCTTTCCCTCTTCCCTTGACGACCCCCCGGCGAGGATGACAACGACACAACGAACGATGACAAAGACGATGACGACCGCGACGTGAGAAACCCCCCTTCCTCCCAATACCCGTGGCTGGTTCTGACCAGCATGGGCCCCTCCTCCTCCCCCCCCTCCCTAGGCTAGAGAGACCTAACGGTTGACGCGTCCTTAATCCAAATAAACCAAACCGAAAAGCCAGATATTTTCTTTGATATTGTATGTAGGCCCCTACTTGTGAACTTGTCAAACAGTCGGTATTGACCACCTCTTCGTAGTGAGGTTCGACCCTTGCCGCACGCTCCCCATTATTAAGTAGTTATGCTACTATTTAACATTGTATTAACGTTAATTGCTTTTACTTTTAGTAGGCCCTATTTAACTTATAATTACACCTCAAATATTGAATTCAGCACGGCAGTCACGGGACAACTGTCATGACGGAACGTAATCAGATCTCGACCGCAAGGAAATTGGTTCTCGACCTAGGTTTAGGGCCGTGGTGTACGTGGTCGGAAATGGTCTATTTTGCTCATTGATTGTTTTGCACCAAAATATGTAGGCCTATAAACTCTGGGTCGATTTCTGATTTTGATAATATTCGGCGAAGTTTAACATGGGATTTGCCGCGGTCGAGAATTGGTTACGTGGGCGGTCGAGAATAGGTTACGAAATAAAAGCCTAGGCCTAGGTCGAGAATTGATTCAATACAGCCTTCGATTGTTAGTTGATTCAACCAGAAGTATAAACACGAAGATACATTTTGGTACACTACCCTGAACAGCCTCAATTGCCGGAACGTTTTGATACCTTCCCCAACTAGGCCTATGTCGGAGATACAATGGCTGAAATACAGTAAAACATAGAACAAATCATTGGCTAAGGACAAAAGGTGGTCGAGAACTGCATAGCTGACCCTAGTAGGGCGTAACTAACATCCTGAAAGTGATTTTAAGCATGTTTCAACCCAAGTTTTCGCCCAGAAAGAATGGTCTCACGCTCTCACCTCAACCAAATTTAATGTGTTTGTCAGGTCCCTACCCAAACCGGTACTTTTTCGGTTGGTGCGGTCCAACTTTTAAAACACTGTTTTTCTCCAATAAAAACAATAACAAACAACTTCAAATGATATATTATTAAAAAATTCACTAACATGTTTCATTTCATTTTGTTTTATAGTTAAATGTAGGCTATAAGTAGTGAAGTGTAACGCGGCCTAGACCTACCGTGCTGTGCTGTCTCATACCCTTTCTTTGTGTGTTTTTCCTTTGTGATCTAGTTTCTGTATTTCGTATTCACCCTGTCGTTCTGACCTAACCTAACGTCACACTGTTTCGGTAATTTATTTCTTCATGGTTTTTATGTCGTCTCCGAACCACCCCTGCGAGGATGGACATGTGTGGACCTTCCCTACTTCCCGCCAGCACTCAGGGCTGGGTAATACCAACTTAATTCTGTTTATTCTTTTGGTCACTATTGTGTGGTAACGCTATGATTTACATTGTTTTATAATTAGTAGTAGTAATGTTGAATTTAAGTTGTTTTTATTGATTTGTGTTCTTTAAGTCAGTGAATTGTGTGAATCAACATGTCTAATTAGTATTTTAGTTTATTTTGTCATAATTTTATTCTTAGGTTGGTGACCATGTGGGAGGGGGAGGCGGTCAAAATTTGGCTTGGCTTCGAGGGTGTTGAAAAGTTAGTTGGTCTACGGATCCCAGAGAGTACGAACTACGGTTCTGTGCTTCTCATAATTGTGGAATTTTACATTAAATAAACAGTATCTTAAATTAACTTTACATACGTGTATTCATTTAGCACCTCTTCCTTAATTAGCCGGGTGGAGAGTGTAGCAACTGGCGCCCAACGTTAATTACGCAAAGTGGACATACGTGTACCGCGATTTATAATAAATTAAAATTTGTGTTGCTACTCTACAATTTACGGAATGGTGTGCCGCGAAGTATTATAAACTAATAAACTATTTTGTGGAGCAGGTGGATATTTGTTTGTGTCTAACAAGCACAGTGTGCATACGTGTACCGCGACTTATAATAAACTTGAATACTAATTTTGTGTGAACTGTGAATCGGTTGTAGTACTCTACAATCTACGCGAAGTGGACATACGTGTGCCGCGTCGTACTATAAACTATAAACTGTAAACTATAAACTATAAACTATAAACTATAAACTATAAACTATAAACTATGAACTATAAACTATAAATTATATTGTGACACTGTGCTACGAATCCTTTTGTTAAAATGCCTGAAACACGTTCACAGTCAGGGCACGAGGGAAATAACGATGAACAAAATACAATGCAAGTGCAGTCGATTGACCGATTAGACACGCTCCTCGAAGGTTTCGGCACCTTGCTTGCCACTCTCACGGGGCGTATCAACGCTCTAGAGGCGTCGGGACAAAGCGCGGGCTCTCCGGAAGCCATGACGCCACCGGTCAAGGACAGGGACAGTCAAGTGGGGTTGCGCATCGCCAGCTGTCTCCACCTGTATTCCTATCGGTTGGGACACACCGATCGCGGTTCGATTCCCAGGATTATGACAAAGTGCATCCCGTTGAATTCTTACAAGCAATAGTCATACTTTTCCCTCAAGTAAGTATACCAGATGGGTGAGTGGATAAAAATTACCCATCGCTCAAATGGATGGCATGCCAATGACTGGGGACAAGCTTTTCAAGTTTACATGGCAAGGAGGGGAATAAATTAAGGCTGATTTTATGGGACATGTTCTGGTAGAAAACAAACAAGATAAATTGAATGGGACCAACTCCAAACAAACTTTTCAACCGACAGTTCACAAAACAATGTCTGATTTTTCGTTTCGGGTATGAGGAGAATTAAATACTTGCCACTCCCAATCACCGCGGTCGTTTCGTCAGAAGATGAGACATCTACTTCCGCCAATGTTATACTGCTCTGGTGGCGTCCAGGGTTTTCGACTCCAGCTGAAATGCTTATATTTTGCACGAGAGCTGGATGACTCCGCAGCAAGCAGGCAACACGTGGGGGGAACGGCACACAAGGGGGGGTACCGGTCTCCAACAATTAAAAAGGGAGAACAATCTTCAGATGTCAACGGGGACTGGAGACCTGGCAATACCTACAACAACCAATGGAGGGATACCCTAGGCAACGGAACAACATCCAATGGAGGGAGCGTCAGGGGACTCGCGAGAACCTTTTCTCGCCTGAATCATCTGGAGGTGACTCAAGACGTCGCAGGAACTGAGACGTCACACGAGGCGAGGGCTGTCCATGAGCTACAATCAGCGTTCCCGACAACAGTCAGGGAAACGAATAAAAACGCTGGACATACGCCTTCTGTGTTTCCAGCTGAAGTGAACTCTTTGAAGGCAAAGCGCAAGACGTAGAAACGGCCAACATACGATCTGTTGGTGTGGTGGAGATGTGTGCAGTGGATGACCTGTTACGTGAAGAGGACAATAGCCAGGTGGGTGTAAACAATAACACAGTGAAAGCGCCCCCGGGTGTTGGCGACCGTTGGTTATCGTGAAAACATTCATGTGCTAAATCGACACTGGTAGTGATTTAACATGTATATCAAAATGTTTCTATAATGAACTTGCAGCTGTTAGTCCTAATGTTCCTTTGTTACCCATTCATGGCATAACCGTGGAAGGGGGGTTTGGTTTTTGTGCATCGTCACAAACTAAAGTTTCAAACTTTTTTGCCTATTAAATTGGGAACTTTTGTGTATGATGTAGCGATGTATATCGTTCCAAATCTTTCATGCAAATTGATTCTTGGCGCAGATTGGTTTGAACGTAAACGAGCTGTCATAAACTTTGAGACCCATACTTTAACACCTAGATGAAACTGTTATACCATTAATTAGTGAGGTTGTGTACACTGTACTGAACAAATAACTTGTGGTTCAATCAAACTTTGTCTTGCTACGGAAGACAATGGGGAGAAGCCGGAAAGCCGGAGAGCATGAGTGACGGTTTTGATTTTTTGTGTGAAGATTATGTTTAATGAGAACTGTGTATTATCGTGTCGCCAAGTGCAACTAACGCACAACCCCGTGTGTGACCTTGTTTACGCGTATTGCAGAGAAAGTGCGCGACGTCGAGAACCACTGCAACAAATAAACAGCTGCTCACTGAGACTTTGTTTAAAACACAAGGCGGTATTCTCAGACGCACCAGGGTGTGTACGCGATTATGTGCATGAAATTCACATGAGTGACCAGCAACCATTTGTACAACGGTCCTACCGAAACCCCTTTCTAAAAGATCAGCTGTTGACGAAAAGATCGAAAGTATGGTTGAAATGGGGGTTATCGAACGACGACCTTCGGCCTACTCTAACCTTTAGTTACGGTGGTCAAAAGGGCATTGGCTGAATGTGACCACCCACAGCGCAACGTAAGTGACACGTTGGGAGTTTTGGGGAATCGTCAGCACTGGACAAAACGATTTAGAAGTTTTTCTTGAAATTACCTATACTATTCATAATATTGTTAATCTTAAGAAGTATTACCATGATTAATTTCAGGACAGCACTCTGTGAAAATGAACGAAAATAAGACTTCGTCTCATTACCTGTCATTTTGGGGGGGTTATGTGCTGTCTCATACCCTTTCTTTGTGTGTTTTTCCTTTGTGATCTAGTTTCTGTATTTCGTATTCACCCTGTCGTTCTGACCTAACCTAACGTCACACTGTTTCGGTAATTTATTTCTTCATGGTTTTTATGTCGTCTCCGAACCACCCCTGCGAGGATGGACATGTGTGGACCTTCCCTACTTCCCGCCAGCACTCAGGGCTGGGTAATACCAACTTAATTCTGTTTATTCTTTTGGTCACTATTGTGTGGTAACGCTATGATTTACATTGTTTTTTTAATTAGTAGTATAATGTTGAATTTAAGTTGTTTTTATTGATTTGTGTCTTTAAGTCAGTGAATTGTGTGAATCAACATGTCTAATTAGTATTTTAGTTTATTTTGCCATAATTTTATTCTTAGGTTGGTGACCATGTGGGAGGGGGAGGCGGTCAAAATTTGGCTTGGCTTCGAGGGTGTTGAAAAGTTAGTTTGGTCTACGGATCCCAGAGAGTACGAACTACGGTTTTTGTGCTTCTCAATATTGTGGAATTTTACATTAAATAAACAGTATCTTAAATTAACTTTACATACGTGTATTCATTTAGCACCTCTTCCTTAATTAGCCGGGTGGAGAGTGTAGCAACTGGCGCCCAACGTTAATTACTGCAAAGTGACTAACCGTGTACCGCGATTTATTATAAACTGAAAAAATTTTCGTGTGTATCGTTGTATAGGCCTACTCTACAATTTACGCGAATGAATACGTGTGGCGCGAAGTATTATAAACTAATAAACCTATTTGTGGACAGGTGGATATTTTTTGTGTTAACAAGCACAGTGTGCAACGTTTGTACCGCGACTTATAATAAACTTGAATACAATTTTGTGTGAACTGTGAATCGGTTTAGTACTCTACAATCTAGGCCGTACGCGAAGTGGATACGTGTGCCGCGTCGTACTATAAACATAAACTGTAACTATAACTATAAACTATAAAACCTATAAACTATAACTATAAACTATAAAATATTAAACTATAAACTATAAACTATAACTATGACTATAAACTAAAAAATTATATTGTGACATGTGCTAACGAATCCTTTTGTAAATGCCTGAACACGTTCACAGTCAGGGCACGAGGAAATAACGATGAACAAAAAAACAATGCAGTGCAGTCGATTGACCGATTAGACACGCTCCTCGAAGGTTTCGGCGACCTTGCTTGCCATCTCACGGGGCTATCAACGCTCTGAGGCGTCGGGACAAAGCGGCGGGCTCTCCGAAGCCATGACCCACCGGGGTTTAAGGACCCGGACAGTCAAGTGGGGGTTTCGCATCGCCAGCTGTCTCCCCCCTGTATTCCTATCGGTCGAACCACGATCGCGGTTCGAAATTCCAGGATGATGACAAAGTGCATCCCGTTGAATTCCCTTTCAAGCAATGTCAACTTTGCTCAAGTAAGTATCCAGAGTGAGTGGATTTCAATTAACCATCGCTCAAATGGGTGGCAGCCAATGACCCGGGACAAGCTTTAAGATACATGGCAAGGATGGAATCATTCAAGGGTGATTTTTAGAAAATGTTTTTGGTCAGAAAACAAACAAGATAAATTGATCGACCCAAATCCAAACAAACTTTTAAACCGACAGTTGCACAAACATGTCTGAGTTTTTTGTTCGTGGATGAGGAGAATTAAATACTTTCCACTCCCATATCACCGCGGTCTTTTTGTCAGAAGATGGACATCTACTTCCGGCCAATGTTGATACTCCTGGTGCGGCCAGGGTTTCGACTCCAGTGAAATGCTTAATATTTTGCGAGAGCTGGATGAAACCCCCAGCAAGCACGGGAACAAGTGGGGGGGGAGGACACCCAAGGTGGGTACCGGTCTCAACAATAAAAAAGGAGAACAATCTTCAGATGTCACGGGGACTGGGGGACCTGGCCCAAAACCTACAACAACCAATGGAGGGATACCCTAGGAACGGAACAACATCAATGGAAGGGAGCGTCAGGGGGCTCCGCGAGAACCGTTCTCGCCTGAATCATTGGGGGTGACTCAAGACTTTGCAGGAAAAATGAGACGTCCAAACCGAGGCGATGGCTGTCCTGAGGCTACAATCAGCGTTTTCCGACAACAGTCAGGGAACGAATAAACGCTGGACCATACGCCCTTTGTGTTTCCGCTGAAAGTGAACTCTTTGAAGGGAAGCGACAAGACGTTAGAAACGGCCACATACGATCTGTTGGTGTGGTGGAGATGTGTGCAGTGGATACCTGTTTTTCGTGAAAGGACAATAGCCAGGGGGGTGTAACAATAACACAGTGAAAGCGCCGCGGCGTTTTGGCGACCGTTGGTTTATCGTGGAAAACATTCATGTGCTACTCGACACTGGTAGTGATTTTAACATGTATAAACAAAAATTTTTTCTTATGAAACTTGCAGGTTTAGTCCTAAGTTCCTTTGTAAACCCCTTCATGGACTAACCGTGGAAGTGGGGGTTTGGTTCCGTGCATCGTCACAAAATAAAGTTTCAAACTTTTTTTGCCTATAAATTGGGAAAATTTTGTGTATGGGTGTAGCGATGTATATCGTTCAAATCTTTCATGCAAATTGATTCTTGGCGCAGATTGGTTTTAACGTAAACGAGCTGTCATAACTTTGAGACCCATACTTTTTACACCTAGATGAACTGTTATACCATTAATTATGAGGTTTGTGACACGGGGTACTGAACAAGTAACTTGTGGTTAATCAAACTTGCCTTGCTACGGAAACAATGGGAAAGCCGGAGAAGCCGGAGAGCATAGTGACGGTTTTGATTTTTGTGTGAAAAATTATGTGAATGAGAAAATGTGTATTTCGTGTCGCCAAGTGCAAATAACGCCAACCCGTGGTACCTTGTTAAAGCGATGCCAAAAGAAAGTGGCCGGTCGAGACCACCTGGGAACAAAATTTTAAACAGCTGCTCCTGGACTTTGTTAAAAACACAAGCGGGATTCTCAGACGCACCAGGGTGTGTACGCGTTATGTGCTGAAATTCACATGAGTGCCGCAACCATTTGTACAACGGTTACTCCGAACCCTTTCTAAAGATCGCTGTTTGACGAAGGATCGAAAGTATGGTTTTTAAATGGGGTTTCGAACCGACGACCTTTTGGCTACTCTAACCCTTTTGTTACGGTGGTCCCCAAAAAAGGGGATTGGCTGAATGTGACCACCCACAGCCCCCAACGTAAGTGGGGCAAAGTTGGGAGTTTTTTGGGGATCGTCAGCTGGACAAAACGAAATTAGAATTTTTCTTGAAATTACCTTTTACTATCATAATATTGTTAAACTTAAGAGTATTACCATGATTATTTTCAAGGGCAGCACTCTGTGGAAAATGAACGAAAATAAGACTTCGTCTCATTACCTGTCATTTTGGGGGGGTTATGTGCGTCCATACCCTTTCTTGTGTGCTTTTCCTTTGTGATCTAGTTTCTGTATTTCGTATTCACCCTGTCGTTCTGACCTAACCTAACGTCACACTGTTTCGGTAATTTATTTCTTCATGGTTTTTATGTCGTCTCCGAACCACCCCTGCGAGGATGGACATGTGTGGACCTTCCCTACTTCCCGCCAGCACTCAGGGCTGGTAATACCAACTTAATTCTGTTTATTCTTTTGGTCACTATTGTGTGGTAACGCTATGATTTACATTGTTTTATAATTAGTAGTAGTAATGTTGAATTTAAGTTGTTTTTATTGATTTGTGTTCTTTAAGTCAGTGAATTGTGTGAATCAACATGTCTAATTAGTATTTTAGTTTATTTTGTCATAATTTTATTCTTAGGTTGGTGACCATGTGGGAGGGGGAGGCGTCAAAATTTGGCTTGGCTTCGAGGGTGTTGAAAGTTAGTTGGTCTACGGATCCCAGAGAGTACGAACTACGGTTCTGTGCTTCTCATAATTGTGAATTTTACATTAAATAAACATTATCTTAAATTAACTTTACATACGTGTATTCATTTAGCACCTCTTCCTTAATTAGCCGGGTGGAGAGTGTAGCAGTGCTGATATGTTGTAGGCCTACTCACTGCAAGTAACCTTAAACAAGAACATAATCAAAAAATCAAAAATTGAATAATCACGTTTTTGCTGTTATAGTAACAACAAAAAACTTCAAAACCTTTAACGTCTCTATTTTAAACAAAAGTCCTATTATGTTCAAAGTCCTTTATATTTAAAATAGCAATAGCGACGTTAAAGGTGTTGTAGGTGGAGTATTTAAGTGAAAAAGGTTGGTACTACCATGGAGTTATAAATAGTACTGGCGTACTGGAGGCGCAGGTGTGTGGTCGGCGGTGTACAAGTTAGCACTTCAAATTGGCAGACATTTTGATTGTTTACTTTGGTAACCAAGGTAACCTAGGGCCTACCACAGTTCATAGTAGCAAAGTTTAACCTGCTAGTAGTGGTTATAACAATCAAAATGGCGAATAGGCTCAAACAAACAAACACGATCGTGGACGTGCTGTTCCATTTGAGCTAGACCTCCTTATCATCCAACTCCATGGTACTACTAGTAGCCTACTAGGAAGCTAATGCTTTTTCAGGCGCGTTGTTGGATGAGCGTAATTTTTTTAAACTAAAAAATCGTAAAATTGTGATTTTTATAAGAAATAACTTTTTGATTGCGCTCAAATTTCACACGAATATATTAATCCATAAAATTTAGGTTCTGTGAAAAATTCATCACAGTCGAATAAAGGATGTAGGCCTAGGTGTTAAAAGTCGGAGAAAGTTTTTAAAAATTAAAAAAAATCGTAAAATTGCGATTTTTATGAGAAATAATTTTTCAATTGCGCTAAAAAACGTGGCAGTCTTAGTTCAGAGATTTCAAAGGTCTTCAGAAAATTTCATCACAATTGGAGTATCGGTTTAGCCGGAATCGTGTTAACAGACAGACAAAAATAGGCCTGCAAAAAGAAAAAAAACATTACGGATTTTGTACTCCAATGTACCCCCTAGTGAAATAGAATCTTTGCTTCGCTCGCTACGCTTGCTACGCTCATCCAAAAATTAAAGGAGGCGTGGCCTAAGCGTAAATCACTTCTAACATGGTGGATCATAATAACAGTGAATTGTCAAGTGTCGTAGCTAACAATCTGTATTAGGTATTTCAAGTGATATTTGTGTATTTTCAACGAACACAATGTAGGCCTAAATAAATTGTTAATAATGAGTCGCTTTTGTATTTATTTCTCATAGGGCCTATGAAGTGGTTTCTGATTGTTTTTAATGGTGGAAAAGTGTTTTAAAAAGTTGGACCGCACCAACCGAAAAAGACCCCCCCCCCCCCCCCCCCCCCGATTAAGACATTTTTTAACTTCATATCACATCCCGTGTTGCCCAACTCTGCTTGCAGTATAAGGTGCCCGAGTGTTCTAGCGCACAGCTGCCTGGCTGCGGTGCACTAGCCCTAGCTTGCACCAAAATTATTTAAGTTTCAGGGCGCGTCAACCGTTAGGTCATATTGCGCCACTCTAGCCTAGGGGGTATGGAAAGAAAACTACCATAAAGAATATAGGCCTAACATAGGCCGATGCACAATTGCCCGGTAACGATAACGGGAAGAAAGTTGAATCACATGGTAACTTACGACACGATGCACAATAAAGCTTCCCAGCAACGACAACGGGAACATCACCAAGTTTTAACTTTCCATACGTTACCGGAACCAATCGGAATCAAGATGTAGGCCTACACGTCCTAAAACTATTTTATCAGCTGATTGATGCTTTATACGCGAGTAATATGCTAAATAAATTAAATACAAATATGCAGAAAAACAAAATTTAATTAACACACTTAGGACCTTTCTGAATAGTGGAAAACCTTAGGTCTAGGTCTCGATTTACGTCACGAATTACGTCATCAATCACCCAGTTTCATCCGTGACGTCACAAGTAGCTCCGAATAGTCACGCACACAATCGAGACTGATTGAAATCAAGTAATAAGAATAAGAATCGAAAGTGCACACTAGATTCAGGTCTTGATCATGGCGGACGTTATTAACGTGTATTTACATACCGTACCATTTCCATATCAAATTTGATTCTGTACTATTTATTTTAATATTATTACCAACATTTAATAACTTACTTGGCTAGGGCCTAGGCCTACTCAACGTGATTTGGAAGTGTTTCGATCAACTCCCGAGGCCGCCATGTTCTAGAATGACACTAGGCTAGGCCCTAGTGTCTTTGTGTGGGCCTATAGGGAACACACACGTGACGTCACAGCTCGGCGCGGATCTTACTGATGGACAAGCATCCTCATTTCGCAAGTTGACGCCTGATGAACGGCTCAACAAATATCACGCTCTAACTTTTATAATATTCATTATTTGGACAAAACTTAAGAGGAATAATATTTAGTAAACATATCATTTCTTCTAATAGCGATTATTTCGATTTTTTTTAGAGAACCGTTAGCTTGTTATAACAATGTACGCATTATAAATGACAAAATTATCAACATCTTTAAGTTTTTTCAACTTCAATTGACACAAAACTACTGATCGGATTTCAAAAAGAATTCTCTCTAAATATGCATCTAACTAATTAGACAAGAAATAAATAAACTTTCTCGATAGAAAAAGCACAGAACGAATTTTACAGCATAGCGTGCAGTTTTTCACGGCTCATCCGCACGTCAAAAGCGCGTATTTTAGATGAAAACACATACCATGCGTTTTACCCTATGCTATAAATTTTCGTTCTGTGCACTTTCTATCTAGAAAGTTTATTTATTTCTTGTCTAAACAGTCCGATGAATTTTTTGAAAGCGGTCTTGTCAAATCCGATCACTAGATTTTTGTCAATTGAAGTTGTTTTATTAAATTTCATAAAAACAAGTAAAAGTCTTAATTTTTTTTTTAATATATACATCGAAATAACAAGTTAACGGCCGTGTAAAAATTCAAAGTAATCGCTATTAGAAGGAATGATATATTTGCTAAATATTATTCCTCTTAAGTTTTTCCCAAATAATGAATAGGATAAAAGTTAGAGCGTGATAAGTTGTGCGACGTTCAGCAGGCGTCCACTTGCGAACCGATGGTTGCTTGTCCACCAGTTGGGCTCAAAACGGAGAATACCCCTCATTCCCCTCGATTTGTGACGTAGGTGTGTGTACCCTATCCAATCCCTGTGCTAGTGTGGTACCTATTTTCAACGAGACCAAGATCAAGTAATGAGACCAAGCAATAAGTAATAAGACCAAGTAATGAGACCAAGAACAGAATTCAGAAACGTCCTTTTTATTTGATTTGTTCCCGTCAGTTTGCTTGTCTCGGGCAATTGTGCTCAAAACCTAACCTCAAAATTTCCATTCATGAATTCTAGCCCTACAGTACCTAGCCCCTAGGCCTAGGGTACGTCTTAAAAGTAAGCTAGTAGGGTTAAACGATATTAACCTAAACCAATAAGGTGTTTTCGCAATACACACCACAATTTTTCATAGCTTACCTTATGAAAAAACCAACCAAATTTCACATCACCAAAGCCAAGCCGACGTCTTCTTGGCACGGTGGCCTGCGGTTTGCGGCCAGCTGTAAATACGCGGCAGTTTGTTAATATTTTTGGTGTTGTCTATTTGATTTTCACGTAGGGCCACAGAGGAGGGCCGCGAAAAAATGCGGGGTGGCGAGGTCACAATCGTTGCCCTAAACGTACGATTTTTTGTTTCCCCAAAATCATAACACATTTCAATCCAGTGATTTTGAACGTTACCACAAAAAGATGCCTGGTCGCGGGCCTAATATCACGAAAATATCGCAATAAAAATCGGAAAAAAATCGTAAAAGTACGACTTTTGTTAGAAATATTTCTTCGATTGTACCCAAAAACTTGACAGCTCTAATTTCAGAGACTTCGAAGGTCCCCTGAAGTTTTCATCAAGATCGCATAAATGCAGTTTTCCCGGTTGAGTGCAAACTAACAAAAACAAACACCCAAGCTATTATTCTGTGTGAAAGTGAAGTCTTTGCTGCGCTCATTCAATTAACACACAACCAATCATACAACATGAAGATTTGTTATAGAAATATATGAGTCAGTATGGGACAGTGATTTTATGAACAGTCTATCTATAATAAATCATGAATGATTGCTGGAAATCTTCCAGAACCTAAGACTATGTGGGAAAGATAAAGTCTGCAACAACCAAAAACCATGGGCCCATGTGGAACAGGAACTGCTGGAAATCTGCCACATCAATTATGTCTAGGGCCCGCCCATATGGGCCCGCCCGGTTCATATTATCAATTATTATATGGCCAATATTCAAAGAATTGTGTGAGTGAAAGCCCATCAGCACACTTATCATTTATCAACATTTTGTCTCCATAGTGATCAGTCATAGTATTCATATTTTATAATGTAGCATAATAGGCCTATGTCAAATATTGATTTTGTAAAATGCTTATGTCTACATTAATAAGTGAAATAAATAAATAGGTCTAGCCTAAGATAATAGGCCCAAACTTATGATTGATATAACAATGTGGTGGTAGAAGATCTTTGGTCATGAAAAAACATGAGGAATGTCAAAATCTTAACAATTTACTCCTAGCAGATTGTGTCTACATTTTGCAAGATGGTATGGCTGAGCTCTTATCAGTCAAGGTGACCCACTATTAAAACAACTGTCAACATAAAATATATATTTGTAGGCCTATGTATTTTTGTATGTGTGGCTCGTTGGTCTTGTGGTTAGCGTCTCTGCTTCCAATGCAGAAGGTCCAAGGTTCGATTCACGTTATAGGCAGAAGTATTTTAACTTCTGATTTGGATTTTTATTTACAATTTAGAAATTGAAAAAAAATGTATATAATATGTATGTATGTAGGCCTATGTATGTTAATATTGATTTGTACTTTGTAGCTCCTTCAGCCTTCAAAGATGTAATTGGTATTGTGATAATTTTTTTCTGTTGATAACACACTTCGTGGAAACAAAAGTACAGAACACACGTAGCCGTAGGTCCAGCCCAGGTTCTCAGGACACTCATCACAATTATGTATATTATGCATCCATCAGTTCTTGTCTTAGGAATTAGTGAACGGTGACTTCGGAGGCAACGAGGCACAAAATAAATTCAAAGTTTTTCTGAATTGACCTTGTTGATTCTCGCGTTGATCCGCGGGTGTTCGCACTGTCCATACCACTGATTGTTATATTTACGTTTAAGAAAATATCGATCTTTGGTTGGTTATTGTTCACTCGTCGATTGCGTCGGGGCCTTCAGGGTTGGCTTGGTCGCTTTGATTTAATGTCCCCCTTTGAAAATCAATTATATGACGTGAGTGGGTAGACTCTAAATACAAATTTATTGATTAGTTTAAATGCAATTGAACGAGTATAGTTATTACAGTACCGGTAGATAAAATAATTTTGCCTTGAAAGATTAAAAAGCATCATCTAGGCCTATATTTCATTTTATGTGACAAAGGCTTTAACAACAGAACCGAGATAGTTTGGCTATTTTATTGATTTTAGGGCTAAAACAAGTTTTCTTAAGACAACCTAGGCTATTCTTTGGCCAATGTTCAGAAATCTGTGGAATGTGAGTTTGCTCCCCTTAGTAGGTCACGTTTTATTCTTTTAAGCCTCTGCCCGATTGGCTTAAGCCTAAGCCAGAGAGTTAATTTTGTCACAAATATAATAAGGGATGAGGTAGTCTTTCAAGTGGGAAAAGTAACAACTCAACGCAGAACGGTGCGCAGTTGCAGGGTTTCGGACATTTCTGCGATTCTCCCCAATATCCCCTTAAAAGAGTACCATACAAACTAAATAGTTTTGCAGTTTAAATGCATAATTTTAATTAACAGAATTACTTTATTTTACAGTAAAATATTTCTTACCATATTACAAAATATTGATCTACATATAATTTTAATCAAATCACTACCTTACTTCACAGTTGCCAGGATGCAATACAGTGCAATCAATATGAACATAGCATTATATAATATACTATACAATTTTTTTGTTGATTTTTGCCATTGCTTTAAATTAGGCAAAAGATGCATACATGATATTTTGGTGACATTAAAAGGTCCCATTTCTATTCTTAGGAATCATCTTTAAGGTCTAAACATGTAAATTATATTACTTATATTTTCATGTACCGATATTGGTATTTTTAAACCTCTTTCTACCATTTGGGTAATCTATGTATGTAATTTTTATTCTGTGTCCTTGTGGCAATTATTTCTGTAAAACAGTTTTGTTTTGTAAACAAAAGGTTTATATTTAATTATTTATTATTATATTTAACAGGGGCACTACATTTAAAACACACTGTATAGGCATAAATAGATAAAAATTCAAGAATACAATTTCATTTGTTTAATAAATGAATGAAAAATAGGCAAAAGTAAGTGTCCAATAATGGCAGAAAATTGTCCTATACAAAATTGTAGCAATTAGGTATTGGTAGTGGCCATCATGCATGCATACCATGCATGATAGGATAGGGCTGCATGAACCAAAGCAACTTCTTCAAAACACAAGTGTATGCATGGTATTATAGTACTATTAGGAAAAGCAGTTAAGTTTCCTAAATTTGCAAGTCCCTTTGATTATTATATATTATTATTGCCACTGCCCCCCCCCCTCTTACCCCTGAAAATTACTAAAATTATGACTAAAAAGTATGAAAACACCATTTAAAATATGAGAAATTAGAAAAATACACAAAACAACTTGAGTTAAGTAGTGGGAATGAAATCAAAATCTTGATTTTATTTATTATTTTAAATTTTAAACTGGATGAACCAAAAGACGAGAACTTAATAACATCTTAAGTCTTAACCGACCACTACATGATTAGGCGGATTAGGTAAAATTTTTTATAAGATGCAACGGGCTGCAATTAGCATTGCCCCAAAGTTTGTTAGGGGGAAAAAAATCATAAAAAATATCCTTGGTCTACAAAAGGAGATAACTACGATACCAGTTAACATGGCAGAATCGATTTACGCACATACTCTTTAAGACGGTTGGATGAGCTCGGCCCAACTTTTTTACCATGTTAACGTCCATTACAAAATTTGCTTGATCGGCAAATCCAGCAAATTTTACATACATACATTTTTCATTGTAACTTTTTGACCATTAAACCATTTTCATCCTAATACAATATGTAAATAGGCCTAATAAATATATGAATAATCAAATATATGAAATACAATAGCATTTTAAATAATGCCTTGTCCTCCGTGAATGTTGGAATGAAACCTCTGTTGAGAAAAACAACCAGCCTAAATAATGTAGTTATTTGATAAATATTTCCACATTTAAGTATGTAGTACTGGTACTGTATATTATTTTTTACCTGAGGCTTATCTTTATGGCAAAAAAGAAATCAACAATAAAACGGGTATAACTTAAAATTGTAAATAGTTTTTAATCACCAATTCACTGCTTTTGGGTAAACCAAAATTTAGATGAAATTTATTTTCAGAACAAATACAAGCCTCTGAATACTTGTGACAAGTAGTCTACTTACAATAGGATTTAAATGCCTTATGTAAATAAGTTTCCAAATATCTTACATGGATTTTGCAAACCAACAAATTTAATACCCGAGGAAAGATTGCAAACAAATTATTATACCCCAGTGTTAAGATATTTTGTCAAGCCTTAAATCTAGCCTAGGCAAAGTGGTGAAGTTATTACAAAATACTGACACATACTATAATACGTTATATACCATATATGTAATAATGAACAACCTATATTAGTAGGCTATTTTACTAAATTAAAGTACCATACAATATGGTAGCCCACATGACACTATATTAGCAGTATGCCAGCTCACAGTAAAACAGCACAATGTCAATATAGTGTGTACTGTGTACATTAGGGATGTGCAAGTAGGCAAAAATTCGAGACTGGCTCAGACTTCATTTGCCCAAATCGAGTTGATGTGGTGATTCGAAAATCGAGTCAGGCTAAAAGTTTCCTCCTTCAAGAGCCCCTTCGAAACCCTTCGAAACAAAAGACCACACATTGCATAGTCACGTCTACAATTGATAAAACACTATGTTTAACCTTGAACATTTTATAGTTCCATCAGCACGTGTGATTGACTCATTGTGCCATCAATACTAATAGACAAAAATACAAAGTGTTCTGCCAGACTTTTATCGTGAAGCAACAAGATAGATTCCCAATACACAGATACCAGTACAATTTAAACATTATTGTTCATCTTTGTTTTTATGTTATTTATTTTATTGTTGTGTCTGCAACTATGTCATTAGATTTATTTAGTTGTCCTTTGTAAATCAGTTTTTATAACTGAATAAGATAGACATTAAATTAATAACAATAAAAAAATTACCCCTCCAGTGTTCTAAGCTATGTAGTGGGGGGAAAGTAACTGCCAGGCACTTCATGGTCGCTCTGTTATTTTGCGAGTGTGGTGTGGGGACAGAGAGTCATAAGAGCAGTAATTGATCAGTTAGGTGCAAGGTAGTTTATATGTCAACACACAAAACGAGATCTAATATTATCCCAAATTAAATTGATGCAATCAGTTCAGTTAGGCTCTACACCATTTTTAGTGTTTTACAACCCCTTGACTATCCCAGTCCCACCATCTAATTTCTAATCGGTTTATTGAAGGCTGAAGCTATGTTGCTTATTGTAAAAAGCCAGTCTCGAAACTGATCCTACAGCAACGACACAAGCCCGACCAAAATTAAAAATTAAAATTAAGTGCGCCTCGCACATCCCTAGCATAAGATAGGTACTTAGAAAGTAAAGACCTCATCAAAGTTGAAATAAATCATGGAAGCACAGATACCAGATCATTTAAGCCTTAAATTTAAGTACAGTTTGATTCTTACTTTGCTAGAACCTACTAAAGAGAGGTTAAGGGCAAGAGAAGCTAAGAGATTACATGTAGGTGATGACTGATGAACAGTACGTATTATAAATTTTCAAAACCACCTAGAAGGCTAAAACATAAATAAAGATTATTGGATGAGCGAAGCGAAGATTCCATTTCACTACACTGGAGGAAAAAATCCGGAATGTTTTTTTTTTCTTTCTTTCTTTCTTTCTTTTGTATTTTTGTGTGTCTGTTAGCAAGATTCCGGCTAAACCGATACTCCAATTGCAATGAAATTTTGTGGAGGTCTTCAAAATCTCTGAACTTAGAACTGCCACGTTTTTTAGCGCAATCGAAAAATTATTTCTCATGAAAATTGCAATTTTAAGATTTTTTTTAATTTTTAAAAAGCGATACGTCACTTGCCGTGAGCCCGCCCACATACCGATAGCCAGGTAGAGGGTTTGCGGAGCCCACCAGTGTTAGGCGATCACTCGGATAATGAAAACTTATAAGAAAACTGTATGTACCTTGTGCATTAGTGTGTTCATATTTATGTTGTATATTTGTGTTGTTTTTTAAATCTTGTGACAATGGTGAACATGTGATGTGTCTATTCGGATGTATAGTAATGAGCATAATAATGATCGTGGTATTTCGTTATACATAGTAATTATCAATAAGACACAATTTCCTTCACTACAATAAATAGTAATTCAAAATACATTGATTGAAAGAATTATACGGTTATACCATATGTTTTTTCTATGTTTGTGTGATCCATGGTGTGATCGCTTCAACACGATACGGCCTCCCTCGCGCAGACATCGCTGTGACTGAATGTAGCCATGGTAGCGGGTGACCGGTCGAGCTTGATTCCCTCCCCCAAGTGACGTCACACGTAGTCTTAGCGCGACCCGGTTCAAATGTAAATAAATCCGATTTCGTTCAATCGATTTTGAAAATTTATTTTTCTACGTACGTAGAACAGTACATGGAAGAAAACAGCTGCTACGACTTCAAGACAAGACTGGGCCTTAAAGGGAACTGTATCATTATCAATCAAAAATATTAAATAAAGTTAAGTTTTACTTGTAATTACTAAATTTTTAATGAGGGAAATAAACCCGTTATAGGGTACACTGTATGCCCTTCTACAGATGAACTAGGTATATGTTGCGGATAGGACAATTGTAAAGGGATGTCCGAGGGCTGTTTAAGGCTGAGTGTCGCCCGTTCTTCGGCCAAAACACATGCCACGGTACATATTATTTGTTTCTGGTCATTAATCATTAATCAATTGTTACACACGTTTTAGATATGGCATTCCCCCGAGAATTTTCTGCTCTTTCTCGTGAACAGTATTTTTTTTTGCATACAACACATAATTTTCTTTTAAAAGTGCAAAAACTTTGTTCTTTATTAAACAAAACGTGTCTTGGTTTTTGCACTTTTAAAAGAAAACAATATGTTGTACACAATAAATACTTTGTTCAACAGAAAGAGCAGAAAATTAATGTAGGAATGCCATAATATTCAATATGCATAACAATAATTGATAACTGACCAGAAACAAATAATATGTACCGTTAGGGTTACCAACTTGGGTTAACTAGAATTCCGGACAAAGCTCGAATTTTAGTGGGTACACAAGGGGTCTGGGCGAAGCCCCAGCTGCCGGAGGCGAAATTTTTTTGGACTCTTTTAACCTTCAAAACAGCCGGATACGTAATTTAAAGATTCAATGACTTGGATATATTCAAGTTTTAATTCTTCTTTTTGGGAGGCGAATTGCCTACCAGTTCCATCTCACGATGCAACAATCCGACAGAAAACACACGAAAATCGCTCACTGTACGTTAAGTGCCGACACGTCTGGCCACGGTCGCTAAACAAACGGACTAAAACTAAACTGAAATCTCCTGTTTCTGCTTGCGCGCCAGTGCTGATTGAGTTACGTTGGCCTTGGCCGGCGGAGTACAAGTAGCGCCTGTGCCTCGCCAAGTGCGCATACAATACAAAGGGGTTGGGGAGGGGTAGTAGTGAGACAGGGCAGTCACGAGCACGACTAGCTAGGAGTAGGACTACGGAAAGGCGGCTACATGAAAGAAACTAACTTTTATTCCAAATTACCAAACCAACTGATGTACCAACTTTAGAGAGAAAAAACACTAATTCACTGCAATAGGTACTCTAAAATTCAATAAAATGTAGTACAAATATGACTTTTTCACAAATTCCGGACAAAGTGCCGTCCGGAATGAGGCAATTCCTCTTTCCGGACAAAGGCATCAAAATCAGGACTGTCCGGAGAAATTCCGGACGGTTGGCAACCCTATGTACCGTGGCGTGTTTAGATCGTAGAACGAGCAACCCTCAGCTCAATCTCTTGCAGTCGCATTAACGACTGAAGAAATCCTCGGACAAAACCTTCGGTAAGGAATCAGGATTGCCGGTCACAAAGGGATTTGAATTCGGGACCGCTCGAATCAGAGTCAAATACTTGGTGCTTAAGCCAACACTGTCAGTTGGTAATTACTGTAGGCTACCAAAGCATGCTGTAGTATAATTCTATTCAATACGTAGGCTATCATTATCAGAGAAACAAAACATAAGATGCAAACTATTATTGCATACTACGTAATTCAATTTTACTGTAACATTTTCTTTGTTTGTACAATTTAGACATTGGATTATGCCCACTCATTTGTTAGTATGGGCTAGTGCCTAGTATATGAAGATTTTTCCATAGGCAGCAAGTATATTTAAAATTTTATAATATCAAGTTCAAAAAGTGGGGTGTGGCCATTAGGTGAAACCTTGTTATTGATCAATACTATTACACATTTATAACTAGGGATGCACATCGATACTTTTTTCATTATCGATTATCAAAATGGTAGTCATTATCGAATCGATATTATCGATAATATCGATATCACCAACAAAGCCTGTTCCGACCTATAAGTGGAACCTCAAGTGTGGCAATTGTGTAAGTCAAAACAATACAATTGTGTTTTTTTTGCTGCCTCGCTGTCATGTGTTTATGGTTTCCTCATCGACTGATAGCTCATTTGTCATTTCCAAACATAAATCTTCAGTGTGACACCATCAGCCCAGCCAGTGCATGGCACAACGTGAGATAATAGTTTGGTTCGAGCACTATTGACGAAATATTTGATATTTCAGTAATCGATAATGAATTTTGGTTATCGATTATCAAAATAATATCCATTATTGATTATCGATCGATAATATCGATTATCGTGTGCATCCCTATTTATAACATACCCTTTAAATTTAATATTGTAGTGGTAAAAACTAAAAATAGGGGTGCAGCCATTAATATTTGATGGAAGCCTTCAGTCAAGTAAATGACATTATGGGATGGGATACACTTCACTAAACGCCAGCTTCTGAGAAAACTCTTATTCCTTAACATCCATGGGCAAAGCTAAGTCTAAACAGTAAACAGCATAGGAAAAAATATTTTGATAAATTTACTATGTATCAGTTAGGTCTACCATCTTTTTGTATGTTTTATGTGTCATGTTTTCTTCTGAAAATAGTAGACAGTTTTAAGATTTACCATAATTTTAATGTTTCTAAATGCCACATAGCAATTATTTCTAAATCAACCTCAAAATTGAAAGACCCATGATTATTGCTCTGGCTTACTTAGTTATAATATTAATAAGTTATATTAATAATAACAATTGTACTGTATGTGAAAAACATGTAATATAATATACACAGCTCAAATGTACTTCTGGTCTACATTGTTGGAACAGTGGGGTGTCAATGTAGGTTTAACACAATATTTAACTAAGCTTTCTTATAAATTTAAGATGGTGTTCTTGTTGAGGAAATACTGTCTAGCAATGTGAATAATGCTAACAAAATGTCATTTAATTGGGGGTGTAGGCTTTAATGAGTTTCTCAGAGAACTCTTTAACTTGCTCAGCGCCCCGAACTTCCTTGTCCAACAGCGGCAGTTTTGTCACATGGAAGTCTTCATAAAGATCAGATATCTGAAACAAATAGTTTCCATTTAATATAGTAGGCCTCCTAGGTATGTGATAGTGATTAGTACTTGCAATAAACATGTGTTATTCACTTATTCTTCTTATGGCCCGTTTACACTTTGGCGATCCCGCGAAGCGAAGAGGCAAAGTTAGTTTGTCGACCGTTTAAACGTAATAGTTCATCCAAGTTCTTTATTTCTAATTAATTTAAACGTAATATCATGCAAATTCTATTTTGCCAAGCTTTTCAAGGATGCTGTTACGGGACACTGTACGTGTATGAATTAAGAATGCTCAAATGTGGAAGGGTAGATGAGCTTGGCACTTTTTTAGATCTCATTTCTTTTGAGTGTGTAAGGCTTGGCAGTATTTTTACAAGTTTTTGTTATGTGTGGGTACTTTTTCAAGTTCCATTGCAAAATTATTTGTTAAATTCTAATTTTATCAAAGTTGATTTAATTGCTATGGTATTACCAATTAACAATAGAATGTAAAATCTAGTGGTCCAAAAACTGGCTTTTTGTAAACAATGTAGGCGATCATTGTCAAGTAACTATAGTTACTTGTTGATTGTATGCCTGTATAAAGGGGTTATTATCTCCAAAAAATATATATATCACGTGATCTATAGCACAATACTACACTAAAATGACAGTTTAAAAAATTATACCTTGTAACTGTGATTTAGCACGATTTTTTTTTGATATTTTTGATCCAGAAATTTGCGAAAATTGGTGTTTTGGGAAATTTCTTAAATCGGCTTTAACCTGCTTCTTTTTTATATTTATACTTATTGGTCACTAACAACAGGTATAAAGTAAACCCACAAGTGTTAGGTTACTAAAATTTAACAATTAAGACAATTCAAAACCATACAAAGATGATAAACAAAACATTAAATACATGAACAAGTACTACAAAATTAAAATTATACTAGGAAGCTTCGCAAACGCTTTTTCAGGCGCGTTGTTGGATGAGCGTAATTGGTGCATTGAGCTGCCATGTGTTATGCGGATTTTCGGTTGTTCTGTGGAAAAACCATCACTTAGTTATATAGAATAGAATAGAATTAAATAAAATAAAAAATTAACATAATTTATTTTTAATTACCGTCATCGTAATTTTTTAAAAAATTAAAAAATTGTAAAATTGCGATTTTTATAAGAAATAATTATTTGATTAAATTTAACACGAATATATTAATTCATAAAATTAAGGTTCTGTGAAAAAATCATTACAATAGAGTAGGATTCAGCCTAGATTGAACGACCTTCAAAGTTGCATTTGTTTAAATCGGCATAACCAACACAGGAAAAATAAAATTGCTAGCATAATTTTTCTACTTCGTGCGCTGCGTGCGTGTGGCGAGGTGACGAACTAGGTAAATGTCAACAGACCATTCCAAACGTTGGAGGTTATGTTTCATTAGGATACTGTCATTGCGTGTTATGTTTTGTCACTGAGTTTGTTTTGGATATTAAAATTCTTTGTCTTATATATTATTTTATTTTAATCAACACAATTCTAATTGCATAAAAATTGAACTAGGCCCTAGGGCAAGGATACTATTATACACTTCGTTCTAGCCTAGCCTAGGGCCAGGCCTAGTCTATGCAATTTCTCTTTGGAGGTTTCTCTTTGGGGGCAAAAGCCTAGGCCTAGCTTCAATATGCAGCCGAGGCTAGCTAGATCTAGTCCTACATGATAAAACAGGGAAATTCTTGTGATATGTGTTCAATTTGGGGAAACTAGGCCTAGCCTAGGGCCGCGTAGGGCTACGCGTAGCCTAGCATCGGTCCAACCCAGGTAGAGTAGCCTGGGCCTAGGCCTACTAGTATTTAAAGCCCTACCCCCCCAAAAGGAATATTAAAAGTATTTTTTCTTAAAGCCTTATGTCTATAACCGTTGTCTTGTAGGCTACGTATTTACTGTTTAGGTACCTAGGCCCTACCTAATTGGTTGGCTTACTAGACTGCTTTTTTCCAGCGGGCCCTACTTTACTCAACATAAGACAATTGAGAGACCTACTCATTTATTAGGCTAGGCCTACATATCATTAAAATATTATTAATTAATAATTAGTCAAGCCCAGAACTCAGAAGAGCAACCAAGTAAAGAAATTAGTCAGAAACAAGATAAAAGCATACGACGTAGGCTAGGGCCTATGTGTGCTGTGCAGACGACAGGCCTTTAGTAATATTTTAGCTGATTGTATGAAAGTGGTATTGGGAAGATCGCTCATTGGTCAATAAAATAAAAACATTGTTGACAACTGTGAAAACGAATAATGACTTGACATTTGTTTGTTATTTATTACTTTTAATGAATTTGATCGTCCAGATTACATTAAATTAACCTTGTTAACAATAATTTAGTATTTTTATTTAATAATGCCCCGTGTATAATGCATTTTTTTTTTTAAAGTAGGCCTACATTTTAAATTAGACCTCCAATTTTGTTCTAGTGGTTCACATGAAAAATGGCCGCCGAAGAGTGTCAAAAGGTCATTCAAAGTTGTGTGATTCCTACTCTAGGATAAATCATGTAGGTGTTATAAGCCAAAGAATAAAACTAAAAAAAAGAAAAAAAACGTAAAATTTTGATTTTCATGAGAAATAATTTTTTGATTGCGCTCAAATTTCACATGAATATCTTAATTTATAAAATTAATGTCTGTGAAAAAATCATTAAAATCGGTTAGCATGTAGGTGTTATAAGTCGAAGAACTTTTTTTTTAATCGTAAAAAATCGTAAAATTGCGATTTTCATGAGAAATAATTTTCCAATTGCGCTCAAAAACGTGGCAGTTCTAAGTTCAGAGATTTCGAAGGCCTCCAGAAAATTTCATCCCAATTGGAGTATCAGTTTAGCCGGAATCGTGTTAATAGACACACAAAAATACAAACAGAAAAAAAAGAGAAAAACGATCCGGATTTTTTTCTCCAGTGTAGTGAAATGGAATCTTTGCTTCGTTTGCTACGCTCATCCAACAACAATATACAACAAGCAAAACTTGAATAACATAACTATAAATGTATAAAACGGCTGAAAGCCCAAGATAAACGAAGAAAAAAGCTGAGGTTATAAAATACAAAAGTGGTGAAAAGGTGATAATGTGACGAGTGATAAATGAGTCATGCTGGTAAACTGGCATAAACAGCTGCTTTAAATGAATGAAGTTTCATGTAGTTGATGTCAATATCTGTATTAATAATGGCTAATAATTTGTTGTAGGTGCCTTGAATTTGGTTGATGGGGAAAAATTTAAAAACATCAATACGAGCACATGGAATTTTGAAGAGGATGTAATTTCTTGTAAATCTTGTAGGGATGTGAAAGTTTATAACTTGAAGTAGGTCCGTGTCGATGATGTTATGGAGAAGAGTGTACAGGAAAATTACGTCGGTTGCACTACGACGATTTGCTAGTGTTGGAATCGATTGTTCTTGACAAAGTCTAGTATAATGTGATCGGTGAAAATTTATATTTAAAAAAAAAATTGAACCACATAAATACTAGAGCATAGTACCAATCTAAAATGCCCATTTTTTACATTGTGTCTTGAAACTGTGCCCAAATATACCCTCAAACACCCAAAAATATGCATTCCAAAATCACACCCCATCTTGGTAATCAGCAAATTTTTACCGAAATACTTGCCCAAATTACAAAACAAAATATAGAGAATTTACAGACTAGGAAAACGCTTAAGTCCCGCCGCGTTGTTGGATGAGCGTAATTGATGCATTGAGCTGCCATGTGTTATGCGGATTTTCTGTTTGTCTGTGAAAATATCATAACTAAGTTAAAGATTTTTTTTAAAATTATTTAAATTAAATAAAAAATAAACTTTAATTTTTTTTTTTAATTAATCGTAATTTTAAAAAAGAAAAAAATCGTAAAATTGCGATTTTCATAAGAAATAATTATTCGATTGCGCTTAAATTTCACACGAATATATAAATTCATAAAATTAAGGTTCTGTGAAAAAATCATTACAATCGGATAAAGCATGTAGGTGTTATAAGTCGAAGGAATTTTTTAAAAATCGAAAAAAATCGTAAAATTGCGATTTTCATGAGAAATAATTTTTCGATTGCGCTAAAAAACGTGGCAGTTCTTAGTTCAGAGATTTCGAAGGTCTCCAGAAAAATTCATCGCAATTGGAGTATCGGTTTAGCCGGAATCGTGTTAACAGACACACAAAAATACAAACAGAAAAAAAAGAAAAAAATTTCGGATTTTTTTCTCCAGTGTAGTGAAATGGAATCTTCGCTTCGCTCGCTACGCTCATCCAAAAAGGCTGTAGAGTACGTCAATAATGGCCAATATTTTTTTTAGATCAAAATCCTCCAAGGTCACGGGGCATAAAGATCGTCCCCATGTTATTTCTTAAGGGAGATTTTTGCCGATGGGACCTAGCTCGAAAAATGTCATGTTTGACAATTTTTCGGGAGGTCATGGTGGCCCCAATAATTTTACTGTTAATTGCTAAATTCATTACTAGTTAGCCTGAATGAAATATATTTTTTGAGTAGCGGTTAAATACCCCTTTAAGGCTTATATTAAAACCTTTATTTAGAAGCCTTCCAGCAAACTTTTTCAACTTTTTCTTTCAAAAGACACTATATCACTATTACCTGTCCATGTAAAATATGAACGTTGTAGCCCCACCCATTTGGTCAGAATCGCTGGCCGATTGAAACTAACAAATTAGACCGAAGTAGTAGTAGTAGTAGAGTAGCAGTAGTAGTAGTAGCAGTAGCAGTAGCTAACATCCCCCCCAAATACAAAAATTCGTAAAAAAAAAAAAAAAAAAAAACTTCAGCCAAGCTCTCCTTCAAGTCTTTGGCTGTGAATGCTGTGAGATATAGAAGTAGTGCCAAGCATTTCATTCTTTCTCCCTAGTTTCGCATTGAAAATAAGTAAGATAATTTCGCCTGTTGACGAGCGCCAAGCCAACCATTTTCGTAGTAAAAAAAAGAAAAAATGTTAAACTCAAAATCATAAAAAAATTACTTGGCCATAGAATTTGGTTCATTACGAGAACTCTAAAAAGTCAATGGCCAAGTAATTTTTTTATGATTTTGAGTTTAAAACTTTTAAATTTTTTACCACGAAAATGGTTGGGTTGGCGCTCGTCAAAAGGCGAAATGATCTTACTTCTTTTCAATAGAGGACTCAAATCACCTAGAGAATGCGCTAGTGTCGCGGGGGCGTAGCACCGTCATGGCCGCCGAGTGAGGATACCTTTGTAAACACCCATATGATCCTACACAAGCACAGTGTAAATATATAAGGTTTTGGGGAATAGAATAGGTATCATGTGGCTCATTATGAATTCAAAATCTAGTATTTATTTATTTAAAAGTATTTCTAGTATTTATATAGATTTATATCAGCATTTATAATTAAAATACCTACAGATATAGTCTGTCGGGCGCCTGTGAACGTAGACATTGATATAAACCGCTTATTTTTGTGGCCGTAGTATTATTCCAGAGTACAACGTTACAGAGTCCAACATACTTTGAAATAATATCAATATAATGACTAAATTTATTAATATCAAAGCAAAATATTTAGTTATGTTCTATAATCTATAATAGGCCTAATATGGAATGTAATGCAATATTAGAGTAGCACACAGCGTTTCAATTCAAGCAACAACAATAAAGTCACTCAAGCTTTGTGAAGAGTGAAGACAATAAAGCAGTAAACAATAAACATTATGCGTTCCTAAATTATTAGAATGCAAAATAAAAAATTACTGGACAAAACACCAATATAAAAGAACATTGGGAATAACAAGTCAACATGGTATTGTGCTTAATTTTCTCGGAATCATGGTAGCCCAGGTATTAAAATGCAATACTTAAATTTTTTAAACCTTATTCACCCACTCTTGAGGGGATTTGATTGTTTTATTGTGATTACGAAAATACCAATAGAAATACTATAAACAAAAACAGGAATTGAACCCATGGTCTCCCTCTGGCCGGGCGCGGACTATATAACTGGGAGTGGTGATTTAATAAGAATTTGATATTCACTATATTATAATATCAAAATGCACCAATAATTCAGGAACAAATACACTACCCGCGGTCTCGGTGGTCTTTTGGGAGGCATGGGTTCGATCCCCGGCCAAGGTTGGGTTTTGTAAATCTGGAATTAGCCCATTTATTGTGATATAATGTAGGGTTACTGATTGTTTTAAGCCAAAAATGAATTAGTCTTATCAACTAGGTATGAATTTAATATATTAATATAAAGACCACTCTTTATTAAGATCTCACTGAATTACCTAAGTGAGAGGGAATGTGTTTTGTTTCCGTAATTTCTTGTAGATTTCTTACACGAAATAACGAATCAGTGCATGTGTTCAGTCACTTATCTTCCAATAAGTGGCTTCAGCAAATATACACTCTAATGGCAAGTGGGTAGGTGGATTGTGGACAGATAATATTCAACGTACGAAATGTGTAACTAACAAAATAACAGTAGGTATAGTTGGTAAACCAGTCGGCGTTTGATTACGTTTTCAGTGTCTCCAATGCATTTTTTCACGGAATGAATTATGTTTCTGTTAAAAGATGTTGAAGACTAGATTCCATGTAGGTGCTGTTTGTTGTGTGCGCGATAGAACATCACAATACTTATCTCAATTAGTTAATTTCTTACGCGCGAGGATAGCATGTGTAGATTCTATCCTCACTAGCGCGTTTCCAGCGTTCGCCGCCAGAGTGGACATGAGAAGATGGAGCGCTCTATACGAAACTAGGGAGAAAAGAATGAAATGCTTGGCTCTACTTCTATATCTCACAGCATTCACAGCCGAAAACTTTTGAAGGAGAGCTAGGCTGCCGTTTTTTTTTTACAAATTTTTGTATTTGGGGGGATATCACATCTTTTTGTATTTGGGGGGATATCACAGCTTTTTGTTGTTTGTTTCATATCAAGGCCTGAAATACCTGAAAAGGTGGATACAGTGCCTTTAAAAAAGATTGTCTAGAAACAAAAGCTACCATCTTTTGTTTTTGTTTACAATCAGTAGTTGGCAATATAGGTACAATGTTTTTATTAAATTTCCAACGGTTAATGTTGTCTTGGGTTTTTGTGTGAATGATTTGTTGACCGGACTATAACTAGGGTACCCAACTGTCCCGGTTTCTCCGGGACAGACCAGGAATGAGTGTCGTGGTCCCGGTTGAAATAAAATTGATTCCGGGACGGTCAAAGTCCCAAAATTTCAATAAAGCGCCCAACCGCGGGCTCCTCTCCAGACTCCCCTCACCTTCAGCCACACTTTTCCAGACTGCCTCGCTGTGAAGAGAACAGTGCTAGTGTTTGTGCTGGTGCAGTGGAGCGGTGTCGTGTTCACACTTTGTATTTCACGGAAGCTATCAATCATTATTTTATTACTAGGATGCTTCGCAAACGCTTTTTCAGGCGAGTTGTTGGATGAGCGTAATTGTTTAAAAACGAAAAAAGCGTAAAATTGCGATTTTCATACAAAATAATAATTTGATTACGCTCAAATTTCACAGGAATATATTAATACATAAAATCAAGGTTCTGTCAAAAAACCATTACCAACGGATAAAGATATGTCGAAGAAATTTAAAAAAAAAAATCATAAAATCTCGATTTTTATAAGAAATAATTTCACTCTAATTTCACACTAATATATTAATTCATAAAATTAAGGTTCTGTGAAAAAATCATTTCAATCGGATAAAGCATGTAGGTGTTATAAGTCTAAGAATTTTTTTTTAAATAGAAAAAATTCGTAAAATTGCGATTTTCATGAGAAATAATTTTTCGATTGCGCTCAAAAACGTGGCAGTTCTAAGTACAGAGATTTCAAAGGCCTCCAGAAAATCGCAATTGGAGTATCGGTTTAGCCGGAATCGTGTTAACAGACAGACAAAAATACAAAAACATACCTGCCAAGTTTTGAATTCCCAAATTCGTAAAAGTCCCCAAACAGACTTTTAGGGGCAAACGAGGTGGCGCGGGCAACCGGGGGGCTTGCCCCCCGGATTTTTTTTACAATCTTGGTGCAATTTCGTGCGTTTTAGTGAGTTTTGGGGACACTTTAATCATTCTTTTTTTTCTCAGGCATGTTCGATGGAGGGGTAAGGCGGGCGGGCCGTGAGGGGAGGGGGAGGGGGTTACACTACCAAGGAAGGCAAGAAACGTGAAATCTCACGGCGCGCCAGTTTTAAATATAAAATAACAATTTTTTTAAAAAAAAAAAAATTAATAAAAACAAATTTTTGAAAATTGAATAATTCGTAAACTTGGCAGGTATGCAAAAAGAAAGAAAAAAAAACATTCCGAATTTTTTTCGCCAGTGTAGTGAAATGAAATCTTCGCTTCGCTCGCTACACTCATCGATTTATTAATAAATCAACTAAATATATATAATACTGTCCTATTACTTTTTGTGTTTTCCCTTTGCTTGTTTGATAGTTGCTCCTTAGCACCTCCCACATTTGCAGACTCTTTAATTGTTAGATATAGTTATCATTTTCATAAAAGTGCAAAAAAGCACACTCGGGGACTAAGATGTTCAAAAAAAATTACGCCTTCGGCGCAAAGGCCTCTGGCGGCCCTTCGGGTGCATTCACTACGCATAGTGCCATTGTAAGAATACTTCGGTCCCGGAATTGTGCTTTCCACAGTTGGGAACCCTAACTATAACACATTGACGCATAATTTTAATCAGCAATTAAAATATACAAATTGTATGAAATACGACCTAACGTTTTTCCCAAAGTTAAGGGTGGTAGGGAACAGTAGGGGTGAAATATCTCTTGCCTCCCGGCGGATTATTATTTTTCATATTGTTATGTACCATAATGCCAAATTTCATGATGATAACTCATTCGGTGCATGGTGAATACTGGATATCAAGGTAAAAATAATATAAACTATTAGGGATGGGGGTTGAAAAAAATGTTTTATGAAATGAGAATAGACTGATTGGGTTGAAACACATTAAAACATAATTTTAATAACTTATTTGAATAAAAATTCAATTTTGGGTTAGAGCTATGAATTATTCCAATTTTAGGGGATGATTTTTAGGGGTTTGGGGGTGGAATATCGCTTGCCTCTTGGCAGATTATTTTTCATATTGTTGGATGAGCGTAGCGAAAACTTCAATTTCACTGACCCCTCAAAAAAATTAGCTCCAATGTTTTTTTTTTTTGTGCGTTTGTTTTTTGTCTGTTTGTTCGCACGATTCCGGGCAAACGGCATAAGCGATCTTGATGAAAATTGAAGGGGACCTTCGAAATCTCTGAACTTAGACGTGCCACGTTTTTGGGTACAATCGAAGAAATATTTCTCATGAATATCGCACTTTTACGATTTTTTTCGATTTTTAGTGCGATATTTTCATGGTGAATGCTGGAAATCAAGGTAAAAATAATATAAACTATAAGGGATGAGGGTTGAAAAAATGTGGTTTAGGAAATGAGAATAGGCCGATTATTGGGTTAAAACACATTAAAACATAATTTTAATAACTAGGAAAACACTTAAGTCCCGCCGCGTTGATGGATAAGCTTTTTTGTAAGTTTTTAGTTTGCGTAGGACCACTTTTCCTTTGCAAGTGCTTTTTGAATGCATTGAAGGTGATTGTTGTCAAGTTTCTATTGTTACTTGTTAATTGATATTATAAACCTCAAAAAACTCATAATAAAACCTTTATTCTATGGATTCTGGCTAACTTTGTCAACTTTTTCTTTCAGAAAGCAATACATCACCATTACCTTAATGTCCATGTAAAATATGAACGTTGGAGCCCCACCCCTTTGGTCAGAATCGGCCCAAATGTCACGAAAATATTGCACTAAAAATCGAAAAAAATCGTAAAAGTACGATGTTCATGAGAAATATTTCTTCAATTGTACCCAAAAACGTGGCAAGTCTAAGTTCAGAGATTTCGAAGGTCCCCTCCTATTTCCATAAAGATCGCATATTATGCTGTTTGCCCGTTAGCGTGCAACAAACAGACAAAAGAAAAAAAAAGAAGAAAAAAAAATTGGAGCTAAATTTTTTGAGGGGTCAGTGAAATTGAAGTCTTCGCTTTGCTCATCCCACTAATTTGAATAACAAATCAATTTCAGGTTAGAGCTATGAATTATTCCAATTTTAGGGAATGATTAAAGGGAGTGTTGGGGGTGGATTATCGCTTGCCTCTTGGCAGATTATTTTTCCTATTACTAGGAAAACGTTTAAGTCCCGCTGCGTTGTTGGATGAGCATAATTGGTGCATTGAGCTGCCATGTGTTATGCGGATTTTCTGTTCTGTGAAAAAATCATTACTAAATTTAATACAATCCAGAAATTAAAAAATCCATCCCGATCGGGGTACGAACCCGAGTCTCCCACTTTCCGGGTGGACGCCTAAGCAAACTAGACCACCGAGACGGTAACTATTTAGCTTCTGTATTGTCGTTACATTATAGAACTTGAATGGATGGAACAATAAAGCATCGAAAAACTGTTGCTGTTGAACGGACCAAACAAACATATTTATAATGTCATTACCTTACGCAGGTATGAGCGAGGGTATATTTCTTGATTTGGATAGTCGGGAAACACTCCCGTAGGTGGAATAATTAATATTTAATACAATCCAGAAATTAAAAAATCCATCCCGATCGGGGTTTTAATAATTTTTTTATTTCTGGATTGTATTAAATATTAATTATTCCACCTACGGGAGTGTTTCCAGACTATCCAAATCGAGAAATCATTACTAAGTTGAAGATTTTTTAAAGTTAAATTAATTTTTAAAAAAAAATTAACGTAAATTTTAATTTTTTTTAATTATCGTAATTTTAAAAAAGGAAAAAATCGTAATATTGAAATTTTCATGCGAAATAATTATTCGATTGTGCACAAATTTTACATGAATATATTAATTCATAAAATTAAGGTTCTGTGAAAAAATCATTACAATAGGATAAAGCATGTAGGTTTTATAAGCCGAAGAAATTTTAAAAATAAAAAAAAGTCGTAAAATTGTGATTCTCGTAAAAAATAGTTTTTTGATAACGCTCAAATTTCACATGAATATATCAATTCATAAAATTAAGGTTCTGTGAAAAAATCATTACAATCGGACAAAGCATGTAGGTGTTGTAAGTCGAAGAAATTTAAAAAAAAAAAAAAAAATCGGAAAATTGCGATTTTCATGAGAAATAATTTTCCGATTGTGCTAAAAAACGTGGCAGTTCTAAGTTCAGAGATTTTGAAGACCTCCATAAAATGTCATCGCAATCGGAGTATCGGTTTAGCCGGAATCGTGTGGACAAATACAAAAATACAAAAAAAAAGAAAAAAAAGAAAAAAACATTCCGGATTTTTTTCTCCAGTGTAGTGAAATAGAATCTTTGCTTTGCTCATCCAATTATGTACCATCATGCCAAATTTCATGATGATAACTCATTAGGTGCCTTCATGGTGAATGCTGGAAATCAAGGTAAAAACTAAAAATAATATAAACTATTAGGGATGGGGGTTGACAAAATGTGGTTTATATAATGAGAATAGGCCGTTTGGGTTAAAACTTAAAACACATTAGAATATAATTTTAATAACTGATTTGAATAAAAATTTAATTTTGGGTTAGAGCTATGAATTATTCCAATTGCCTCTCGGCGGAAGTACGAGTCTGAGAAACATCTAAGTGTGGTCCAAGTTCAATAGTTCTAAGATGTACCGTTTTCTCTAGGCCTATAGGCTCTTATTCCTTTTTGTCAGAATCCCCAGCCAGCCGGAAGGTTTTCGTTGATTTTTACGCACTTTTTTAACACAGAACGGGTTATCGGATCGGGCTGATTTTTTTTTTGTATGTCATGGACCACATATCAGGTCATATACCGAGTTTCAAGATTGTAAATCTTTTGAGACGGCGTGTGCAGATAGCTGAAAACCCCCCAACTTGGGTAGGAGTAAACAGGTCGAGTTATCATCGCCTACTAGCAGTCGCGGGCGCTTGGCTGCGGGCGAACGACCGTCGCCCTAGATCCTTTAAGTGATTTTGAGCATGTTTCAAGTCATTTTTTCACCAAGAAGGAATGTTCGTACACCAACCAAATTTGGCATGTGTTGTCAGGTAAGTACCTACCTAAATCCCCTCGATTTTGATAGTTTTCAAGTTCACATCACGTTTCATGACGGCTGGGTGACACCTCGAAATCACCCAAACTCTGCTTGCTGTATAAGGTGCTCGAGTGTGTAGCGCACCGCGACTTGGCTGCGGCGCCATAACGGGCACCTAGACCAACGGAGGGGAGGAGCCAACTATTTTCTTTGCGAGAAGCGAACATTATCAACCCTCCGTCACTTCTGCGGAATTTCTTAACACCATCCCTCACGTGGGGTTTCTCAAATCCCAAATTATTTTGGGCTGTAATTAGTGCAGTAGAATGTTTTGGGTATTTCTTTCTGTGCTCATATGATTTGTGGAACTACTATGTCGGTGGTTGTTACTGGGAGGACAATGAAATAAAATGCCAATTAACCTTTTTTGTATGAAATATTTTTTTATTGATTTTTCAGATTTAAAAAATATATATATTTTCAAAATATTAAAAAAAGGTGTCAAAATAAAGCAATTTATAGTTTTGTTTTACTTTTTAGTAATAAACACAAACCAGTTAGAAAATTGCAAGAAGAATTTTTTGAAAATTCCAAAATTTCAGCCATAATAGCATTGAGTTTCTGTATGCAGTTACAGTAACGTGATCACTCGCGCGGGGTTTCAGCAACCCCAGCCACGTTCAGACCGGCAATATAACACTAAAAGTCCTAATGATTAGAGGGTTACAAATTTCGCTAACAGATAGAGTGACTTGAAGGTACTGAGAATCTAGAGTCGGTAAAACAATCCGATGCAGAGAAACAGAGTCGAATGCGAGTTAGGCATATGCATCCGTAGGCCTAAATATTAAATAAATAAATAAATTTGTACCGTATTTAGAGTCTACCCACTCAGTCACTATAGGTAACTGATTTTTAGTGGGGGACATTAACCAAAGCGACCAAGCCAACCAAGTAGGCCCCTTAAGCCATTCATGTTGTTAGGACATAACCTCTTTTCATTACGAAGACGGCAACAACGACGGCACAAACGGTGGACCTAATAATTTACAACTATTTTCTCTGCAGGTCTAAACCTAAATCGTCGTCAATGTTTCATATTGACGCAAGACACAGTACTATCTATGCTGGGGGCGAACACTGCCCGTTCCATTTGGCCTGGGGTTTATATCTGTTCAGCATGGGCCTGTGGCCACATGTTTATGCAATGATTATAAAATGGCCTTCATCATCATCATTATCCATTGCCATTTCCTGCTTCTGGCAGGGTCAGCTTGGGTTTAGCAAAAAAACAAATTCCACTTCTTTCTATCCTCCCAGAATCGTATCTCTTCCACGTCTTCCCAGGTCTCTCCTCTTGCCTCCAAGTCTCCTGCTATGGTGTCCTTCCATCTCTTCCTTGGTTTACCCCGTCTTCTTCTTTCTTCTTTCATACATTTTCTTGGGCATCCTATTTTCCCCCATTCGTTTCATACGTCCATTCCATACCATCTCAACCGTGTCCTTCCTATCCTGTCACTTAACTTCTCTACACCTAGCATTTCTCTAATGTCTGTGTTTATTATTCAATCCCTTCTCGTCTGGCCTTATAATGGGCTTATAAAATAAATTTAAAAAATAAATTTAAAAAACTACCAGTAGGCTTAATTAGCACAAATGAAATATATTTTTGGGGTTTAGCAGGGGAATACCCATTTAAACAGTATATATACACCGGGCAATTTTGCATCAATCTATGCCTAATTTAGGTGATGTGTGTGAGAGGGGGGTGGGGGGCGATGTTATTTGGCTCTTGTCAAAGAGAATCTGCAATGGACGTGAGATTGTTGTACCGGTACTACGAGCCCAAAATATGGACATCCTGCAGACACATCACTATCAGGCATAGAACATACATACCTGATCTAGATATTTCTCTTGAACTTTATGCCTAGCAGCACACAGTCGACAGGGCAATTCATTCTTTGCTGGCATAAGTAACTGGTTGACAATAATATTATGCGTGTCGATGCCGCATTTAGTCAACTCTTGGACCAGCCGCTCAGTCTCATATAGGGACAGGAACTCGGCAATACAGACGCAGACAAATGTAGTTTGATCCTAGAAAATAAATTTAAAAATAGCATGCTATCGCCAAATAAAATAATACAGTACAATAATACATACAAATTCTCAGTTTGAATTTAAAGAAATAAAATGAAAATAAACTACACTTTAAGCCAATATACCCAAAGGTTTTGTACTGACCTCGTAGTAGGCCTATATCCATTATTTTGTTTTGTAACAGTAAATTCATATCCTACTCTTTAAAATTTTAGTGGCCATAATAGGGGTGCAGCCATTACTCGATGGTGGCCTATAATCGAGTAAACACGGTAAGTGGGTAAGTGGATAAGTGTATGAATGATTGACAAACCGGATCTCGAAACTGTTCGTTGACTTGGCGGATAACGGCCAACATCTCCTCCATTTTGGTCGAGAAGGAATCTGGATTGAAATCGGCCAGGCCTAGTATTGAGCCCATCTGGGAAATGAACGGGCTGATCTTCATCTTAAGACGCAGCAGCTTCCCGAGTCCCTTCTCGACGACTTGAGGGAAAGAGAGGAGGCGAAGTGTGTGACCGGTGGGGGCAGTATCAAACACCACCACTGAGAAGTTCATGCCTTTCACTAGCCTGAAATGATGTTTCATGAATGTTAGGCCTAGGACAATCCTACATAGGAGCAAAACTGATGGGCCAATGCAACATATTAGATACCTAATTACTAATTAGATAGGGCCCGGATCCACAAAGAAGAGTTAACAAAAAATGGAGTTAATAAGCTGTTCTTAAACCATTTTATGAGTAAAACTTTAACTCCTAATAAATAGCAGCTGTTAAATTTTAGAGTTAAATAAGCTAGTTAAATTGGGTCAATCAGATGGTCAATGCATGCTCTTAGCCCAACTCCAACATACCTGTGAGCCTTGTAGGCCTTCTCCTGGGATGTAAGCACATTGATTATGTAGGGATAGCCTACAGGAATTTCACTTTTGAATCGAGTCTAACTGTCACCTCGATGTGCGAGCACAAGGCTAATTCAAAAACGGTTCTGTGCCAGTAAGTACACGTGGAATGACACAGTCGTTCAATGGATTTCATTTTTTAAAGTTTCCTTAAATTCAAGAACAACAGACTACTATATCAATAAACCACCAGAGAATTTAAATTTTTTGCATTTTATCAAACCCCATAGGTATATTTTTATTATTTTGTTCTTGAATTCAAGAATTCAAGTTTAGCTTATTAAGTTTCAGGCTATTAAGCTATTAAGGCTTAAATGGCTGTGACTGTGACTCATTATGCAGCCACTCTAGCCTAGGGGATGTGGGGAGGATAGACCCCGCGCTGAACAGATCCAGCCACAAGTAGAGAGAGGGAAGGGGGAACTCTCACGTTGTTGTCGCCTTTCCTTAGTCATCGTTCATGTCATCGTAGTCGTCCCCGTCAGGAAGGTTGTCAAGGGGAAATTGATTAAATAAATAAAATAAATAAAATAAATTCGTATTTAGTCTACCCAGTACCCACTCAATCATATATAGGCCCAATTGATTTTAAGTGGGGGACAGTAAACCAAAGCAACCAAGCCATCCCTGTAGGCTTAATTATCGTCGTTATTTGGCGGGATTAAGGCCTGTGAGGCCGTATCATCCATCCAACCATGTAAGGGGGGTGGGGGAGGGGGGGGGGGGGAGCAAAGGAAACTTGAACATATTTTAACATTGAACCATCTAAATGGGACATGTAGAAATGTATAATGATGGAATAAAAGGTTAAATATGGGCATTTGAGAAGAAGAATATTATGTAGGTCTACCCATGAGGTTAACATGCAAGCATAGGTACAATTGAAGGCATGTGCACTTGTAGGACCTTGCCTAGGCATTGTCCTAGCCTACAACTGCAACCAACAAGAACACATTACAATAAGCAGCTAGTAATTATTTCTAATAAACTTGGGCCTTCAAATTCCAACTCGACACCTTCTCGCGGTTTGGCCCGTGAATAGGGGAGTTTCACTCCCTGAAACTAATGGCGAGCTCTGGGTCGTCGTCGGGGAACCCCTTCCCTTTGACTACCTCCCCGACGGCGACGACAAAGACAATACGGACGGATGATGACACAGACGGAGACGACCACGACGTGGGGGAACCCCTGCCCTCCCAATATGCTTGTGGCTGGTTCTGACCAGCACAGGCCTGTCCACCCCTTGTCCCCCCGCGTCATCCCTTACGTCCCTCCCTTCGTCTCGATTAGCCAAGTTGCATAAATATGAGACGTAAAGCAATATCCAATCAATCAATCAATCTAATAAACTTACTTCATAACCTCTGCATAACTCATTGCTTCATCAATTCCAGGGAATGCTCCAACAATCTCTTGCATCACACCTTTGCTGAGTTTCATAGCTTCATTTTCGTTATCAAAATATTCCTCCGGCAATTCATTGAATCCAACATTAGGATCGATTTCCATAGCAAAGAGATTGTCAACTCCCTTGACCTTGGTAGGTACTTTTGAGAACTTCTGGTCAAAGGCATCAGAAATATTGTGTGCTGGATCAGTTGAGATTATGAGGACACTTTCTCGCACTTTTGACAATTGCACAGCCAAGCTACAACTGAAATGTGAAACGTAACATTGCTAATTATCAGAACAACCTAGCCCACATCAAAGTGTTGCAAAAATTTTAAAAATTAAGTTTTGGGTGACAATGTATGTCACAGTCAATTACTTAGGCCTAGGCCTAGTTGAAAGACTAACAAAAACTAACAAATTCTATGCGTTACCAGGGCCTACACATTTAAATCACAAACCACTACCACTGCCATAGGCAGCATAGTTGCCATCTTGGGTAGGCGGAAGGAAGCCCAAGTTAAAGGTAGGCTAACCTTATGAATTTTTAAAATTCTATTCTATAGCTGGGATTTATGTTCTCTTTGCTTTCCCAACCTGTCAACCCTTTTCCAATTTAAATTCTATTTAAAAATACCTAGGTAGGTACATTGTTCAATAATTTTCAGTAGCAAAAACTGCATTGACAACGAATACTTGTAGCATCGTGACTCAAAGCATGGAACATCCCATGCAGGGTTCACACCAGTGGCGACTCGTGCTATTGTGCGCTGGTGCTGTAGCACCACCACCATAAATCATCCATCTCCATTAAACTGATTTTTGACAAGTTCAATGTGTAGGTATTGTAAAATTAAGTATTCAAAAGTATCCGCGGCCGTGCGGATGGTCAACTTTTTCATACCGCGTAGTACATGGTGGTGATGGTTTTGAACCAAGCATATGTAGAAACCTGCGATGTGCTCCGCACCGAATTCGACTACTTTTAAGCCCTTTTAGCACGCAACGACAGGGAATAACACGGGTAAAACGAAACGCAAACCGGTCTTCTGGTGCTATCGGGACTCGCGCACTCTGGCTCTGTATAGGTTCGCCCGCTAGCCTCGCACCCTTGCAATCACTTCACTCGTCAGTCGTCAGTCTTCAACCATACAGCAGTCGCTGTAGGTAATTGTTGTTTAATTTAAATTGATTGCAGTTTAATTGTTATTCAATTATTTTTATTTGTGTGGCGGAGGTGGGTATTGTGACAACCTCACACACCCCTCCTTCCCTGTCACACATAACCCATAGGCCCTATGCATGATTTACGTTTGCTGTATATTAGCACCACGTGTTCTAATGTCCACGAGCCGCCACTGGTTCACACGCCTGCTATAGGCCACGAGTGTATTACATGGCATAGGCTAAGGTTGTAGTTAGTCATACAACTCACAAGTCGTATGTAAAGTCACGATCAGATGTAGACCAAGAGGTCTAGAAGATACCTATCATTATCGACCTCGCTCATGAACAAATAACCAGAAAGCTTCGCAAACGCTTTTTCAGGCGCGTTGTTGGATGAGCGTATTTTTTTAACAAAAAAACGTTAAATTGCGATTTTCATGGGAAATCAATTTTTCGATTGCGCTCAAATTTCACATTAATATATTAATTCATAAAATTAAGGTTCTGTGAAAAAATCATTTTTCTTGGATAAAGCATCTAGGCCTAGGTGTTATAAACTGTAGATTTTTTTTTTAACCGAAAAAAGCGAAAAATTGCAATTTTCACGAGAAATAATTTTTAGATTACGCTCAAATTTCACATTATTAGGCCTAATTCATAAAATTAAGGTTCTGTAAAAAAATCATCACAATCGAATAAAGCATGTAGGTGTTATATAAGTCGAAGACAATTTTTAAAAATCAAAAAAATCGTAAAATTGCGATTTTAATGAGAAATAATTTTTAGATTGCGCTAAAAAATGTGGCAGTTCTAAGTCCAGAGATTTTGAAAGCCTCAACAAATTTAATTGAAATTGGGGTATCGGTTTAGCTGGAATCGTGTTAACAAACGTACAAAAATACAAACAGAACAAAACAAGAAAATCGAAAAAAATCGTAAAATTCCAATTTTCATGAGAAATAATTTTTTGATCGATTTTTCGAAATGTGCAGTTTCAAGTTCAGAGATTTCAAAGGTCTCCAGAAAATTTCATCGCAATTGGAGTATCGGTTTAGTCGGAATTGTGTTAACAAACACACACAAATACATACATATATGTTGACGAATACTTAAATATAAATACTTAAAGCACTTAAATGTATTATCTTTCTAAATTCTTTTGGTTTATTTTTGTTGGCCTGCTTTTGTTATTTTCTTTTTGTTGGTGTGTTTGGTTTTGTTAATGTATTTAATTTCAGTTTGTAATTTAATCTCTTGAAAAAGGAACTCCAATCTGAGTTCCGAAATGTTGAGTGGAGCAATTAAACTCAAGGAGTGGCGTGAACCGAAAAACACTATTATTTCTAAAAATAAGTTAACATATATATATATGCAGACATTGTATTTTCGGGTAGTCCGTGTGGTTTTATTATTAGTTCCAACGTTTCGGGCAGTTCTCCCTGCCCATCTTCAAGGAAATTTTAAACAAAACAATATCAAAACAAACAAAACCTTACTTCTTAACAAACACTGCAACTGGATACAAAGACAAAACCAAAAAGCTTAGAAAACATAGGTACTAATGACAACATATTATGAACATCCAGATATTTTAAAAACTGTGAAGACATCAACACACTCTATTACTTTTTAGATGACTATATATATGTTTAAACTTGGCTTTATAGTAGGCGACTATGACGCTGTTATGTTAGTACTTTAGACAGAAATTAAAAAAGTGACTACACCGGGGTTTGAACCCGGGACCTTAGCTTACCGGGCTATGCTCTTACCAACTGAGCTATGCGGCCACCAATTTAAAACTGTCTAATTTTTTGGTCTGTTTTGTACATTGTTAATAACGTGTGTAGAGCAGATTGCACTGCCTATTAGACTTCACATGAATGTACAAAACAGACCAAAAATTCGACAGTTTTAAATTGGTGGCCGCATAGCTCAGTTGGTAAGAGCATGTAGCCCGGTAAGCTAAGGTCCCGGGTTCAAACCCCGGTGTAGTCACTTTTTTAATTTCTGTCTAAAGTACTAACATAGCCTATATATATATATATATATATATTAGTACTTTAGCAGAAATTAAAAAAGTGACTACACCGGGGTAGTCACTTTTTTAATTTCTGTCTAAAATACTAACATAACAGCGTCATAGTCGCCTACTATAAAGCCAAGTTTAAACATATATATATATATATATATACTAGATACTGTCCCACGAGGTAAACTAATAGGGAAGCTGGAAGGGGTTATAGATGACCAATGGGTAAACAGAGGGGTCAAGGAATTTCTCAATGACAGAAGACAGAGGGTGAAGGTGGGGGAGGACCTATCCGACGAGGTGGAAGTGACATCAGGGGTGCCTCAGGGGAGTGTGCTGGGACCACTACTGTTTGCAATATACATTAATGAGATAGCAGACAGAATGGGAACAAAGGTAAGGCTGTTTGCAGATGACTGCGTTATTTACAGAATAATCAGTACAATAGGGGATATGTAAACGACCTGAAACAGGACTTGGATAGGCTTGGTGAATGTGTAGAGGGAAATAAGATGAGCCTAAATACTAGGAAAACGCTTAAGTCCCGCCGCGTTGTTGGATGAGCGTAATTGGTGCATTGAGCTGCATTGTGTTACGCGGATTTTCTGTTGTTCTGTGAAAAAATCATTACTTTGTCGAAGATTTTTTTTAAATTAAATTAAATTAAATTAAAAATTAACTTAATTTTTTAATAAATCGTAATTTTTACGTAATTTAAAAAAAAGAAAAAAATCGTAAAATTGCAATTTTCATAAGAAATAATTATTCGATTGCGCTCAAATTTTACACGAGTATATTAATTCATTAAATTAAGGTTCTATAAAAAAATCATTACAATAGGATAAAGCATGTAGGTGTTATATGTAAAGAATTTTTTAAAAAAGAAAAAACCCGTAAAATTTCGATTTTCATGAGAAATAATTTTTCGATTACGCTCAAATTTCACACGAATATCTTAATTCATAAAATTAAGGTTCTGTTAAAAAATCATTACAATCGAATAAAGCATGTAAGTGTTATAAGTCGAAGAATTTTTTTAAAAATCGAAAAAAATCGTAAAATTGCGTTTTTTATAAGAAAAATTTTCCCGATTGCGCTCAAAAACGTGGCAGTTCTAAGTTCAGAGATTTCGAAGGCCTCCATAAAATTTCATCGCAATCGGAGTATCGGTTTAGCCGGAATCGTGTTAACAAACACACAAAAATACAAAAAAAAGAAAGAAAAAAAAAAACATTCCAGATTTTTTTCTCCAGTGTAGTGAAATGGAATCTTCGCTTCGCTCGCTACGCTCATCCAATAAGCAAATGCAAATGGGTAAGATTTACAAGGAAGAGGAAGGTACAAGGGTTAGGGGATGGATACTCAATAATGGGGAAGGATCTTGAGAAGGTGGAGAAATTTAAGTACCTAGGAGTATGGCTACAGAGTAAGCTAAGCTGGGAGGTCCAGGTGAACGCTACCACGAAAAAGGGTTTTAGATGTCTGAACTTCGTAATGCGAACATTGAAAGAGGCCAGTAGTGAATTAAAGGGGCACGCTTATAAAACGTTGGTGAGACCTGTAGTAGAGTACGCTGGGCCTGTATGGGATCCGTAGGCTATAGGAAAGGGGAAATAGAGGAAATTGAGGCTGTGCAGAAAAGAGCTGCAAGAAGGGTCCTAAGGAAGGGAAACAGGTGGAAGGAGGAGGTGATAAATGGGCAGCTAGTAAGGACGTATGATAGTGTTACAACCATGGTACAGGATCTAGGATGGGAAAAGCTGGAGGATAGGAGAAGGATCGACAGATTACGGAAAATGTATAGGGTGACTAGGGCACATGAAGGATGGGGGGAGATGAATAGTCAGCTAAGGAGGGCAAACTATGTTGCAGAGGGGATCATATGTGGAAGTATGAGAGGGGAGCATGGGCAACGGACGTAGGCAGAAACTCATTCTTGGCTAGAACGGTGGTGGAATGGAATGGCCTCCCAGGGGGAGTAGTGGAGGAGAAGACTGTTAAAGGCTTTAAAAAACAAATGAAGCTGCTGCCGAAGGTAAATCCGGAACAGGGGCGAGAGAACAGGCAAGACTAGATCATGCCCCATGATGGGAAGAGAGATGGGACAAGCTAAGGACAAGATACAGGAAATTGGGCGAAGGTATGTAAAGTACACTAGGAAAACGCTCAGTTGGACGCGTTGTTGAGCGAGCACCGGTACGAGCAACATGACCCGAGTACGACATTCCCATAAGGCCCACCACACAGTGTAGGCCTAACTGGATATATTGACATTGTACACTATTATACTATTCCAACATCTTTGCATTGTACTAATTCACGTCATGCCTTCTAAAGTGTGTCTTTGTATCTTCACTGCCTCCTTCATTTTTAACTTCATTTTTCAAATTATGATTACCAATAAGTCTTTAAGGTCATGACCGATTTAGCTGAAAATTTGGAAAATAGGAGAGAATGTTATACTTATTGACCCTGCAAAATTTCATAACGATCGGAACATTTTAATTTTTTTATTTTTATGGAATATGATTATGGAAGAAAACGAGGAAGAAGATGAGGGGTGCTGAGCCTGGCTAGCAAGCACTAGAAGATAGCCCGAGAAACTGGTGACTCGTCACCCCCCGACCCGACGAATGTTGGAAAAGGGTGTTTGATATATATATATATTTTATTTTTTATTTTTTATAACTAACGATCGGATTTTGTTCAAAAACTATACAGCAACCCGCCTAGGAGGTGGTAGGCCTATGTATACATGTGTAAAAAATTTCAGGTCGATCAGAGAAACGGTGCGACCTGTATCGAAGCAGTAACAGAAAAAAAAAAAAAGACATTCGAGCCATAAGAGTCAAGTGGAGACGCTCGCTCAACAAATACAAAAGGAATAGTGAAGAGAGAAATAAGGTCAAGCCTAGGAAGAAAGGATATGTAGAAGGGAATGAATGAGTAAATGGAAAGACGATACAAAGGAAGGAAGGAAGGAAGGAGGAAACAAACCTACCTAGGTTTGTTGTATTGTTTGTTGTTGTAGGGGAAGAAACCAAATACCAATATTATAGTCATAAAAAGCACATGGGCAGATGGGCCTATTAGAGTAGAGTAGAGTAATTTTATTCGCTTGACCAATACATAGTTGGATGAGCGTAGCGAGCGAAGCGAAGATTCCATTTCACTACACTGGAAAAAAAATCCGGAATGTTTTTCTTTCTTTTTTTTTTCTGTTTGTATTATTGTGTGTTTGTTAACACGATTCCGGCTAAACCGATACTCCAATTGTGATGAAATTTTATGGAGGCCTTCGAAATCTCTGAACTTAGAACTGCCACGTTTTTGAGCGCAATCGAAAATTTTTTTCTCATAAAAATCGCAATTTTACAATTTTTTTCGATTTTTAAAAAATTTCTTCGTCTTATAACACCTACATGCTTAATCCGATTTTAATGATTTTTTCACAGAACCTTAATTTCATGAATTAAGATAGTCTTGTGAAATTTGAGCGCAATCGAAAAACTATTTCTCATGAAAATCGAAATTTTACATTTTTTTTCTTTTTTAAAACAATTCTTTGACTTATAACAACTACATGCTTTATCCTATTGTAATGATTTTTTCACAGAACCTTAATTTTATGAATTAATATATTCGTGTAAAATTTGAGCGCAATCGAATAATTATTTCTTATGAAAATCGCAATTTTACGATTTTTTTTCTTTTTTTAAAATTACGATTAATAAAAATATTAAGTAAATTTTTAATTTTATTTAATTTAATTTTAAAAAAATCTTCGTCTTAGTAATAATTTTTTCACAGAACAACAGAAAATCCGCATAACACAATGGCAGCTCAATGCACCAATATTACGCTCATCCAACAACGCGGCGGGACTTAAGCGTTTTCCTAGTACTGTATAAGTATACACACATTATCCTCTTATGAGAGAGATAGTAGAGTGAAGTGAATAATTCTTAATATTAACATAGGGTAATAATAATATTTATATCTAGGATGAACGTACAAAAAATGAAATATAACTGAGCTAGGCCTCAAACATTTCATGCAGAGAGATATTCATTGAGTGAGTAGAAACTTTTGGATTTTAAAAATGATTTCATGCTGGACTTAAAAGTTGAAATGGAGGGACAGGTTTTTGTATTGTTTGGTAGCTTGTTATATAGAGTTAAAGCTAGATATTGTGGACCTTTTGAGAATAGGGTCAGTTTATGGTTGGGAATGTGAATTTGTAGATTTGCTCTTGTAAAATGGGAGTGGACAGAGGTGTTTAGAGGGAAAAGATTAGGATAGGAACGAACAAATATCGCTGCAGCTTGAATAAGAGAGCAGGCCAGAGTATGTATTTCTAGTTCCTTGAAAAGCTCTCTACAAGTATGCCTCCTGGAAACGCCAGCCATAATGCGAATTGCTACAGCTGTTATGTTACCTTAATCCATCTTTAAATGTTTCCAACAACCGCATGTCCAAAAAGGTGAGTATTTCCACTATTTATTCATTTTTATGTCATTATAATTGTCCCGTGTGTGGTCCTACGTCTTGGTCGAAGTGTGTGGGCCCTACTGTAACGTATCAGGCCATGTTGGAGCATGGTTGCCAAAAGTCAATTTAGCGGTCAATTCTTAGGCCTATAGAGGTTTAGTAGGAATGCGTGGGTGGGGGAGGCAAAACTCCTTTTCGGTTGAAAGTCTTTTAGGCTACTACATTTAAGATAGTAACGTTAAAGTTTTTGTAGTTTTTTTTTTGTATAAAACAGCAAAAACCTTTAACGTTTCTATTTTAGGCGATTGGTAAAATAATGTCCTGTTGCCGTTGGTGCTTAAATCAAAATGACTGCCATGTTACAGCTGTAACTTTTAGTGATTTCCTAGTCAGTATCATGGGCGCCGGGAGGGGGGGCTTGGATCCTGGATTTCAAGAAAAAATAGATTTTAACCGGCGATATGCTTTAGGCCTATTACATATAAATTAATCTGTTTGTGATGATACCGAAATTCAATTGAAAATTAATATTAATAATATTAATATATAAAATGATCTGATCGGGAGAGGTGTTCATAGTTTTATTTTTCTCTATCAATTAGGGACATTTAGTTCTATCATACAGACAGTGACAACACTGTAGTCACTCACTACGTTTACCAAGGGATCTAGTCCAGCTTACACTGGACCTGTTTCATCTAGTCTGAGGCGTATAATATCAACAAAACTAAGTATAGCCTAAACTATTAAACAAAACTATCACTACGTATATCACAGCACTCAATCCGAATTGACTCAAGTCGGTTCGAGTTCAATTCGGTTTGAGTCTCTTGATATACACACTCGATTCGCATTGAAGTCAATCCACTTTCCAAAGTGGACTGACATGAGTAAATTGCTTGATATACAGTTCAATACGCATTCAATCCGGATTCAAAACTGCCTTAGAGATTTAGATTTCAGTGAATACCATTATTAGGCAGGCGGTGTTTATTACATGTTTACAATAATATGGCGTCTTGGAGGCTTTAATGAAGACATTAGGCTTTATTATTTACGTAGCTGTAGGTAGAGATACAAGTACATAGTATTTTCAAGTGTTATTCATAGAATCTTGTAGCATCAATTTAAACTGCAACAACAACAACTTCAATTCGAATCGAATAGGATTGAGGAAGTCGTTTCGAATGTCCGTGATATACACTTCAAGTCAAACCGAATTGAACTCAAACCGAATTCAGTCAATTCGGATTGACTGCTGTGGTATACGTAGTCAGTGTTCTCCCCAGAAAAAAATGTTCACTGGGTATTCCATAAACATTGCCGGGTAGCACCAAAAATAAGTGGGGGTCCGGGGGCTTGCCCCCGGAAAAAATTTGAGATCCTAGATTCGATTTGGTGAATTTTAGAGGTTTTCGAAGCCCTTTTAAAGTAGCTTGCTTTAGTTGGTTTAGTGGTATGAACATTTCAAATTTGATTGAAATCATAGGCTAAGCCTATTTTCTCCTTTTGTAATGTAGCCTATGTGAATTACTGTAGTCCTATTACTACAATGAGTACAATAGGCCCTTATAAAGGTGATGATGTTATTTGTAGGTTTACTTGAAACATTGTTGTATTTGATGACTTCATTTTTATTACTTTAAAATTTGTCCTAGCAATCAATAAAATTGAAAATTGCTAAAATTGTTCACTTGTTGTTTTGTGTGCTCCTTGTGTGCAGTGAATGTTCACGATCATAGCGATGATTGCCATTTTGCCAACTTTATGTGTTTCTTTTAATGCATTCATTGTCGGTTTCTATACTATCAGCGAGATTAGTCTCCACAATTTCATTTACAATCTGCGTTACAGTTTAGAGATGGAACGTTTGTACGTTTAGTTAACAGTAGCTTAAATTCGCAAATCGTTTAGTAAAAAAAAAAAAAATAATTTTTGATTTTTTTTTTTTTTGAAATTTTTTTTTTTGAATTTTTTTTTTTACCGGGCGGCAGGGAATTATCGCCGGGCGGCCCCGCCGGCGGTCCGGGCCTGGGAGAACACTGCGTAGTGTATAACTATACTCATAACCTCCCCATCAAGTTGCAGTGAAGTGTTTATCATGCTCGGCTGGCTCGCTTCAAGCTATCTAGACTCGTTGGTGGTTTTCTAGTTCCGAGTATCGACTGCACAAAAATTACATAATCGTATTCAGCCCACTAATTTTTTCTAAAACCCACCAAACGCATTCTAAAAATCTGATCTTTTAAAATTTCACCTGCGGCGCTATTGTTGGTGGGGGCTCTGCCCCCCAAACCCCCTGTGCATCCCCTACGAAAGTACAAATTGTAATCTTTGCCCCCCTTTGCCAAAATTCCTGCCGGCGCCCTGGTCAGTAGGCCTACCTATTAAATATATTGAGACTATTGAGTTATGAAATATGAATCATGCAAATTATGTGCTTTTTAGTTATAGGGCCTAGCCTAGTTACCTCAGGAAATGAATTGTTTATTGTAAATCGCGACTTTAGCCTCTACCTTACCATTGTGTGATTTTTTTAGTGAAAATTGTGGTAGGGTAGGCCTATTTGTGTGTTTTTTTCAACAAGCCGGTACCGGCTTGTTAAAATGCCGTTAAAAATGCCGTTAAAATGCCGTGTTAAAATGCCGTAGGCCTAGGTAGGCCTACGGCATTTTTACCATATGGGCTTGCACTAGGAGTTAAGAGGGGGAAAAGAAAAGAATTAAAAATATTAAACCCGTTGGAGATGACTGAATAGTCGTCGAAATATTGTTACAAAGTTGTTTTCTTTATTTAGGCTACAAGTGCAGTGTATAGTCTCTAAATATTTCATTACAATATTAACCTCACCTGCACTAAAAGTTTCATTATTATATAAAAATAAAGTCCCTGTCTATGAGCGAGTCTGGCATGCTGATTAGAGGGGAAATCAAGAAAAGGATCTTAAGGATAACAGTGTCAATGATAGGCCTCCTAGGCCTAGGCCTACTAATGTGATTGAAAGGAAAATCCGGAAGAGGACAAACAAGCAGTTGCCATTGCCACCGACTAGGCCTACAAGGTCAACTGCAGGAGTGAGCAAAACCAACAGTTCAGGATGATAATCAAAGCAATTAACTGGAATGTAGAGTAGCTAGGCCTAAGCTAAGTAGGCCTACAGTGGATGAAGAATGAATGGGTATTTGGGGGAAAATAAGAGAAAAAGACACAGAGGAAGAGGAGAAAGATAGAAAACAGCCACCAGCCTGATGTTTAACAGCTGTTTAACATCAATAACATGAAGTTACAAAGAAGGGGGTAGGTACATAGGATTGAGGCAAGAAACGAGATAAGTAATCTTATAAGGGTGGTGAGAGACGTAGGGGGCAGGGACCTTGAGGTGATGGTGATAGGTATTTTTACCAAGGTGGGATACCAACCGATGGGTAATTGAAGAAATGAATGGAGGCATTGAGCATGCCTGCAGGATGGAGGGAGCAACTTATGTGGATTTGGAGGGCAAGCTTGGTTTGGAGGACCTAGGAGAGGATGGGCTTCACCTGTCGCGAGAGGGAGGTCACAAGCTGGGAGAGTTTATATTCCAGACATTTCAAGGCCATAGGGTGAGTAGAAAGAAGGAATGGAGTATTTGAAGAGATGAGATAAGGGAAAGGGGAAAGGGAAATGGGATTGTAGGGGAAATGGGGAGTATGAAGGGAAATGGACACACAATGAGAAATGGGGGATTAATAGGACAAATCCAAATGACCTCAACTGGGGTCCTAGACCTAGAGTAAGGGATGAAGGGGGAAGGGATGAAGGCCATGTTATCAATATAGGGGGCAGGCCAGATGGGCACAAAGACATAAATATTAAACATGTCACAAGGGGCATGGGGGGGGTTTCTACCTATACAAATGAAGGTATGATAAGGGTGTTACTAGTAAACGCAAGGAGCATAAGGACTAAACAGGTCCAGTTCTGGTCAATGGTAGAGATATATGATGCTGATGTGGTAGTGGCTGTTGAAACATGGCTGGATGATAGCATCCTGGATGGAGAGGTAGGGCACACAGGATACAATGTATTCAGAAGGGACCGGGGATGGGAGGGGGGGGGACTATTGGTAGGATGTAAGATTGGACTCAGGGGAAGAGAGGCATGGAGGGAGACTGAATAAAGATCTTTGAAGGGAGTGATGAAATGGAGGTAGTTGCTGTCTATAGGCCTCCTGGTAACAGTGATTTTGAAGCACTGTCGCTTCTTAATGACAGGGTTCAGGGGGATAGAAAGATTATCATAGCTGGGGACGTAAATATGCCTAGGGTCCAATGGGAAGGAGGTGTGGTCAACATAGGGAGCAAGGCTCAAAAGATGGCAAGCCGCAAATGGCATTGTGAATGAAGGGTTTGAACAAATAGTGGAGGGCTTTACTGGGGATAACCCGAATGGAGGGAACCTACTTGACGCGATACTGGTCAGGCCACCAGACTGTTGGATTGAGTGCACTGTAGTGGAAGGCATCAGTGACCATAAAGCTGTGCTAGCAATAATTGAAGGAGGTGTCAAGATAAGGCCGGATAGTGGGGATAAGACGGTTTGTTAATATAAGAAGGCGGATAAGGAGGGCATAAGGGATTTTCTCATGGGACTCGTGTGACAGAGTGGATGAAAAATGGACAAAATTTGTGGAGTTATGTAATATAGCTAGGGAAAATTGGGTACCCAGAAGGATTTATAAACCAAATGATGACCCTCCCTTCTATGATGCGCATATAAGGGCATTAAAGAAGAAGGGAAGAAGGAGCTATAACAAGTTCAGAAGAACAAGGAGTAACAGTGACAGGGAGAGATACAAAGAAACTAAAAGAGAGAGGTGGGAGGAGCATATGACTATATGCTTGAGGAGGAGGACAAACAGGGAAGTTGGAATAGGATGTACAGATATGTAAGGGGAAAAAGAGGATCAAGAGGTTTACCGGTTCTAAAGGGAGATAATGGTAAACTGTTAGTGGGAAACAGGGAAAAGGCTGAGGCCTTGAATAAGTATTACGCAGAGGTCTTTCAGGAGAAAGTAAGAGAGAGCAGTGAAGAAAGGGTTGGCAGGGGGAATAGGGAAATTATGGTCAATCTAGATTTAAGGTAACAAAGGTAATTGCAACACTTAAAATGGGGAAGGCTCCTGGAAATGATGGACTCACTAGTGATTTCCTGCAGTTGGCTATGAGGGAAACCTCATTGTATATATATATATGTGTTTAATAATAGAGGAATCATTGGAACATGGGGAGGTGCCTGTTGGTTGGAGAGAGGCCACAGTGATTCCTGTACACAAGGGAGGTGAGAAGGAGAAAATAGGGAATTATACACCGATATCACTCATCTTGCAGTAGAGTGGGTCAAAGATTATGGAAAGAATAGTTGGGGACTATATCAAGGAAATTATCAGGGAAAAAGGATGGATGAAGGAAAGTCAACACGGGTTCAGGAGAGGGTACTCATGTGAGACGCAGTTACTAGGACTGGTTGGGGACATAGGGAATTCTTTGGACAAGGGAGAGACTGTGGATGCAGTCTTCATTGATTTTGAGAAGGCATTTGATAAGGTTCCACATGATAAGTTGCTAGGGAAACTGGAGAGAGTCATAGAGGACCAATGGGTAAATAGATGGGTTAAAGGCTTCTTAAAGGATATGAAACAGAGGGTCAGGGTTGGAGATGAGCTGTCAGAAGAAGTTGAAGTAACCTCTGGGGTGCCGCAGGGGAGCGTATTGGGACCACTGTTGTTTGCAATATTCATAAATGACATTGCGGACGGGATGGGAGTGAAAGTTAGATTGTTCGCTGATGATTGCGTACCGGTAATCTACAGAATTGTTTGAAAATGTGAATTAATATTAAGGATTAGGGTAACCATTCACATTTGCTTCCTTGCACATACTTTTTCTTCTCTATTTAAACTAAAGTAAATTACTATAGCCATCATCTTGTTGATTATGAACAATGTATTTAATATGTCCTGTAATTGCCCACACACGAGCATTATGCTTATGTGGGCTTCTCAAATGATAATGCATTTATAGAATTTTATTTCATTACTATTGTCATTTCACTCATAGATTATTTTGTTTCATCATTCATTATTGTTATTATTTTGACCTCAACTATGAGCTTTTATTGTACTGATTAACTTGTGTTATAAATAAGCCATGTAACCAATGTAATAAGCATTTTCTTGTGAATAAACATTTTTCTGATTGATTGATTGATTGATTGATTGTTAAGAACCAAGGGGACATAGGCCTAAATGAATTGATAGGGCCTACATGACCTGTCAATTCTTGGTGAGTGGGTAAATGTAAACAAAATGCCCTTTAAATGTTAGTAAATGCATGGGTTAGATTCACTAGGAAAAAAGGTGGAAGCGGGAATGGGTGCAGGCTACTCATTATTGGGGAAACTGCTGGAAAGGGTAGAGAAAATAAAATACTTGGGAATATGGTTGCAGAGTAAGCTTAGCTGGGTGGATCATGTAAAGGAAGTCCAGGAAAGGGTTTAGGTGCCTGAATTTCGTTACCTATGTGTAGGCCTAACACTAAAAGGGGAAAGTAGGGTCTTAAAGGGTCATGCATATAAAACCCTAGTGAGGCCGGTTATTGAATACGCAGGGCAATATGGGACCCATACAGGAAGGGAGAAATTAGAGAAATTGAGGCAGTACAGAAAAGAGCTGCGAGAAGGGTGTTCAATAAAAGTTAATGGTGGAAGGAGGAAATTGATTGGATATTGCTTTACGTCTCATATTTATGCAACTTGGCTAATCGAGACGAAGGGAGGGACGTAAGGGATGACGCGGGGGGACAAGGGGTGGACAGGCCTGTGCTGGTCAGAACCAGCCACAAGTATATGGGGAGGGCAGGGGTTCCCCCACATCGTGGTCGTCTCTGTCTGTGTCATCATCCGTCCGTGTTGTCTTTGTCGTCGCCGTCGGGGAGGTAGTCAAAGGGAAGGGGTTCCCCGACGACGACCCAGAGCTCGCCATTAGTTTCAGGGAGTGAAACTCCCCTATTCACGGGCCAAACCGCGAGAAGGTGTCGAGTTGGAAATAATCAATTTGCAGACAGTAAGGATATACAGCATGATAGTGCTACGGGTATGGTAAGGGAACTTGGCTGGGAGACACTGGAGGATAGGAGAAGAATGGATAGACTGGGTAAGATGTACAGGGTGTCCAGAGCACATGAGGGATGGGGGGAGATAAATGGGCATCTAAGAAAGGCGAGCTATATAGCAAGAGGAAACCATTCATGGAAATATGAGAGAGGTAGATGGGCCACGGATGTGGGAAAAAATACCTTCCTGGCCAGGACGGTGGTGGAATGGAATGGCCTTTCTGAGGGGATAGGCCTAGTGGGGGATCCATAAAAAAACTGATTGGGTTCAAAAAATCTCTGAAACTACTGCCAAAGGTGGATCCTGACTAGGGGGGAGAGAAGGGGATTGAGGGAGCAATTTCAGAGCAAAATGGAAAAGGGAACTTGAAGAGGAGCTGGAAGGGAATAACAGAGAATCTATGGAAGAAGGGAAAATGAAGGGAAAAATGAAGAAAGGGAAGAAACGTGAAATAAAAGAAGAACCTGCCACCGACTAAAGGTCAACAGCAGAGGAAGATCAAAAAAAAAATGGAGTGGATATTCTTACGGCATGCCGTAAGAATTACTACACACTATTCTTACGGCATGGAGCGAACTTTTTCGTTTGGTATGCCCAGTTTTTGATCAGTAGGTAGGGCTAGGCCTACTTTAGATTTAAAATAGCGACGTTAAAGGTTTTGTAGGTAGGCCTACTTTAGATTTAAAATAGCGACGTTAAAGGTTTTGTAGGTAGGCCTACTTTAGATTTAAAATAGCGACGTTAAAGGTTTTGTAGGTAGGCCTACTTTAGATTTAAAATAGCGACGCAAGGCCTAACCTAGGCCTGCCTAGGCCTAGTGCATGGTCATAGTAGGCATATGCCGTAAGAATTACTATAGGGCCCTACACTATTCTTACGGCGCGCCTGTTGATGAGTCACGTGATGAGACAACCAATGAAAACACATACCGTAAGAATAATTTCTAGTAATTCTTACGGTACCTATGCCGTAAGAATATCCTCTGCCAAAAAAAAAACAAAAAAAAGCCTAAGCCCCTAGGCCTACTTGAACTAGCCACCAACCAACTGGTCACCAGCGGCTTTCCTGAGAAAAAGTAACAGTAGCCTTGTTTACATGGAGGACTGAGTACGGTATTGAGTACGGTTTTTGTACTCAGTACGTCATGTAAACACGTAAAAACCGTAGGCCTAGGCCTACCGTACCGGTTGGGTTCGGTCCGACGAAAAGTAGCTACCGTACTGGAAGACCGTACTGAGTACTGCTGAGTACTATCATGTAAACAGGTTTCTTAGACAAAACCGAACTGAAAATATTGCCAACCTAAACATAGGCCTAGTACTACGAAACAAAGGTTGGTAATCGTTACAAATTATTTTCCCTGCACTTTCATGTGACATGTCAGTTCCTTGTTGCTAACGTGGCCTACGTATCCAGATCGTTTTTATTTTCAACTTTCCTCTTGGGGTAACATCATGGCTAAACAAAATGTTGGCAGTGTTGGCAGTGGCTTTTAGTTTTGTCAGCCGCCGATAGGTAGAGTTGATGCTGAACTGAAGTGAGTTCAGTTTTATTTCGGTACGAGTCATGTAAACGCTTTGACACCAGATAGAATTCAACGACATCTCGGTAGGTAGGGCCTACCGTAGGCCTAGGCCTACCGTACTCAGTCCTCCATGTAAACAAGGCTAATGACTATAGGACTAGGGCCTAGGCTTAAATTGGCAGTTTGTGTGTAGGCTAGGCCCTAGCCCTAAACCGGAAGGCTTAAAGGTCTAGGTCTACCTAGGCTAGGGCCTACCCATTAATTATTTGAACTTAGGTTAAGGTAGGGCTAGGCCTAGGGCCCTAGGCCCAAACGAAACTAGGGCCTAGGCTAGCCCTAGCTAGGCGGCCTAGGCCTAGGCTAGGCTAGGATCCTTGGCCGAGGGTATCAGAAAAGTTGAAAGTTCCATATTTTTAAGGCTACCTGCAAGTTGTTTTCCCAACTCCACCTTTTCCACCAACAAAAATCCAACGCAATGACTTTTGATCAATAACGTTTTGAAGAGTGGGATCCAAAGGCTCAAAATCTTCGCCGCTCATGGTGACATCAGCTGTTTCGGTCGCCATGTCGTTGTTTGTCTTGACGTTTCACTGCCTTCTCAAGTAGGCTTGGCCTACAGGCATTGTTTATTGATTTCAACAGGGCAGTGATTTCCGGTTCCGCCAAGACACCGGTCTATCAGCTGACTTGTGTCAAACTTGTGTCAAAACGCGGTCACCAAGGATAGGCTACTATTATCCATTGAATAATAATTATACACTTCGGGCAGTGCGGACCGGTGCGGACTTTAAAGTTTTAATTGGGAGGAAAATATCTAGTAGGCCTACTATGAGCCTAGACATAGATGGAGGCATCATGGAGGGTGTAAGTACTAGGACCACACAAAGCTAGGCTGGAGCGAAGCCTGTGTTTCCAAAGGGGCATGGTGCACAACTGCTTTTTGGCACTCTTGTCGCTAAGCGGGTCCAACTTTAATAGTTTATACTAACCTCGCCACGGCGCTTCGCGCCCCCCCCCCCCTAACCTAGGTTTTCCTAGCATAAATTTTTGCTAGGAAAACCGGTACTTTTTCGGTTGGTGTGCTCCCCTATTAATACACTGTTTTTTTGCAATCTAAAGTACCTTCTAAACCTTTAACGTCGCTATTTTAGGCGAAAGTACTTTTCTGTTGAAAGTCTTTTATAATTAAAATAGCGACGTTAAAGGTTTTGTAGGTGGAGTATTAGCCATACCCACGTCCGCTTTTAGTGGGGAGCACACCAACCGAAAAAGTACCGGAAAACCTAGGTTGGGGGGGGGGGCGCGGCGAGGTTAGTAGCCTACCGGTACTAGAGTAGGCCTAGGCCTACACGAAAAATAACGTTTTTAAAAGGTGGACCCGCTTAGCGGCAAGAGTTCCTGTTTTTTGAGTATGGACGTAGGCCTACCGGTACTCTTTCGGATGGTATGCCCCAACTTTACAACACTACGCCAACATGGCGGTCAGTACTAACCTTTTTCACTAAAATACTCCACCTACAAAACCTTTAACGTTGCTAATTTAAATATAAAACACTTCCAAAGGAAAAGTACTTTTGTTTGAAATAGCGACGTTAAAGGTTGAATTGTTTTTAATGGAAAAAAAAGTTGGGGCATACCATCCGAAAGAGTACCGGCCTACCTATCCCCTACCTAGCCTGGTGAGATCACAGCAATCATAAGGGTTGATCTACAACAGCCCTGGAACAAGGCCTGGCAAAGGTAACGGGAATATTGGCTTTGATTTAACGTTGTTATAATTTTCTCCTACTGCTGACCATTTGTCGGTGGTAGGTTCATTTTTTTTCTTCCTCCTCCTAGGCTCCTCCTAGGCCCTGTAGGCCTAACTGTAACGATAACGGGAAGCTGTTGCCGGGCTGTTGTAGAGCGTCCTGAAGACTTCAATACACCGTTTGCGGAGTGCTTTGCAATGAAGCTGGTAAAAGAAGTCTATAGCGATGGCCAAGGTCCTCTAGATCTCCGCCACCTGGCGGAGGCTCGTGTAACTCGCTCGTGTGGCCACGAAGAGAGTTAGACGATCCTCCGCTAGGCAGAGATCCAGCAGACCTTGGTGATGTCAATGGTATCCTGTACGCCCTAGCGCTCCTTGCGGAGTCATGACCAAATTACACCCAAATCTTAAAATTTGCAGCCACTTCAATGCTGTATCCAGAGTTTACAGTTGTATTATTGACAGAAGACGCTTGCAGCGCATTTCGATAGCGACAACGGCTATGATCGTGACTCGTCCGTACATATACATCTTTGTGCCACATCATCTTGATACAAAACAAAACAATGAATAATTTTATGGAGTGAATATTCTTACCACCGCCTGCTCGAATGGGATGAACCCAAATAGACTGCCTGTTTTGTGAGCCAACATTTCGGTCCTAATCACAGTCGATGTAAGAAGATTTTTGCGCCGTAACTAGCACGCTCTGTTGAGTACCCTATATGAAGAAACATGACAGGTTTTGTTTACCGACACACAGTCACACACACACAAACAGTTAGACCACACAGACAACCAGAGATCTTAGATAAAGGTTTTTAGTTGGAGTTTCTTTGCAACTTCAAATTGTTTGGCGCAAAAAGGCGCCGTAGCTAGCGCTTTCTTGCGGAATTCTTACAAAGCTCTGCCTTTTGTTGGCCAATTATTTAACATGGGAAAATGACTCACAAAACAGGCAGTCTATTTGGGTTCATCCCATTCGAGCAATTTGGGTTCATCCCATTCGAGCAGGCGGTGATTGTTACGATGAACCTAATGGCGTTTTCCATTGGCCGCACTCAGGTCGCACTAGTGCGCCCTAGTGCGCACTGGATTGCCACTTGTCTGTTCATTTGTTCAGTTTTGTAATGTTATTCAAGTGGAGGTTGACAACAATGACATGTCTGCACTCGCCGAGTGCATGCCAATGGAAAACGCCATAAGAATGGCAAGAAATTATTCTTACATTTGAAAGAAATTATTTTTACGTTCAAACGTAGTAAACAGATTAGGAGATATGAAGTTATGGGAAAGCTGACAAATGATTATAAGAAAGGGATACCTTGGAACTGAGAAGAAAAAGAGACAGGCTCTGTAAATTGTATAGGGTAAGGCGTCAAGGGATTGTCCAGGCTGGGGAGAAATCAATAGTTTCCTTCAAAGGGGTATTTATAAGGGTAGGGGGGGGGGGGGACTGATTGGAAATTTAAAACAGATATTATTAAGACAGATGTAGGAAAATTTTCATTTATTAATAGAACAGTATCTGAATGGAATTTGTTACCTGAGAACACTGTACAAAAAGATGGGCTAATAAGTAATACATTTTAAAAGTTCTTTGGAAAATTTGTAAATTTGTAATTAGGCTTAGGCCTATTATGAAATTGTATATTTTAGTATTTTTAAATGTTAACACTGGACCTTGCCACTGCCACCATACAAAACTTTGTATAACTGCAAACTTATAAATAAATGTAAAAAAAATTTAAATGTAAGAATGGCAAGAAATTATTCTTACGTTCAAGCAGTTAACAACATCCTCATGTTTACAGGCGGCTTATTATCATAGTGCGGTGTGGCAGGATGGTAGCGTGCTAGACTTCTGTGTAAGGGTTCGTTCGTTCCACCAGCGGTTTAGCCGCGGTTGCTTAGCCGGTTCCCACTCGAACACCGAAGTTAAGCAACCGTTGGGTAGGTCAGACTCAGGGGTAGAGTGGATGACTGCTCTGCCCACACTGCCACAAGTCGGCGGCATGAACAAAGGACATTAAAATTTGAAAGAAAAACGACGCTATATGTCCTGATAACTTATTTTAATTGTTTTTTGTTTTTTTTAATGGGCATGTAGGCCTAAGTTTTCTGTCTGGGCATGTAAAATTATCTCCAACATGTGCCATTGAATAAATTTTTTGAGCCCTGCACGTAGCCCTACTGGTTAGAGCAGATGAAGGGTTCGAGAGCTAGTGTAACGGCTTTGTTCTCCTTGACGTATACGCGGCAGTCTGGGTTAAGTGAAGGAACCTATATGAGTGTCAAGGTAACACCGTCCTTTCCAATAGGACGTAAAGCTATTGGTCCCCTTGGTACTTTTTGAAAGGAGTAGGCTTGGGTTTCCGGTACCGGGTTTCCCCTCCTCCCTTAGCTCTATTAATTTGCACTAGTGGATTATTTACATTATCCGTTGCAAATAGAGACTTGATAATAATCAATCTCCGTTGAGGTGTTTTTTTAACGTTTTGTTCTTTAGGCCTATGTTTTTGATAACAATTAATAAAACTCCTTTTCAGAAAGTCCTTTACAGCCACTCCGGCTTGTCACGGATGTTACATTTCACTCTTTATAGAGCTAAAAATCTTATATTAACTAATTAATTGTAATGTTTTATACTGAAACAATTGTGTTTACACACTACCTACCATAAGGTGAAAAAGATTTTTAAATGAATTGTAATTTTTAGATATATTGAGTGAAATGTGGTGTCACGGATGTTACATTGTTTGGGAAGTGGATCCCGGATCATCATCAAAAGATAGAAAATTCAGGTCCCTGGCCCAGACAGCTACATTTCCATATACATAGAGCTTATCCATGAAAGATGAACCCTTATAATCACCCATTCATTGTTTTAAAAATAAATTATATTAATTGTTATGATTTTTTGTGTGCGTCACGGATGTTACAATGGTTTTTGTCACGGATGTTACACACACTTTGCTGTGCCAGTTTCTAACCATTTTCAATTTATATTAATATGTTGTTCATAGTTACAAATTCAAGCACTCCTTATCTATAGTATCTAAAATTTTTGGGTTCAAAATAAAATTGTAAAATAAAATAAATGCGATGTTAAGGAATTGCTGAGGCTGGTGCGGAGACAAGTTTAGACGCTAGCATTCTGGTTTTTCTGGGTAAACGGTTTATAACACTGTTATCAAATTTCACACTATTGGTAATAAAGAATAAATCTATGCTATCCAGTAGGCCTACGCGTATTTCTAAATTACCCAATTAATTGATTTTGAATTAAAATTAGGCTAGTGAAATCACCAAAATTTACTCCATTTTGGTCATTTATTCCAAGTAAACAGATTTTTTTAACTCAAATATGCATACTGGATATCAACGTTTAAATCAATGTGAACGCGTAGGTTAACTTGTTTTTATCTTAAGATAAACGGTTTGGTGGGAATTTCCAGAATTGGAATCCTTGTTTTGGATTTCTTTTTTTTTCACGTTTTGGACTTTGGCCTATGTCTGGCAATGGATTTTTAAGGCTTAATTATTGCAACCAATTGCGGATATAAATATAAATGTACTTTAATAAACATCCATGCAAAATTTGGTAATGATATTACCAACCGTTCAGCAGAAATCATGAACACCTGAGTGCGCGCATTTGAGTTGGGCCAAGCTCGGCTCTTAACTCTTTAACGTATTTCCTTTGTTGTATAATATAATTATAGTTTTCCAATATGTTATGTTTTATAAATGTTTACATAAACTTAGAAAAAGGTAGGTAGTGTTGTTTTTATAATAATACAAACTTTTACAAACATGTAATAGGCTACAAATACTATCGAAGTTTGAAATAACAGTGACAAGGACCAAACATTTCCCGTATTAAAAATCTAGACAAGAAAAAGATTAGGCTACACATCAGCAATTTTATTTTTAAATAAACCCCTTCAATCCAATTGATTGATCATATTTCAAGTGTGTAATCACATCACAATCTTTGAACAACATCCGTGTATCCATGTACGACATGTAACATCCGTGACACGTAACATCCGTGACACGTAACATCCGTGACACTATTTCTCAGAAATGTTTAAAGCTATGAACACTTAAAAAATGTTAAAGGTTAGCCTCCAAGTACATTGTCAACATCACCAACTTGTAGCAAAATAAAAGAACTATTATACACCAAAAAACAACTTATTTGCCTTTATTGTCACGGATGTTACATCACAAACATGATTACATATATTCATTAATAAATGGTGTGATATAATTACATAAAGACTTGAAATTCACAGTTTAGATTCTTCACACATAACCTTAACTTATGAACTGCTTAAAATGGAGGTACCAGCTTATTCTTTAGAATACCAGGCTGCCAACTTTTTGTAAAAAAATCACCTTCCACTTACACCAACAAAAGCTATAATTTCAATGGCAAATACAGGCTAGGCCTAATAGTTATTTTACAAAAAAACAAAATTTTTGGTTTCATAAAATTACATGCATCATCTTTCTAATGGTAAAAACATTTTTTTTAAATTTAATTTTTTTGATTTTTTGTACTTTTCCCCTTTTGAGCCGGAGTGGCTGTTTATTTATCTTAAATATAAACGTTAAAAGGTTTGGAGTTTTTTGTTTTTTCACATCCACTATAATGCATTACGAAACATTAAATAATTTTAGGCCCCAAATGTAAACAACCCCCTACAAACTCCTTTTCGGGTGAAAGTCCTTGAAATATTTTAAATAGAAACGTTAAAGGTTTACACATGTGTTAAACCAGCCTTCTTTAATCAAATGGTTGAACGTAAGAACAAGGTATTTGCTATTTTTACAGTGAGCTAGCTAGGCCTAGCACGTGACGGGGGACCAATTAGAATACTGAACATAACAACAACACAACACAATTCTTGAAAATGACCAATCACAGCACTCATCGTAAGATTCATTTGCAGTAAATTTTACGTTCAAACATAAGATTAATAGATTATAGGCCTAGCCTACATACCATAATTTTAACATTTCTAGATACATTGGAGAAAAGTGGTCCCACACTGTCCATATTGGCCGTCTCCAAAAGGACAATGCATGAGAGATGACTAGAATTGCATATTTTAAGACTTTTTTCGTCCTAATTTAGGCATTCTAAATGGGCACAATTACCGTCATTTTTAGATTAGGCTAGTTAAGTAGGCCTACCAGTAGCAAAATTAAAAAATAGGCCTAACAATTTTCATGCTTCAATGACTAACCACCAGTCTCTTTGACATTTTAATGTCGAACCATCACCGAAGTTATGGAGGAAAGTAGGCCTACCAACATGGCCCATAGGTAGGCTTACATTGAAATGATGGTAAACTTCAACGTAAATGCCGAATTTCAGGGGGAATAACATGGATTGTAGGCCTGTGATAGTGTTAAAGGGGCGTTGTACCAGACTTTCAAATCATCTTGGGGTGAATGCCCCAATCTGTGAGATCTATGCGTCAGTGTTGTCATGAATCGTGAAAAACATTTAGGCCTAACCTATACTGTAAACCTTTTACTAACAGGCTTAATAGGTACCTAGGCCGAGATGGTGAAATGTAGTCTAGCCTATATAGTTGGTCCTATCTACATAATAATGCCAAATTTTAATTGACAGGGGGGCCAGATTCTCCGAATTGCACTTGCTCTGAGTGTACTCCAGAAGACATCTATACGAGTCCACAGCATCCGCGCAGGACGTCAAAAACCTGGCCTACGCCCCCAGCATCTCAAAGGTGCCATATTTTACATTCTAAATAATTTTTTACCATCATTCTTAGTTCCATTTTATTCATTTATATTTTTCAAGGTATGTGATTTTTTTATTATGGTACAAAAATAAAAAATCATGATATGACCCACCAGAAGAGGGGGCTGCTAGGAGCACAAAAACAGTGGAGGGGCTACGTCGTTATGCAGCCTCAGTGTGTAGCGACATCATTGTTGAAGAATCGACCCTGATCAAAGTGCCCCAAGAAAAGTTATTGTCCAACCCAAAAAACAAGCAGCGCTTGATCAACTTCATGTGAACTGGACTGGATAGCCAAGGGATCGAAACGAAGCAAGCCCCAGAGGACGCCGACTGCCTCTTTGTGAGGACAGCATTGGAGAAGAGCGAGGAGTACGAGCACGTCATAATAGCTGGAGAGGATGTTGACCTCTTGGTGCTCCTTAATGGATTGGGCTACAGCATACAAAATGTTTTCTTCAAGTAAAGTGGCAGGGGTGGAACAGGTTGTGAGCAGTTCTCTTCAACATCATTCATTCGAGGAAAGCTCTCATTACCCCCTGGAATAGAGTTGTTCATTCACGCCTACACTGGTTGCGACACCACCTCTGCCCTTTTTTGGCAAGGGAAAATGAAGATGTTGGACGTCCTTTCAAAACAGCCCGGCCTTCTTGACGCGGCTACCACGTTTCTCAACCATGACGCGATCCATGAGGAGATAGCCTCTGCTGGCAACAAATGTCTCGTGGCACTGTATGGTGGGGAAAAAGGCGACTCTCTCCACTCTCTGCATTACGGGATATTTGTCCGATCTGCTGCCAACGCCAGAGTCCACTTCGGTTGTCTGCCCCCAACCGAAGAGGCTGCAGCCCAACATTCCTACAGAACCAACCACCAGGTGAAGAAGTGGTTGGGAGTAGAGAAAGAGCCCACCAACTGTGGGTGGACAAGGAGCCAGCAGGGGCTGACACCGGTGACCTCAACCAAGAAACCAGCGCCGCTAACCCTGCTGAAATTCCTGTCATGCACGTGCCAGAAGGGGTGCGGAGGAGGGAGCTGCTCCTGCCAGAAGGCAGGGCTGAAATGCTCTGCTCTCTGCAAAGTTTGTCAGGGGAAGACCTGCCTGAATACTCTTCACTTAGCCATGGATGAGTCGGATGAAGAAGACGATGTCGACGGCCCTTTATCACTAGTATCTAGTGGTAGATCTAATCCGACAACAGAGGAGTCTCCGTAGCCCCAAGAGGAGCCGTCTCATGAACCTGGGCCTTCCAAAAGAACACGACTGTATCGCTAAGTGCGTAAAGGTAACCCTAATATTACAAACCTACCCATTCGTTATAATTTACTAGTCCCCTTCGCGAACGCTTTTTCTAGTCGCATTGATGGATGAGCTTTTTTGTAAGTTTTTAGTTTGCGTGGGACCACTTTACTTTCTGGGCCCGGGGTAGAATTGGCCCAGAGCATGGCTCTGCTAATCGTAAAAGGCGATTCAAGAGAAAAAGTCCACCTCGCAAACATCAGCTAGAAAGAGTGGATCTTACTCCCCGAAACTAGAGGCGAGCTCTGGCAATCGTCGTCGGGGACCTTGCCCCCTTCCCTTGACGACCCCCCGGCGACGATGACAATGACACAACGAACAATGACAAAGACGATGACGACCGCGACGTGAGAAACCCCCCTTCCTCCCCTTACCCATGGCTGGTTCTGACCAGCTTGGGCCCCTCCTCTCCCCCCCCTCCCCTTACCCCCTTAGGCTAGAGTGGTTCATTATGACCTAACGGTTGACGCGTCCTTAATCCAAATAAACCAAAAACCTTTGGAAGTTCTTTTTGAATGCATTGTAGGTGATTGTTGTCAAGTTTCGATTGTTACTTGTTAATTGTTATTATAAACCTCAAAAAACTCATATTAGAACTTTTATTCTATGGATTCTGCCTAACTTTTTCAACTTTTTCTTAAATGTCCATGTGAAATATGAACGTTGTAGCCCCACCCGTTTGGTCAGAATCGGCCCAAATGTCACAAAAATATCGCACAAAAAATCGAGAAAAAAAAACGAAAAAGTACGATATTCATGAAAATATATTTTCTTCGATTGTACCAAAAACCGTGGCAGGTCTAAGTTCAGAGATATCGAAGGTCCCCTCCAATTTTCATCAAGATCGCATATGCCGTTTGCCCGGTAGAGAGCGAACAAACGGACAAAAATACAAACAAAAAATAAAACAAAAAAACAAAAAACGCCCGAGCTAATTTTTTGGGGGGGTCAGTGAAATTCAAGTTTTCACTTTGCTCATTCAATTATTAAATTGATTACTCATTTAATAAATATTAATTTACATTGTTGTGTAATTCTGTTGTAGGAGTAAGCTGAGGTCCCGCCATCACTTCACGTTCAACATTTCACGTCCCAGGTCCCCCAAACTAACAAAATATTTTTTACAAAATCATGATAGTTTTATACCTTATTATTAGTTGTACTCATTTTCATTTTGCATGATATTAACCATTTTCCACTGAGTTATATCTTTCTTATCCTTTACAAAAGTCCTGCAATTTGTCCGGCTCCATTTCTTGAAAAATACGATTTCCTTTATTTTTCGTTTAGTCCTGATAACAAGGGAACTATTGGTCCTACAGACAGGCATCCGCTTGTGCTTAAATTTAAGCTAAATAACTGCTCTACAACTTCATCTCCCATGACTTTCCTCGTAGGATGAGTATTTCAGCCGACATTTTGCTCGGAAGACGGCTAAAACTACAATTTCGACTTTTGTGGAAAAAAATTGACAATTTTTGAAGTGCTGTATCTCGGGACCTATTGAACCTAGTGAGCTGCGGTTGCGCTCAAATTGTCTTAAATTTGATATGATTTAAAAGTATGCAGGACAACTATTTCCGTAGGATGCACTGTTTAGAAGTTATAAGCCAAAAACTGAAAAAAGTCCGAAAAAAAGAAGGTTTTTCGAGCACCACGCAGTTAGCACAGGTCTTTCGAAGCTGCAAACTTGGTGTTACACTATTGGTATATATCTTAACAACATCCCAAAAAATCAGAACTATTCAATTTTTTGCGACCTACGATGTTTTAAGAACCTTAAAATCACTATTTAAAAAATAACAAAATAAATAATTTTAATAAAATATTGTGCTTTGATGGTCTCCTAGGCCTGACTTTAATGTAAAAAAAACTGAATTGACATTATTGACTTGTCTGTATCTAGGTGCCCGTTAGGGCGCCGCAGCCAAGCCGTGGTGCGCTACACCCTCAGGCACCTTATACAGCAAGCATAGTTGGGGCAAGAAAAAGCTTGGCAAAATAGAATTTGTATGACCATTACGTTTAAATTAATTAGAAAAAAAGAATTTGGATGAACTATTAGGTTTAAATTAATAGTTGCAAATTCTATTTTGCCAAGCTTTTCAAGGATGTTGTTACGGGACACTGTACGTTTATGAATTAAGAATGCGCAAATGTGGAAGGGTAGATGAGCTTGGCCCTTTTTTAGATCTCATTTCTTTTGAGTGTGTAAGGTTTGGCTGTATTTTTACAAGTTTTTGTTATGTGTGGGATTAAAATTACTGTACCATGCTTATTTACATTCACATATAGCATATTTTGCAATCTTTTTTTTGGGGGGGGGGGGGTCCTCTAGTGCACTTTGCATTTTCATTCTACAAAAACGGGACATTTGTATACTTGCAGGAGTATCAATTAGGCAATCATGATTCATGCCACAAACTGTTTCCTAAACTAAACATTTTAACAGTCACATGCTCACTCATACTAACCGCAGCACTCTTTGTGCATAACAATCGGAAACTTTTTTTAACAAACTCTCTGGTACATAGCTATCCTACTCGCTCCCAAAATAGTCTCCATGTACCCCATCATAAGACAATGATGTATGCAAAAGGGCCACACTATCTGTGTCTCATAAATAAATAAACTCATAAATAAACTTCCTACACAAATTAAGAACATCAAACAAGCCGCAACATTCAAACAAGAACTAAAATCACATTTGTGTAGTAAAAGTTACTATTCTCTTCAAGAATTTTTTCAATCTTAAGACCAAAGGAGGTGTGTTGTTTGCCTAGTAACTCATCACGATACTGATTGGGGATTGGATCGTTGGATCGAGAATTGGGATATTGTTAGATGTATAAGTGCTAATGGAAGTTGAATCTAGCCTTATACCTGGTTTTAGAAGCGTTTTATTGTTTTAAATATTTGGTTTTGTATACATTGCTTATATGAATTGTTGTGTAATTTTGGTTTAATGTGAAATATTGTTACTACATAGGCTATATTATTTATTGACAATGCCCATACAGTGTGCCATGTACCTGTCTAGTTGGTTAATAAAAATCTGAATCTGAATCTTAATCTGAATCTGATTCTAGCTGAAGGTGAAGCTGATAAGTTTGAACTTGGAAATGTATACTAGGTAGTAAAAAGGCCTACTATATATTATTGTACTTTTTCTTTTAGGATTAGAGATTGCCAGGGATGTGTGTGAAGGAAAGTTAATCGGAGCGGAGATAGGTTCGACTAACATAACGTTCCATCCTGGCAAGCTGTGCAGCGGGGCCATTTCAGCAGATACTCAAAACAGCTTAATCTGACGTTTAGTGAATAACTATAATTACTGGATGTAACTTATAGCCACTATAATTATTGTATTTCTTTTGTTAGGATCATAATGATGTTTTTTTAAATTTAGGATTAGGTCTAATAAAAATTGTTCTTTTTTTATCTTTAGCAGAATTGGTAGAGCATTACTTAGTTACATAGTTGTTGAAAGTTGAATGTTGAATGTTGAAAGTTGTTGAAAGTGGGAGACTCGGGTTCGAACCCCGATCGGGATGGATTTTTTAATTTCTGGATTGTATTAAATATAGGGATGGGACGTTTAAACGTTTAAACGTTTAGTGGACGGTTAGAGGTTATTAAATTCGCAAAACGTTTAGTAAAAAAAAAAAAAAAAAAATTTTTTATGAAATGTTATTTTGTTATCACTTTTGGAGCCTACACAAACACGAGCTAACAGATTAGGCCGATAATTTTCTCAAAATGCTCAATTTTGGTGGAGGTGCCGGGTCCCAGGCTGTATTAAGACATCTTGTCTGTTACATAATATGGTGGAAGAGCTGGGTCATTTAATGCAAGAGTGAGAATAAAACCGTTGTTAATTATTCGTCCGCCGGTCATAAGTACAAAATTACGATTTTTGGAAAAACCTAGGTCTCTGCCAACCTAAATTTGTAAAAAAAAAAAATTTTTTTTTTTTTTTTTTAGAAAATAGGGGTTGAACGTTTAAACGTTTAAACGCGATTAGTTCAAGGGGTTAAACGTTTACGAAATTAAACGCTTTTTCCCATCCCTAATTAAATATCAATAATTCCACCTACGGGAGTGTTTCCCGACTATCCAAACCGAGATACATAGTTGTTGTTTATGTTATGGTTTTCTGTTACAAAACTCGCAGCAACAATACCATACTCTCTAGTGATGCCTTTGTACTGTTTAATTTTTAATTAATATATTTATCCAACAGGAGTGTGGGCTTGCTGATCCAAGTCGGTCTACCATGTGCTCTCTTCTCCAACGGACTCACAATATTCAAGCTGCGTGGCGGGACAAATGCTGAAATGGCACCTCAGATTGACTATACAATAGATGTTTTCAGACCCCTCTTGAAAAAGTTTGGTGCAACGTTTAATGCAACCATAGTTAAGCGGTAGGCCTAGCACATTCATAATAGGCCCTATGGGCCCATATTTATTTAAATTTTATTATTTTTCAATAAGAATTATATTTTGGATTTTGGATTTTCTTTACTAACTGGCCCACAACATTACAATACAACATCATTTTACATCAATGTCATTTATCATTTTCAATAAGAAAATAAAACCTCAATGTATTAGAAAACCATGAACAAATCAAATATTAGGCCTACACCTAGTTATTCATCACTGTCATCAGATCAAAAAAACATTTGTTGTTTGTTATGCTATCAAGGTATCCACATGCGCAGCCTAAGGAGTAAGGACGTATTTCTTAGTCTGTGAACTTTGGCAGTAGCCTATAGAGAGGAAATATAGGTACTGTACCTACTCTCCTACCATATAGGCCTACAAACATTTTAAAGGTTGCCGTTTAATGATAGTTTTGACAATCGATAATTTGGATTTGCATTTGATTAAAAATTATATTTTTATTTAATTAATCGATAATCGATAAATTAGGCCTACTGGTAATCTGAATAAAACAATATGGCAAATTGCTTATTGTTGCTTTTCTAGATAGTATGTCACACAATAATAAGTTGTACAATTGTATTACATTACAATACAATGCAAAGAATAAGAACAAAGAAGAAGATCTACAAAACATAAACCATCTTTGAAAGACATCACAGAGACTGATATTTAACTATTTATGGTAAAAACCGGAATATATAAATAATTTTCAACCCCAATTTACCGCTTTAGAACAGAACAAAAACAAAGATGCAAATGACTTCCACTACAAATACCTGCCTCTGAATTATAACTACATACATTTGTTACAATCTGAAAGTCATTTACAAGGTCATCAGGATCAGGAAGGAATTTTATACTTGATGCAGCACCAATTACCAGCAGAAATGTTTGCCGGATGGCAGCAAAAGAAGGCTGAGTGAGCCGCCCGGCTAACTTGCTATGGAGAGAACACCACCCTTCATCATTACTCAATCTGTTAGTACATCCAATGATCCAACTCTGTAGTGAGTCGGCATTGAAGATATGCCTCCTCCTCTCCATCTTCTTCTCTCCTGGCACCACTCTTCCCCTTTCCACTACATTCCAGTCTCCTTGCAATTCCACATCTTTCCTCTCACTATCCTGCCATTGTTGTTGAGGGCTTGTAACTTGTAAGACTAGCCTTGTTGATAGTACTAGTATATATTCTAGACCTACCAGTAGAGATAAGATTTATCTAGGGTGACGGTCGTTCGCCCGCAGCCAAGCGCACGCGACTGCTTAATGACTAACTCGACCTGTATACTCCTACCCGAGTTGGGGGGTTTTTAGCCATCTGCACACGCCGTTCCGAAAGATTTACAATCTTGAAACTCGGTATATGACCTGATATGTGGTCCATGACATACCAAAAAAAAAATCAGCCCGATCCGATAACCCGTTCTGTGTTAAAAAGTCGAAAAAACCTTCTGGCTGGCTGGCTGGGTGGGTGGGTGGCTGATTCTGATGGAGAAGAATAAGAGCCTACAGAGAAAACGGTACATCTTAAAACTATGAAACTTTGACCACACTTGGATGTACCTCAGACTCATATGTACCTACTTTTGCTTTCAAAACCAAAACCATTTAAACCATTTAAATTCAATACCATTAATAGAAAACTAGGGCCTAACACATGGGCTCCATGCGCGAAATTTGGCATGGTGGTAGATAAAAATACATATCAGAATTAATCCGCCGAGAGGCAAGCGATATTCCACCCCCAACACCCCTAAAATCATCCCTTAAAACTGAAATAATTCATAGCTCTAACCCAAAATTGAATTTTTTTTCAAATTAGTTGTTAAAATTATGTATTAATGTGTTTTAACCCAATCGGCCTATTCTCATTTTATGTACCACATTTTGTCAACCCCCATCCCTAATAGTTTATACTTTATATTATTTTTACCTTGATTTCCAGCAATCACCATGAAGGCACCTAATGAGTTATTATCATGAAATTTTGCACGATGGTACATAATAATATGAAAAATAATAAACCGCCAGGAGGCAAGCAATATTTCATCCCCACTGTTCCCTACCACTCACCACTTTGGGAAAAACGTTAGGTCGTATTTAATACAATTTGAATATTTTAATTGCTGATTAAAATTATGCGTCAATGTGCTATAGTCCAGTCAACAAATCATTCACGCATACCCAAGACGACATTAACTATGGCTATAGCAAATTTAATAAAAAGCATTGTATTTTGCAGGGCATCAAACCGGTACGAACCGAAAACTGAAAACCGAAAACCGTTGTAAGAAAGTGCCTGAACCGAAAACCGAACCGTTACCGAATTTCTTATTTCGGTTAATTTCGGTTCAGGGGGCAGTTTCGGTCACAAAGTCTAAAAATCACCAAATCGCGAAAATTCGGAAAAAGCAAAAAAAAGTTTGATTTTCCCTTCCACAAGTCCGGCTCATACCTTCTTTTCATAAATCCAAAGACACCTGCCTACCACACCTTTCATAAACGCCGACTTCAGAATGTTGTTAACCGTGGAAATCAAATTAGGTCACTTTAATTTAGTGTAGTAAGTAGTGATGACATCGGGTAGTAAATATTGGAGTCGACTCCGGAGCCTTGGGAACCGAGTAGGAGTCGACTCCCCAATCCCCAATCCGCAATTAAAATTTTTTTTTTTTTGGAATTTTTTTATGCAAAAGTTATCTTTAGCCCACTACTCTAGGAAATAAATAATAAATAAATTGTATGAGTCTACCCACTCAGTTATATAACTGATTTTCAGTGGGGTTGCACAACGCTGTCCGGCCATTCCCCCCCCACCCTTCACCCGCTACGTATCACTAGCTTGCTTGTCTCTTGGCCCGGCCAAGACTCTCGCTGATTTGTTATGTTTACGTTTTGAGATAAGATAACGACTAACGAGACAACAAGTGCAATCTCATACAATTTATCATAAAAATAAAAAAATTTAAAAAATTACCCGACTCCTTGAAAATGGTGTCGACTCCAACAGGAGTCGGGTACCCGAGTACCCGATGTCATCCCTAGTACTAGTAGTAAGGCTAAATGTAAATAGACGACACTCAAAGTCACCGCACGCCGCACCCATTGATTGCCTTAGACCCATAACGTTCATTATCCCAGTCTCTCATATCGGCCTCTTCAGACACAGATCTGATTTGGACTGAGGACTGAGGACTGAGGAACATTGTAGAATGTGGACTTTGAGTCAGGTTTTGGGCTTTGGGCATATATATGTTGGGAATTGATAGATGTGGGCATGTATTGGTGATTAATGTTAGTAAATATCCCTACAAACGTTTTCAACTTTTTAAAAAAATGATACTTTTATTGATATTTTGCCTTATAAAATGTAAAATAAAATAAACTGGTTCAAACCGGTTTAAAACGGTTCGAACCGAACCATTATTTTTAGAAAGGTCAAACCGAAAACCGAACCGAAAAAATAACGTTGTAGGCTACTGAAAACCGAACCGAAATAAAAATTATTTCGGTTCAATCCCCTGGTATTTTGCCAACTACAGATTGTGAAAAAAAAAATTGTAGCTGTATCCACCTTTTCACGTATTTCACGCCTTGATATGAAACAAACAACAAAAAGATGTGGTATCCCCCCCAAATACAAAAATTTGTAAAAAAAAATGGCAGCCAAGCTCTCCTTCAAAAGTCTTCGGCTGTGAATGCTGTGAGAAAGAAGTTGAGCCAAGCATTTCATTCTTTCTCCCTAGTTTCGCATTGAAAAGAAGTAAGATCATTTCGCCTGTTGACGAGCGCCATACCAACCATTTTCGTGGTAAAAAAAGTAAAAATTTTAAACTCAAAATCATAAAACAATTACTTGGCCATTGACTTTTTAGAGTTTTCGTAATGATCCAAATTCAATGGACAAGTAATTTTTTTTTATGATTTTGAGTTTAAATTTTTCATTTTTTTATTTTTTTACCACGAAAATGGTTGGCTTGGTGCTCATCAACAGGCGAAATGATCTTACTTATTTTCAATGCGAAACTAGGGAGAAAGAATGAAATGCTTGACTCAACTTCTATATCTCACAGCATTCACAGCCGAAGACTTTTGAAGGAGAGCTTGGCAGCTGTTTTTTACAAATTTTTGTATTTGGATAGAATAGTCAAAATTGATATTAGTGACTGATAAGATAGGAGAGACCAAATGGCTAGATAATATAGCTATTCTTCTTCTTATGTTTTAGTGGATACTTCCCGCGGGGGGGTGGTTCGGTGACAATTGAAGTGATGCCAGTATCTCATTTGACTGCCATCAAAATGACAGATCAAGGGGATGTCCTTGAAATCAGGGGCAAGGCATTTGTTGCCGGCCAATTGCCACTCTCCATGGCTCAGCGTATGGCTGAATCAGCTACACAGGCCATCAAGAGAGTATACCAGAAAACCATTGTTCAAATTGAGGCCTACAAAGAACACTCAAGCAATGCTGTTGATTCAGGTTCAGGAATTGTGTAAGTCACAATCAGATTCACTTTGTGTGCATGAATATGGTAGCTACTAAGTTGTACCAAGGCAGTGGCTGATTCAAATCCTTAATAATAAATAAACGTGTGGCTAGCTCCACAATTTTCTTCCCTTCAACATTTGTGTAGGCCTATGGACATCAATTGAGCTAATGGGCATGATCATGTTCATGTTTAAGGTTGTATGCGTGTACGAGGACTGGATGTGTTCTTGGATCGTCAGCTCTAGGTGCGCGAGGATGCAAAGATAGCCAAGTAGGAGAGAAGGCTGCCAAGGAACTGTTGGAAGACCTCAAGAGTGGAGCTTGTGTTGATAGATATGCACAGGATCAGATGATCATACTGATGGCCTTGGCGGCAGGCAAGTCTGTAGTGAAGTGTGGGGAGGTTACAATGCACACAAAAACTGCCATTCACTTTGCTGAACTGTTGACACAGGTGAGAAAATGGCTATGTACATTTTCTTTTTTTTTATTCTTAGTACTAATATAATATCACATATATATATATATCACACAATGCACATTGCCCATCTGTACTTGTCCGGTTTCAACTTTTAGATACTGTTACTGATACAGTATATTCTATATTATTTCTTCTTTCTTTCTTATTCTTTCCTTTAGTTAAATCTTTTTTATGTAGTTAGTACCTTAGAATATTTACAAAAGTGTATGTATTATCTCCTTCATAGTAAGCCTACACATAGGAATACGATACAAAAGAGGATAAACGGTAGCCTATGCATTAGAAAAAAATATGTCAATTTTAAATACATACAAATTAGTGTTCTCTTAAATAAATTAATATTATTAAATATACTAAATAGTAAATTAGTACCTGTTCTCTTATTCAATAAATAACATTTGAATTGATTAAAGTTGCAACTTGCAAGGATAGGATTCAATATCAACAAGTTCATAGAGATAACTTTGGGTATTCAGGAACCTGGTTTTGTGTCTTTTTGTCCTACCTGAGCCAATGTCAGTAATTTATATTGTGACTTTTAAGAGTTTAGAAGAAAATGTAAAATAACATTATCCCCCAATCTTAATACCAGTAATCCGATGATTATAGCTATTTCGGCAAAGAAAAGTTGTTACTTATTTTTAATTCTGTACATGTGCTTTTTTTCCGCATTAGCGTCATTTAATTGTATAATTGAATAATATTAATTGTTAAGAGGCCCCGCTGAGCTTGGCCCAACTGAAATGCAGACACTCAGGTGTTGATGATTTCTGCTGAACGGTTGGTAATATTATTTCATTACCCAATTTTGCGTTTATGTTAATAATGTACTTTTATATTGATATCCACACTTGGTTGCATAAAATAAGCCATAAAGATCCACTGCCAGACACAGGCCCCTAGGTCCAAAACGTGAAAAAATGGGAAATCTAAAACATGGATTTTAAGGAAATTCTCATCAAATGGTTTATCTTACGATTTAACCACATTAACTTGTGCGTTCACATTGATTTAAACGTTGATATCCCGTACGCAAATTTGCGTTTAAAAAATCTGTAGGTGCCTACACTTGGAATAAATTCACAAAGTTCACCAAAATTGGGTTAATTATGTAGATTTCACGGGTCTTTTAAAATTCAAAATCAATTAATTAATTTAAGAATACGTGTTCTGGATCTCATAGATTGATTCTTTATTAACATTGGTGTGAAATATTATACTGATGTCATTAACCGTTTACCCGAAGAAAAAAAACTGAAAGCTGAGTGCTTACTTACACTAGTCTCGGCGCCAGCCACAGCGACTCCTCTTAACTCTTGCATAAATCCCAACTTACCTTATTTGTAATTTGAGTTTGTTTTTCTCTCTAGGCCAAGTTCAAGATAACTCAAGAAAGTTCTACATCTAATGTCATTGAATGTGAAGGCATTGGTCTTAAAAACAACAATTTCAGTGACCAATAAAATCGTCTCCATTGATCAATTTGCTAAGATAAGAAAGATCAAAAAAGCATATACTTTGGAGATGAATTTATATTAAAAGAACTATTTTGTGTAACACTTAATTTTAGAATGTTCCAACATATTTTTGTTGTAGTAGGTGTATATTGATTTGCAATGAGGAATGTTGGCAATGGTCTTATAAAAGCATTGACTTCAGATGAGTATGCTCATTTGCCACCTTTGCACATTTCTTATGTGGGGGTTGAAATATAGGCTAGGTACATGTTATATCCTCCCCTTCCACCCCCCCTTAAAAATGTAATGTGTTGTGTATGTGTGTGTGTGTGTGTATGTTTGGTTTTAACAGGTTCAACAATGGTTATGTTTGACATATTTTGTTTTCGGTTCGATGCAATGTTACCAACAATACCCACTCCACTATACAAATTTATTATTTAGGCCTATTTCACATTATTTTGCACATTACAAAGATGGTGGTTAACAAAAAATGTCACAACTCCAAACACAATGTGTCTTGACAACTGGTATTTTACGAACACAAGGCAGTGTTAAAACTTAATACTTAAGTTTACAAACTAAACTTATGTACTCCATAGGCCTAAGTAAAGGTACTAACTTATCACTAATGTGTGAGTTAGATTGTAAGTGAGTATGGCCCGTATGGGTATGCATGACGCATGTAAGTGTGAGCACTGTGTGTTTTTTTACTAGTATATTACTATCCACTTTTTGGTTGGACAGCCTAAACTCTTCAAAAATGTTCAAAAAATCATTTCTGTTCATACATGTACAAAGTGAATTCCTCTAACTTATCTGGAGAAAAAATCTTAGCTGGTACTGCATTGTAATTTGAGTGTATTTATTCATTATTGCCATGACATAAGTTTTGTAAATATTTAGTAGTCTCTATACGTGAGAGTTGCCAGCATCATTATTCTAGTGAGGGTGTTTTATCTAACATCTTGTTACATGATGCTTGAACCATTACTTAAAAATTTAAATCACATCTCCGAGTGACCGAAACTTGGGTTATGTCTTCTTTCTGTATACATAGTGATGTGGGTTTTCCGAAAAGATTCATTTTGGATAATTTCTGCGGAAAAGAAAATACATTGGAAAATACATGGATTATCAATGTTAGGCCTATCAATGGAATATACTGTATATTTCTGTATATATTGTATATTATATACATTGAACATAGAAATTCAAAACAAATTGATATCAACTACCGGTTATCAAAATTTATTCCCAAGCAAATCATAATATCAACCAGCACAGTTGGGTATCTTAGAACACATATCTTAGTTTAGTTGTTACTTGTTATCAACAAATAATAATTGAAAGAAAAGATATTATTATGGAAAGTTTCCAAGTCTAACAATTTTCCGACCCACATCCGTATGTATGCACACAATTTGTTTTCTAGTCGCTACTTGGCCATACTATTCATGTTTACTCCAATCAACGCCTTTTGTCAAGATTTGCCATGTAAGAACATTCACACTTTAATACCTGGACTTGAAAAATGTTTACTAAATTAAATGTTTGTGACCCATATTTGACTGAGCATTTAGATGTTCTTTCTTGGGGTATGATTTTGGGGGCATTTTGTATTGGCTGCATGATTGAATCTCTAATGGTTGTTAGCTTTAATAATATTACCAGTATACACTCAGAGAAGTTGACATTGATTTAGTATTTCTATTTTTACATATTATTATAAATTGTTTTTCATTTTTTTTTATGTTGTTAATGTGCACGTTTAGTTGAACCAGAATAAAAATAAAAGCACATTCAGATTAACAATGAACAGTTCAATTTATTTATTTATCAGGTTAGGTTAGATCCTGATTCCTGTGTCTTCAATGTCATTGATTTAAAGGTATAAGATGATGATAGATTTTTCTGACGTCGAGCTGTAATCCAAGAAAAAAAATTTTTATTACTAAGTAACTAGGGAAACGCCAAAGTCGTTGTTAAACGAGTGAGTAAGCCATGTGTTGAGTACCCGGTTACATTACTTTTCTTCCCCCTAGCTTAGGCCTACCTAGCCTATCATAGGCTAGAGAGGCGCATTATGACCTTACAGTTGACACGCCCGTCCCCGTATATCAACTAAACTTTAAAAAACTATTATTTATACGAATATAATCATCAAACTTAAATGCAAATGTTCCCGGGTACTCACCACATGACTCGCTCACTCGTCTAACTACGACTTTGGCGTTTCCCTAGTTTAGTTGGCTAAGGCGCCCTTGTAGCCGAAATGTGAAAGAAGTGGGTTCAATCCCCTGGGCCCCGATTCATGTACATTTATCCCGGGTATAAGTGGTATAAGGACGGTATAATGCAGGACATGGCAGGATAAGGCCTGGTTAAGTCTGAGCAACTCTCATCCAATCAGAAATTTTCAATCCAACAACAAGTACAACAAATGTTTTTTCCACTGCATTCCACAGCCATGTAAATCAGCAGATTTGCAAAAGAACACTAAAAATTTGCACCATCTTTTGTTTTACATTTTTATTTATTGACAGAAGATTGCGTGAGATCATTAAAAGAAAAGAAAAGGCGTATTATTGCCGTAAATTTTGGAATAGCCTAGGACTATCATACTATTGTTCATCTGCATAAGGCTTTTAGTAATCAAAACTAGTTATTTGTGCGGGATGTGTGTCAAAACAGGGTCGTGCAGGCCTAGGGTTGCCTAGGAGAGGCCAAGGGCTTGTCAAACGTGTTATGTTAGTATTAATTTTATCTAGTCCTATAGCCTAATCGAACTTTAGGCCTACACTGTTGTATTATGAATAATTTTCTTCATCTGGGCCTAGGCCCGAGACGGTTTCTGATTTGTTTTATGAGGGTAATGACAACTTTTCTCGTTTTACACATAGACGCAAAATTTAAAATGTCCGCCATCTGTTTACATATTTTCTTATCCCCGTGCGAGGCGGGATAAGTCTTCATGAATTGGATTCGGAGTTATACCGCACTTATACCACCTAACTCTGCTTATACCGGGATAAAAATGTACATGAATCGGGGCCCAGCGGTCTGATTCTGTAAGATCGTTATGGAAGATAACGATCGTTATCCGGCACTTTAGCGACAATTTTGCGTGTCGACTGATTCTGTAAAAATGATATAACGATCGTTACGGTAGCGATCGCTATGATAACGAGAATGAAAAAGGTGTCGCTATGCTATCCACTGCCCCCTATGGCGGCCGTAGCGACTACCTAGTACAGAATCAGGTCGATAACGATAATTTATAACGATTGATATTTCATATCAACCGTGATCGCTATCGCTATCATAGCGACTATTTTACAGAATCGCACTGCTGGTCGGGAAAGATTTTGTAATTTCTAGATTGTATTTCAAAAATAATTAAACATGTTTTGAAATGCATAACGCAGTGTAGTCCATCATCTGTGGCAATAGGGCCTACTATGGTAAACATATAGCCAGTACAAAATACGTGAAAATATTGCAAGGTTTACTCAATCTACGAGCGGAATTTGGGGGTACCTTGACTTGCAACATTCGACAGACCTTGCATGGGCACGGCATTTCACGGCCAGGCGAATAACAAACAAAAACATCTTTTCAAAATCTAAAACATTGTCGTTAAAATAATTTCTAAACATTGGAAGTCTATTTTTCAGTTTATTATTTCTTGTAGGTTTAAATTGCAATGAATCTTGCTGATTTTGTTAGCAGTTCTCAATAAACTCGTACCGGATGTCTGTTTAAAATTTCAGCACAATCTGTTAGCGATTCGGCTGATTTTCAACGTACACGCACACACACACGCACGCAGAAAAACAATGGCCGTTTAAGTCGAATGGAGATCACTCCGTTCGCTGCGCTCACTCGTTTAATTAGTATCACAGAGTACCTTAGTTTTCACAGTATTGTAACCTTTATATTTGTATTTACATTCTAATTTCCTACTTATTCTCCAATAGCTCTGCACTTAGTGAATGTCATGATCATTCTGTGTAAGTTTATTAAGGATTTGCTATTTTATAAGAGTTGATTGAAAAGTATTTACGTTTGTAGTTGCAACAACCGGCATACAATTGGGAAACCGATATAATGAAAGAAATTAATGTATTTGTTTTAATTTAGTAATGGGACATTGCACTTAGTATTATTGTATGTATATGCATTGTATTATTCCACAACATGAATATGGGTTGTCAAATTGTCAAAACCAATTATCGATCAATATTAATGGTAAATTTCCTTCAATGCTCAAGAATAGTGTATGGTATATTCAATGGGTCAAAAATTATGCAATAAAAACCAAACCATACCTTAAATTAGGTGAAAGTTCCAATCCATCGTTTAATTATTTCAGATCGATTTTTATTCAGGAGAATTTTTTTACGGGTTAACTTGTTAACTATATTCGATATCAACACTACAAGACGGCCATCTACGTCAATCCCTCCCGTAGATGACCCGGCAGGGGCATCTTTCCCACTAGGCCCACTAGGCACGGGCCTAGGGGCGCAGCTCTTGGGGGGCGGCACTAGAACGAAACAAATTCAACAATGTTTGTTTTATTTATTTTATTATTTATTTTTATTATATCTCAGTATGTAAATTTAGATTTTAAAACGTGTTTTGGAGCTTTTAAAAGTTGAAAATTTGCAAAAACTTCGCCTTCGGCGATATCAGTCCTTCGCACAGCTTTAGCATTAATCTATATCCCGACCCGTACTAGTTTTACTATGGGTTCGAAAAGTAAGAATTTTGCGTGTTTTACTGTGGTGCTAGCTGCTGCAGCTCCTGAGACAGACAACTTTGTTGCAGAGAAGGTGCTACTTGTCCAGATAGATCTCTAAGGAAAATTAAAATGAAAACCATTACCTTTACTTTATTGTTAAGTTGTGAGTTGGGGGGGGGGGGGGGGGGGCAAATTTTATTACCTAGGGGTGGCTCACTACCTACCTAAAGACGGCCCTGGGTGACCGGAAGTTGTAATGACTCCTGCACTAACCGCTTACTTTCTTTCATTCTGCATTTATGCTGGCCCCCTCTGCACACCCTGATTCTCTGCCTAGTAAATTGTAAACATAGATTAATATCAATCACTCGAATACACTAAGTAGTACAGAGGGATATTTTCTAAATTTGCATACAGGTAGACTAAGAAGTGTGGAGTGTGTACTCCATTCAGCCAATGAGTCCCACCTTTAGAATAGCTTCAAAGTTTACGTTTGCAGTAGTACTCTGATTTTACTGCAAATCAGAGGTGTGTTTTAAAGGTGTAACTCAACTGTTACACAAGTTATTTTGTTTGAGGGCTCGAAGCTCGCCTTCCCTGCTAGGTCTTAGCCCCAGAAAGCATTGAATGGCCCCAGCCACCAGCAGCAAACAATATTTGTATTGTTAAATTAATTTTCGAATGTATTATTCAAGTTTTGTTTCGTCAATAAATAGAGTTATCCCTTTGATTTGCGGGTGAATACCTCTTTAAGACTTAATTCAAACCAAAGTGAAGGTCATGAGTGCAATACTGCCCGGTGTACTTTCCTTTCCCTTTTAAAAAGTGTTAGTGTTTACAATGTGTACAAGTCGAACATTCTTCTCTCGTTATGGTGCGCTGTCATCGTATACCGCCAGCTCATACAATGATAAAGATAATAACAAACTTCATAATTATTTCTCACATTCCTCACCATTGTATTTTGGCAGCCGTTTCGTTGTTCCACATAGGACACTTATAGTCGCCTACTGGCCTACATATTATTTTACAGACAGGGCTTAACGCCAGCCAAATCCTTATGCGAGTTAAATAATTGTTATGTTCGTTAGTTTAAGAATAGCATTATTTTAATCACGATATTAAATAATTAGTAATGCGTTTCTGTGAGAAAAGTTCCAGGGAGAGAATCACACAGCGCTATAGTTAAAAGCACTCTCGTTACAACATCAGCAATAAAATTAATTAAAGAATTCCAAGAAGCAAGCGGAAACTAATATAATAAACTATTCTGACGTGCACTATAGACACTTCACCTTGCATGTCGTTACGGTTCTAGTCGTGACTGTCCCTTTTATTGTATCGTCGGCGAACCGATAACTTGAAACTGAAAAGATGGCTACATGAAAAAGCAATTGGATTTTAACAGAATTTTATTTATACAATTATTTTTGGGCGGGACATAATAATCATCCTATTAGCTTCCAGTAGCCTATGCCAATTTTAGAGCAATAGTGTACTCATTTTGTTTTTAAATTTAATTTCGAGTAACATTTTTTTAATATTGAATATATTTTACATAGGCCCAGGAAAATTGTTTTCTTAAACAACTTTTAAGTACGATTTTTTTTTGTCCACCGGTACAAACCTGTTATTTGTACCATTTCGTTAAACTTTATTTCAGAAAATAATTTATTGAAAAATATTCGGGAGGTCCCAGTTTTGATTCCCGTCGTAACCGGCAATTCTGTCTAAAGTTTTTCCTTGGTTTTGATTGGGCGTTAATGCGAATGCAAGGGATCGGTATTTAATTTAAAAATTTATCCTGGCATGCGTTCGTATAACAATAACTAATAGCAATCACTCGTATATTATATACGTATTATTTGTTCCATTATTATTTGTTTCGCGCCATTCCTATCCGCTCAGTCCAACTCAAACCTACGTATATGAGGGTCCAAAGACACACGGTCATCTTGGTTAATTAGTTTCGTCACTCTTGTCCCGCGAATTGTTTCAGATGTCCAACCCCACTTTCTTTTTTATCAGTCACACTAATTTCCACACCGCACTTTGCTATCGTCACCACATTAATCACCACATCAGGTTGAGAAATGTGGCCCGGACCGAAATCCCTCGATCTAACACGCATGGGAAAAAGACGCAACTAAGTGTTTTTCTGTGTTTGAACAAATCAATATCGATATAATAAATACCATAATAAGTATTACGATCACAAGGTTAGTCAAGGTTACAGAAAAAGATTCGACTACATTAGACGGTTCAATGACCGTTCAAGTTTTCTTGAATAGGACAATACATACTCAATCTGAAGGATGTATTGTTGTATTTTATTATCTTTGCACATTTTGATTCTGATTTGTCCTTGAATTCAAGGAAACTTAAACGAACCATTTTTTTCTGAGTATTTAATAGTTTACCCACTGATTACAGCGGATGGCATTGTTCATAGTTCATGTTTATTGTAAATGGATCATTTTTTTTGTTTACAGTATATGTAAAAGTGACATGTTACATGGTCAATATAAAATTGTAGAACTACATCGTATAAAAAGTCCACCAATAACAAAACTTACGTTTAGATCTACTTTAAACTTAAAATTTAAAAATCTTGCCAATCATATAAATGCAGCCAACAGTGTTAATTTAACTTTAGAGCGAAAAAAATTGCCATCAAGTGTATTACTTTTTTTTAGGGAGATGATTGTAAAACAAACTTTAATCATATTATAATGAACACACTTTTCAAAAGAAACAGTCTTGTGCACAGGTATGGCTAGTTTGTTATGATATCTTGTAAAACGTTGATGTGTGTGGTTATCTCAATTAGTGTTGTAGGCCCTACATACTTTAATGTTTTAAAATTTGCATTACACATTCTAAAATAGAAATGCTATAAATAGTTAAAATCTGTTGCTCCTTGAACAACTAACGGCAACTGGTCCTTGGGCTAACCCCCCGTCAAGTTTCTTAAAGGGGTATTTAACCGCTAAACTCAAAAAATATATTTCATTCAGGCCAACTAGTAATGAATTTAGCAATTAACAGAAAAATTATCGGGGCCACCATGACCTCCCAAAAAATTGTCGAACATGACATTTTTCGAGCTAGGTCCCATCGGCAAAATTCTCCCATAAGAAATAAGATGGGGACGATCTTTATGCCCCGTGACCTTGGAGGATTTTGATCCAAAAAAATATTGGCTATTATTGACGTATTCTACAGCCTTTTCTGTAAATTCCCTATATTTTGTATTGTAATTTGGGCAAGTAGTTCGGTTAAAATATGCTGATTACCAAGATGGGGTGTGCTTTTGGAATGCATATTTTTGCGTGTTTGAGGGTATATTTGGGCACAGTTGCAAAACACGATGTAAAAAATAAGCATTAGATTGATAATAATAATAATAATAATAATAATAATAATAATAATAATAATAATAATAATAATAATAATAATAATAATAATAATAAGTTGTCTTTATTTCTCAAGGAAAAGGGCGAATGTTAAGCCTGAGGCTTCTCTTACAATTTACCTTTTTCTAAAATTAGTTCTAATACTTAATACTAATACGAACTAATCTAAACAATCTAAACAATGCTTCTTTAACAGTCATCAATATTTTCTAAAATATTATGGTTCTAATATTAGTATAATGAGTGTATATCTAAAAATTTAAACAATGCTACTTTGTCTTTATCAGTCATTCGAAATGTTGTAATTTCACAAACTCATAGGCCTAATTCATAATTATTTATATAGTTATATATCATAGTTATCTACAAATAGTACATTGTTAAGATTTAATTACTTATGATCTATATACATGAAATACTTTCAGTTGAGTTAGCTAGAGTAGTTTAATTATGCTATATTGAACTTGGTGATTACTCTCATAATAAACATATATTCTAAGCCTTCTCACTATCGCTGGTCTGGCTATAACAAGAGCTGTTTGGCGGCATCTAATTTTGAATGGCTTAACATTTTTTTATCCAACATTTTTGCTTTTAGTTTAATTTTGAACTGATTGTAGTTGAGAGATTTGTCAATTCCTACATTGTTATAAGTATGAACGGCATTGTGGGTGAACGACTTCTCAAATAGTGCTGTGGAGTGTGTGTGAATTGACAATTGCTCAATGTTTCGTAGGCTGTGCGAGTGTGTCAGTTTCCTGATCGGAAGTTTGTCTTTTAGATATTTTGGAAGACCTGATGTGTGAATTTTATGTGTCAGACAGGCTAAGTGAAGGGCTCTACGACTTGCCATGTTAAGTACACCGACTTCCGAGTATTTATGTGAGATATGATCATACTTTCTCATTTGTAGTGCAAAACGCATGCATGCATTTTGTGCTCTCTGTATGCGTTTACTTTGGATACTGTCTAAACAAGGCCCATATATGACATCCGCGTAATTGAATTTTGATAAAATAAGTGCTTCGACCAACATTAATTTTGTCTCTTGGGTTAAAATTTTTGAGAATTTGTAAAGATGTTTTAGCTTTGAGAATGTATGCTGAATAAGTTTAGTAGTATGTTGGGTAAATTTTAGTTCTGTGTCTATATTGAGTCCAAGATTTTTCGCGAGTTCCGTGGTTGGCAGAATATCATTGTCTAGATTGATATTGGGTGGATTTACTCGTGCCAAAATGCATTATAAAAGTTTTGCTCGAGTTCAATTGGAGTGCGTGTCTAATCTATGTGGACCAGAAAAGAAACAGGTTAAGGCCGATTTAAGAAATTTCTTAAAACACCAATTTTCGCAAATTTCTGGATCAAAAACATTTAAAAATTCATGTTAAATCACAGTTACAAGATATAATTTTTTAACAGTAATTTTAGTGTAGTATTGTGCTATAGATCATGTTGTAAAAATATTTTTTTGAGTTAATAGCTCCTTTAAAGCCCTCTTTTTGGATGAGCGTAGCGAGCGAAGCGAAGATTCCATTTCACTACACTGGAGAAAAAATCCGGAATGTTTTTTTTTTTTTTTTCTGTATTTTTGTGTGTTTGTTAACACGATTCCGGCTAAACCGATACTCCAATTGCGATGAAATTTTATGGAGGCCTTCGAAATCTCTGAACTTAGAACTGCCACGTTTTTGAGCGCAATCGGGAAAATTTTTCTTATAAAAAACGCAATTTTACGATACACTTTCATGCTTTATCCGATTGTAATGATTTTTTTCACAGAACCTCAATTTTATGAATTAAGATATTCGTGTGAAATTTGAGCGTAATCGAAAAATTATTTCTCATGAAAATCGAAATTTTACGGGTTTTTCTTTTTTTAAACAATTCTTTGACCTATAACACCTACATGCTTTATCCTATTGTAATGATTTTTTATAGAACCTTAATTTCATGAATTAATATACTCGTGTAAAATTTGAGCGCAATCGAATAATTATTTCTTATGAAAATTGCAATTTTACGATTTTTTCTTTTTTTTAAATTACGTAAAAATTACGATTTATTAAAAAAATTAAGTTAATATTTAATTTAATTTAATTAAATTTTAAAAAAAATCTTCGACTTAGTAATGATTTTTTCACAGAACAACAGAAAATCCGCGTAACACAATGCAGCTCAATGCATTAATTACGCTCATCCAACAACGCGGCGGGACTTAATTTAGTTAAAAAACACATCGGGGTCTCTCTAGGATTGCCTCACGTCAAAATACCGTAACTTGCAACAGATTGCAAATAATATGCAGAGTGGTATCGTTTGCTATGATAGCTTTAGATCACCACTTATACTCAGTACAATGTTCAACGATATAATCGACTATTAGAAAGTCGTGCTCTAGCCGGGAATCGAAGTCATGACCAACTGTTCTGGAAGAGGTAGTACGCTTGTATCGAGGTTAATCGGGACAATAAAATGGTGATTAATGGATGTCGTGAAAGCGAAAGGGAACATTTTTTAGGACCTACCTATAAACGAATATCATTTGCATCCGTTAATTCCTTCTACACTATACAACTAATAATTGTATGGTGTAACAACCGCGTTTACCTGGTTATTTTCCCGGGACTTAAGACTTCTAGCCAAGGAGCTCTGATAACCGACAGTGTTGGCTCTAGCTTTAAGCGCGACTCTGATTCGGGAGATCCCGGGTTCAAATCCCGTCGTGATCGGCAATCCTGACTGAAGGTTTTTCCTAGGTTTCCCTCAGTCGTTAATGCGAATGCAAGGGATTGAGTCCTCTTAAACAGCCCTCGGACACGTGACACACTCTTTCAGGAGTGTGTGGGCATAGAAACTTCGCTCCCTAAAACTACGTTTGTGTCACAAAATTACCTATCATAATATATTAGACGAGGGAGCGAAGCGACTAAATCTACAACGCAACTCAAACGGCGCTAGATCTGTTTTTTGTCTGTGAGTGACTGCTGCAGAACGGCCGAACGGCTAAACAGATTGAGCTGAAATTTTAAAAAAGACATTCGGTAGGCTATAAGTATTTAGAGTGCAGTTAATATTTTGAGTAAAATCCGTTACGATGTAAACTCAATAAATAATAAATTGGAAATAGGCTGAGAATTTCACATACAATCTAACAACAATGTTTTTTGTTTATGAAAAAATCGTTTTTAACCAATCATGTTTGCATACAGTGACCAAGGTGTATCGAATGTTGAACGCTCCAGGTAACCTAAAATTCCGCTCGGAGATTGAGTAAACATTGCAATCAATACTCGTATTTCGTACTGGCTATGTTGTCCACAGTATTGTATGCATTTCAAAACGTGTTCTATAATTTTCCAGAAATAGTAAAATAAAAATCCAGAAAAATAAAAATCTATCCCGACCGTTGTCTGAACCCGCGGGTCTCCAACATTCCGGGTATAAAGGCGCCTTTGCCAACTATACTAGGAAAGCGCCAAAGTCGTTGTTAGACGAGTGAGCGAGTCATATGTTGAGTACCCGGGAACATTTGCATTTAAGTTGATTGATATAAGGTATACATGATAGGGTTTTGAGTTCGTATAAGAAGGGCGCGTCAACTGTAAGGTCATAATGCGCCACTCTTGCCTATATGATAGGCTTGGGAGGAATAGGGGGAGGAAATGGAATGTTACCGGTTACTCAACACATGACTCGCTCACTCGTCTAACAACGGCTTTAATGGAATTGGGGCGCAGGCCTGAAAAGTAGTACACCAAGGGACGCGGGTTACCGTATCAGACCTAATTGGCATGCGTTTTTGTAATTATTGTCTTTCAGCCATCTTGCACCACTTATCGTCTCACAGAGCCGTTAAGCAACAAAAGTCAATCGATGAATCTTCTGTCTGTGCGTCTGTGCGAGTGTATCGGACATGACCAACGATTGATGTGTTTTTCTGTTGACATTACCCATCAACATGATGATACCGAATGTTATTGGTCCTTAGGATGACGCCCTCACTCCCCCCACATTTTATTTATTTTTATTTATTTATTTAACGTCTATCCTATTCAGTTATAAAAACTGATTTACAAAGGAGGACAACTAAATAAATCTAATTACATAGATGCAGACACAACAATGAACTACATTTAAGTAAATATTTGAAATAGTAATATTACAAAAATGCATTAAATACTCAATAAATTTGATAACAAATAAAAAGGATATTAAATGCAATTTATGAATGAATCGAATATAAAAAAAGGTGGGGAATGAAAAGAAAAAAAAAAACAAAAAAAAAGAAAAGAAAAAAGGAAAGGAAAAAAGTAAGAAAAAAAAGAAAAAACAAAAAAGAAAGAGAGAAAAAAAACATTAAAAAATAAAAACGAAAAGAAAAAAACTGATTAATAGACGATCCCACTCAAACGAATATGAGGTTTGCCAAAAATCAGGAACAGCAAATCAGGCGAGTAATCAATCTTTCGCGGAAGAAACCACCGAACGCGAATCTTCATTCTTGTGTTCCAACCTCCACCCATCCAACATATAAAAAAGGGAATATCGATATACCCGGCACCTCCACCAAAACATGGTACACTGTATAATAACAATAAGCTCCGTTCCCTATTTCTGGAACTCCTCATCCTTGTTTGTTTAAAACCCAAATCCTATTATCCTTAGTTTATAGTTTCATGTCCGTTTTTGTGGGGCATAAATCATTAAAAAATCAGTGACACTCAGATGATTATCGCCTCTTCAAAAGCATGTTTTTCAACATCGCCCTCACTTTAGCAAAATTGTCCGTTTCGGTTTCTTGTTACAATTTACTTGAAGAAACATTTTAATTCGTACGCAAAGACATTACATAACGTTGATGATTTTCAAAGTGGCAATTCTTGTTTGTTCACGTAACTAAATCACACCACAGTTTCCCAGTGAGTCAGGTATACTCCGTGTCCTTCACCGTGTGTGCTGTACTGGTCTATGAATGAGAGCATCGTGCACGCGGACGGAGGAGTGAAGGGACTTTCTCCTTGTCTTGTCTTATGACTGTGTGTGTGAAAACCCTCTCACTTTCTCGATCATTTAGTCATAAAGAGCCTTCCTTCTTCTTGCTCACTTTACCATCTTCACGGCTCTTTAGTCTTGACTCGACGAAGGGGGAGGGCATTCTCTGGCATTCGCCGTCGATTCTTTTCACGCGACTTCATAATAAGACGCCGGTCATACACCTCCCTGCAGCCCCAGACGATGACAACCTCTCATTGTGATCAGTGTCGGGAGTTTGATTTAGCTTTCGTTCGTGAGCGTGAAATACGGGCGTGCTCGAAATCGATTGTGATCATTATTGAATTATGCTCGAAGATAACATCAAATAACGTTTTAGTATTTTGCTTTAGGGTTTAAAAACTATGTAATGTTTTAGATGAAATTGATTAACGAGCATAACAATAAAAAGCAATAGTATAATAGGGAAATGAAAAAGGCGGTAGTTAAATAAAGTAGAAAATTGTTCTTACGGTGTCTCATGGTCTATTACTAGACCATGTGTATCAATTTCATCATCATTCATTGATACGTCCAATTACGCCTTACTTCAGAAAACGCAGTTAAAATACATTAAATATCTTCTGTTCAGGAATACGGTATCAAATAAGCCTATAAGCTGAATAGATTAGGCGGTTTTCTAAATTATTGTGTTCAATGGTCTTGAGCTTGACCCTAATTAAAATCTATTTGTTTTAACTGTCCGGTTTCGCAGGTCATGTCCTATGATTTTCTTCATAAATGTCATATGTTTGATGGGGCCAATTTTAAATTTTATGTCCAAGCTGAAAGTGCAAAATATGATTTAGAATTGTTGTAATAAAATGTAATAAAATGTTTAATTTTATTGTTTTAACTATTATTTTCTTCCTACAATAAATTAATTTTTGGAAATAGCTAAATGGAATAAAATGAAGATTCAATTGAAACAATATATTTAAATGTTAATTTATTTTTATTCACATTTGAACAGGTAAGGAGCAACTCTGTGAAAACTAACACTTTTACCTTCAAGATCATGATGCATCGGAGCAAATCGATAGCACACAATTAACCTAATCGTTGCGGCGTCCCATTTCCTCAGTTTGACCTTTGACATCCAACTGGCGATGTTACTTTCCTTGGTTACACAAGTTCCGGTCGCTGAATGGTGAGGTATTGACCAACGAGTATATGAGACGAGAGAAGAGAGAAGAGTTGTGTGGTCAATGATGAGGTTTCATCTTAATTTGTATCCACGTATACGTGTTACGTGGTGCAGAAGTGAAAGGTTGAGGACCACTTTGAAACATCTTTACCCTCGGGGCATCGTTTTAATTTAATCAAACATGAACAAGGATGTCCAAGATGTAATTATTGGTTCATTCACTCTGTTAACTGATCCATGATGGTCTTTTGGTTTCAGGTCGATCATGAAGGAGATACAAAAACTTACGTGGCAAGTAGGAAGACTAACAATGACAATAATTGCCTATATTTATAGTTATTTTATACAAAATTGTTGTACAATTTTAACGCCAACGAGTGTGACAATAGTAAAAAGAATAACATTTATGGAAGTATAGTAACATTTTGGCGTGCCATTGTTAGCAAATGTTAACCCTGGGATTCTTCTATTTACTAAGTTGTCTCTGTCGAACGTCTTCAGATTTAGTAAATAGGCCCCCACGACATGATGTAGTACCTCGGGCTCACAAGGATCTAGTATCTAGTTACCTACAATCAATTATATTGCATTTACAGAAAAAATAATATGCTTTTAGTTAATTTTACATATGAATGGACAAGTATGTAATTGATAAGTTGAAACGTTAAGACCATTCAATTTTTTTTTTAAATCACGGTGCAAACTCGACTGAGGTAAACTTTTCGAAAAAACCGTATTTAATTATTGCTGAAACGTCCGCACCAAGATGTTACATGTATGTTGCGTGTTTCTATGACGCCACCTGTACTCTGAAGCCTGCTCACTAGTTCAGCAACTGTACCGTGACGAGCAAACATACACGACAGAAACTAATTAAACATGTCACATTGTCAATGTCAACGTAAAGCTGTGCTCGTGAGGGAAATGGAAAGTGTATGGACACTGAGGAAGTGACTTTCAAATTATTTTGACAAACAAATAAATTTGTAAACTTTCTTGCACTTGTGTCTTAATTTGAGCCACCTTCACTTTACTGTGTTCGTGAGACGAGGTTAAGTGTGCGGGAGCTTCTCCCTATATGCATAACAAAGTACACAAAAAACACACAAAATGTATGTATGTATGTCTATGTAGCCTATATTAATTAAAAACCTTTTAATAAATTGCCAGACCAGATAGCAACAGCAAGCAAGAAGTGACATGGCGAGTTGTTTTACTTTTTTCGTTAAATATTTATAATAAGGAATGACAAAATGCATGTAGGTCTACAGAAAAAAAAATAGAAGAGATGAATATTAGAAGGGGAGACCCGGTACCGGCAGGTAGCCTACTCTTTTCGAAAAGTACCAAGGGGACCAATGGCTTAACGTCCCATCCGAAAGGACTGTGTAACTTTTGACAGTCCTATAGGTTCCTCCACTAACCCGGACTGCCGAGTAGACGTCGAGGAGAACGAAGCCGTTACACTAGCTTTCGAACCCTCCATCTGCTCTATAACCAGCGGTATACGTGAATTTCAGGGCAGAGCGGTCACCCACTCTACCCCTGACCACGCCCGAAGGCTGCTTAACTTCGGTGTTCCAACTAAGACGAAATGAATATCTTACATTTGGTTTTCAGTGTGGAGAACTTAGAACTCGGGGACAGAGAAAATAGCATATTGATATACAAGATCAATATACATTTTATTACAGTGATGTGAGAGCTGTTTAGAGAAAAGCGTTAAAATACCACACACCGCAAATGTAATTTTAGGACCTTCTACTTTCCATTGTCCCACGTCCATATATTATTATAATACCATAATATAATTTTATGGCCGTAATTTTTATTATGCATAAGAATCCCTTGCACGATGCACGATGTTGTTCTCATTCTAGTCTCAATAAACCGACCACAATATCCATAATATAGCTTCATCGCTGGGGGGGGGGGGGGGGGGGGGGATAATGGGCTTCAGGGACTCACAATTATATTTGGCGCTGTCCCTGTGCCCTTTGAGGTGAATAAAATTAGCCTTTTACTTTTTTTTGTACGGCGTTCTTTTCTTATTTAAACGTATATGGCTACATCTCGTTTAAGATGTTTTGTGTAACTCTAAAACTAAGACAATCGTAACCGAAATGGTTCTTTTACTATGTTTAGTTATAATTCGACTACAAATTGGTTTAGTTCTTTGATCAGCCTGGTGAGTTCTTGGAATAGGCGTGTTAGATTTGTTTATTTATAAATTTTTCCTTCAATCATTGAACTTAGTATTGCGATCGACCTTCACGATTATCGTATTCTTAGTCAGTACTGAGATTTTTATAATGACTTCATCACAAGCCGTATTCGCAAGGAGAGGGTTGTAGACCTACTCACTCTCTCCACATATTAACAATAATTGGAGCAATAATTAGGTGGGTTTTTCAATCAGTCTATTAAAATCCTCGGCAAGGAGTGTAGGTTTGAAGTTTTTTGTTTTGCTTACTTTCTTTCTGTGCTGTCAAGTTCATGAGTGTGATAGTTCGGTATCATGGCTTAGAGATGGAGATACAGATATGGTACTGGTGGGAAAAGGGGAGGAAGCCCAAGCAGTGTGATAAACTACCTAAACTGCGGTGTAGGCTATGCTACCCAACTATCACATTAGCTGCATGAAAACATTGCTCTGGTAAAAGAAAACATGCGTGATGGGAATATTACTTTTCAAACCTTTAAAGTGTATAGATGTAAAGTGTGTGCGTAAATATTTGGATTTTGACTTTTGACATGTTGACATAATGTTTTTGTGTTATTCAAAGATCTTTAAAAAGTCGTATCTTTTATCATGAGCGAAACAAATAAAAACACCATAATCCTGTCAAATTAGAATTGTTGGGAGGAAAAAATTGCGATGTCGCTGAATTTTTGCAGAGACCTTTCTCAAAGGATACTTATCAACATACTAAAACTCCCCTACAATCGGACTGGAGATTCGGCCGCCATATTGGAAAATGGTGGCCAAAAAGTGTTTGTTATCGAATATCTCCAAATTGGTTTGAGATAGACAAAATATCTCAATGGCAAAAATATTCCCCATTTAATTCCCTACAAAACAGGTGTCGTTTATAGTTTTGGTAGGGGCAAAGGTTACGTCACAAAACCGTGGTTTATATGTTGCTTATTGGAGTACCAGCTTATTTCCAAATTTTCACGCCCAGCATCAAACAATGCCCGGTAAATCCGTAAGAAATCGATTTAAATACAAAAGGACTTTTTTACGGGGTTCATGAAAGCTTCCATTAGTATTTTAAAAAATCAGGTCTGCGAAATCGAATTTTGCATTTACCGGAATTTGTTTTTTTCCGTTGTTAGCATTTCCTCAAAAATACCATATTTTACTGTCCATTATTAAGCACTAAATAGCATTGGACGAAAAATTCTTTCTACGCACATTGAAATGACTTAAATAATGATCCGATTACAACCAAAGTTTAAATCCAATATGGCTGATAATTCCTAATATTCACAATATGAATACTGTTTTCGTGCTGTTTTTACACTCTTTTTGTTACATAATTCACTTTGATGTTGTGGATATTAGGAATTAGCAGCCATATTGGATTTAAACTTTGGTTGTAATCGGATCATTATTTGAGTCATTTCAATGTGCGTAGGAAGAATTTTTCCTCCAATGCTATTTAGTGCTTAATAATGGACAGTCAAAAAGGGCATTTTGAGGAAATGCCAACAATGGAAAAACCCAAATTTCGGTAAATGCAAAATTCGATTTCGCAGACCTGATTTTTCTGATTTTTTTAAATACTAATGGAAGCTTTTATGAACCCCGTACAAAAGTCCTTTTGTATTTAAATCGATTTCTTACGGATTTACCGGGCATTGTTTGATGCTGGGCGTGAAAATTTGGAAATAAGCTGGTACTCCAATGAGCAACATAAAAACCACGATTTTGTGACGTAACCTTTGCCCCTACCAAAACTATAGACGACACCTGTTTTGTAGGGAATTAAATGGGGAATATTTTTGCCATTGAGATATTTTATCTATCTCAAACCAATTTGGAGATATTCGATAACAAACACCTTTTGGCCGCCATTTTCTAATATGGCGGCCGAAGCTCCAGTCCGATTGTAGGGGAGTTTTAGTATGTTGATAAGTATCCTTTAAGGAAGGTCTCTGCAAAAATTCAGCGACATCGCAATTTTTTCCTCCAAACGTCAATATACGATCTTATTTGACAGGATTACCATGCAATGTTCTAAAGGGGTGATACAAATTAGTTTTAAATTATCGAATGAATCGGCAAACTCTTCATAAAAACTTGATTCAAATTCTATCATTTTATTGTATCCATAGTATCGTTTATTTGGTTATCTTAATGCAAATAGTTTAATAATTGAAACAATTAATTTAAAACTTCAAATGCAAAATAAATTTAAGATATTATACAACTTGGAACATTTACTGATGTAGCTGATATTTCGCTATAAATTATATTCAGATTTTCTAAACACGCTTTGAATCGAATTAGGATCTGACTTTGGCGTGTGTACTATATTACGAGTTATTTAATATTCATATTCGATGATTGATGCGAATAAAGGCTAATAAAAACCATACCATCGCATTGATGCCCAGACCGTTCCAGTATGTGAACCGACGTTCCTTGGCAATGACCCGGGTGTCATGTTTTGAGTTTCTTTCGCTCCCATATCCACTGGTAGTCTCTGTAAGACCGTAGCCTAAATATGAGGCGTAATGCCTAAATACTATGGTTAGTAATTAGTATTCATGTAAAGCACATCACAGCAGCATCCTATCCTTTCTCTTGGTTCCCACGTGTCCACCACGTGGTCTCGCTTTTGTTCTTCTAAGAGATCACTTCCGCATACAATAGTGTTGTTCGTACGACTACACAACACAAAACGTTGTCACATTGTGCTTGTTTATTGTAAGCAATCGTGCAACGTTGCTTATTGTTGACCCATTGCTTCCGTGATGGGTGTAATTCGTTGATGCAGCTGACTGACTTCAATGACCCCCGTGCATGGACAGCTCTGGCAAGTGCAAACGCAACAACTAATGATTGTTGCATCTTTATTGCTATATTATTGCAAGGTACGCAATTAAAGAGGATGATATGAGTTTGAAAGCCAATTAATAAACCCATACGATAGGAGTATTTTATTCAATCCCATGTACAAGTTTCTTGGTTTTTTGGTTCGTTTCATTTCCGGAGTTACCGTGGACGGCAGCAATTGAAGTAGGGTCAATTGTAAGAGAAGCCATTTTGGCTTAAATTCGCCTTTTTCTTCAAGAGAAATAAAGGCATTATTATTATTATTATTATTATTATTATTATTATTATTATTATTATTATTATTATTATTATTATTATTATTGTTATTATTATTAATAAAAATATGGTGGTTGTATGGTATTAATATTTTATTTTATTTTATTGTCTCTATCACTGCAACTTTGCTATGGTGATAGATGAGGATGTTTTTTTTAATTCTCGCCTTATGCGGGGTGGGATCAAACCCACGTCCACCCAACCGTCTGAGCCCCCGGCATTGAGGTTGTTGTGCTAGGATGGCATTAAAATACTCTAGTTCGGGAGCAATATGTTATGCTTGTAGCATTCCCACGACCAGTACTGAAGGCTGACAGCTTTCTACAGCCATAAGGAGAATGTTGCAAGTGACCTAAGTACTCATTACTCTATCAATGTAATCCACTATTAATTGGATTTCCAAACTATTTATTCGAAAAGTCAAACGGTTTTGTATATGAAATTGCTTTACAATTTAAAAAATCAAGATTATCTTCATATTTAACTCTTTTTTCCACTTCCACTTCCAGTCCCGTTTTTTGTTTTGTTGTTTTTAGTTGTGAGAAGTAATGTCTCTATTAATTTTCGTGTTATACCCTTCATCAATGAGTTGGTTGAAAGATGGTTCCAGAAAGTTTGGCTAGTAACGTCTCTTAGGCCTTTGTATTAACTCAAGACATATCCTTCAACGAGTCGGTTGAAAGAGGAACCAAGAAAGTTTTGCGTTGGTATTATTTCGACACCCCTGTCTGTTGTTTTGTTTCGGTGAATCTTCACTTTGTTATAATAGCCTCTATTGAACTACGCGGCGGACAATAATCACAATAATTCGAAATGGAAAGCGTCAATTAGAAGGAAATTGAGAATGTGGAAAGAATTACAATTATAGAATCTACCCATTTATTTTCCAGGTGATTATTCTAAATGTTCATGAATTGCTCACAAGTCATGACCACTCTAATATTTTGGAGAATGTTGACCATAAATAAACAATTTGAACTGCCAGTGCATTGTCCTGTCTTTTAACGCTTTACTGATTTTCGTGCGAAGTGAGATCATATTATTAAAGTTTGCTCCGGGCACATTCATTTATCTTCGTATTAGTGGGCAGTGACCTTAGCATCGTGTTTGGGGGTCATGGGCTTGGGTAGCAGCTCAAATTAATGTCCTGAAGCTGTTCATTTAGTTAGATGGTTAGAGAAATAATTAGTGGGGAAAAGACGGTCTCGTGGGTGGAACAAAATGGGAAGGGAAGTGGTCTAACCCCCCACCCCCCACCCCTAGATCTGTCAACCAAGTGACTATTTTTAATACGAGACCTTCATAAAAATACTCCAATAATGAGCTATTTCAGGAGCTTGAAAAGAATAACAGAACGACGGAAAAAATACTTGTCTTCCGACAGCGAAAATGCCGTATTGTGGACATTGATGTTAAATGATGTATATTATTATTATAATTATCAAACGGGTCGTGTCTGCGGCGTATAATTTATTTTTTCTATACAGTGGACAGTTGCTTTATTATTTGCGTGATGATAGCTTACCATCTTCCTTTCGGCTACGGACGTATAAAAACAAGTAGTATATCTATAGCAATATGACCTGTGCGACGGAAAAACAGAGAAAGTGCTATTAGGCTGAATGGGAATATGCTTTAGGTCTTAATTACTCATCGAATGCTTGAGAAATAATGTTGAAACACAGTTCGTCACATTTTTTATGTTACATTCAAATCACTTTAAGATCTAAATATTATCTCACAGGTTTTAACCTGAAGCTCATCTTGTGGGTGTGTAATACGCAATTACCACACATATTCCCTAACGTTACTTTATTACAATTATTATAGCGTTATAGCGTCTTTTATACAGGTCTTATAGAGTCTGTGTTGACACAGGGAGTGTAAGAAAAGGAACTCAAATGGACGTAGGCTCTACCTATACGTTTGTTAAACAGTCTTCAACAGATTAGTAATATATTTACAAATATAAATAAAACACCTCGAGTAATGTATTATTTTAGCAATAATGTACTGAAAATTATATGGCTACATCAATAATTTTAACAGGAAGCTTCACAAACGTTTTTTTAGGCGCGTTGTTGGATGAGCGTAATTGTTTTTAAACGAAAAAATGCGTAAAATTGCGATTTTCATGAGAAATTATTTTTTGATTGCGCTCAAATTTCACACCAATATATTAATTTATTAAATTAAGGTTCTGTGAAAAAATCATTACAATCGGATAAAGCATGGAGGTGTTATAAGTCGAAGAAATGTTTTAAAAATCGTTAAAAAAATCGTAAAATTGCGATTTTCATAAGAAAAACTTTTTGATTGTACTCAAATTTAACACAAATATATCATTTCTTTAAATTTAGGTTCTGTGAAAAATCCATCACAATCGAATAAAGCATGTAGGTGTTATAAGTAGAAGAAAGTTTTTAAAAATCGAAAAAATTCGTAAAATTGCGATTTTCATGAGAAATAATTTTTCGATTGCGCTCAAAATAGTGGCAGTTCTAAGTTCAGAGATCTCGAAGGTTTGCAGGCAATTTCATTGCAATTGGAGTATGGGTTTAGCCGGAATCGTGCTAACAAACACACAAAAATACAAAAAAGAAAGGAAAAAACATTCCGGATTTTTTTCTCCAGTGTAGTGAAATGGAATCTTCGCTTCGCTCGCAACGCTCATCCAAAAATGGTATGCCATATTTTGCACTACTTAAAATGTGTTTTTTAAAAATGCTGTTTCTACTTTATTCAGTTATTTAAACTGATTTAAAAGGGAGAACAGTAATTATAACTACACAATACAATACAAGTTAACAAACATCAATCGAAAAATATTGACAAAGAACTTCATAAATTCAAGTCCGGAACTAGGAAGGAAACAACTCAAAGGAAGCAAATGACTAGCAACTTGGAACACCAATTTACATATTATTCAAATGTGTACGAATATTTTACTTTCATCAGTAGGTAGGTCTACAATTTAAGTTACAAAATCCCTGACGATCTTAGCAGACGTTGAGTGCTTACGAAGGTGTGCTTAGTTCCCATGCTGGCATTGTTTTCAAGAATATCCTTTTACTTTTGGAACGAGTTTAAACTGTTTCTTGAATCATGGATGTAGACCATGTACGTTATGAGAATGATGATAACAATCCGAGTGCCTGCTTGCGAATTTGTTTTAGTTAGACTACACTACATCCTGGCTTTGTGTTCTGTATGACTCGTTCTGTATCATTGTGAGATCCGACTACTGCGTAGCCAGCAAATCACCAACTCGTCAACTATAGAGTGCTAAAGTCTGAACAGAATTAAAAGCTTTCAGCACGCGGCATCAAGTTTTGCAAGGCACGATTAAGAAACTATTTCTCAAAGAAAACTTGACTTAAATTAGCTTCATTTTAAGTCCACTGTGTTCACGTAACTAAACGAATAGTTTTTAGCTGCACGCGTTTAAGATTGTTCCCATGCATTGTGTTTTTGCTGCAATTGAGGAAATAACCATAAAAAGGCTTCCGGCTATCCAAATAATAGGATGCAGTTGTGGTTTGTCCATTATCTCAGTCGTTGCGATTTTGCAATTTATTTTTGCAATCTCCTACATCGAAGTAATCTTGATATAGTTCGTGACGTCTTCATTCTTCAACAACTCCCTGAGGACACTTATACAGACGTAACATAAAATTGTCTTGTAATTGAGTCCGGTCATTCGAATGTAACATTGTCTACGCCCATTCAATCGTAATATTGGTGTGTTTTGGACGAGGAAACGTTATCTCACACAAGAATACATAGAAATAAATTTTTTTTACATAAGTTTGTCTGGGCCGGGAATAAAATATGTACAGGGTAGTTTTGCGCGTCGTTCAAGGCGAGGCTATGTATGATTTTGCAGTTGAGTAGGTAGTTAAAAATGTAAAATTATCTAGTACACGACCAAGATAACACATTTATTGTATTATAAAATTAAATCTAGATAAACCAAAGTTGAACTACGACCGTGTTGAACTCAGGTTTCCCACTTGGAACCAAGAACTTCTAGGTATAAATTAATGAACTCCACCCAGATGACGAAGTCACCAAGCGACAGACCTATGAACCAATCTGTTCCAATCTGCGCCCGAACAGAAAGTAAGGCAATTAGCACCGGCTTTTATTTTATATGAAATACATCATTTTAAATTGGGTTTACGAAATGAAACTAAAATGTGATAATTTCCGGTTGAACAGTTATACCATTGAGTATGGTTATACCTGTTTTTTAGAACAGGAACGCATCCATTGCCAACGACGTGATAATTGTAGAGCTTGTGATGTAAGATGCCACTATTTAGCCAACTAATAGCTGGTTTAATATATGAAGCTATTTCCGGCGTATTCGTTGTAATTACAATTCCTAGTTTCAATTTATAAAAAGGCCGATAACTAACCATAAACATACACGAAAATTAAAATTGTTATTACATAATATTAACGATTGTCGCTGAGACGGTTTATTATTTTTGTAATAGAGCACCGGATTTTGTATAACGTTAAAATAATAGTTATCAATCATCCTTATATTTTTGGTTGGCAAAATGAGATATTTCTTTCCGAAGTTCGTTTGAAGCGGCGTTCGATATTGTACGACCTAAAGTAGCGTACGCGACGGTTAAGTCTCTGAATGTATAATCGTGTTGAGACTTGCTCTGGTTTCCCTAGGATGGCTGGTTGATTGATTGATTAAGATTCTCTCTTCGCAACGAGACCTCGGCTGGTGGGTGATGATCGATGAAAGGTGATTAGTGCATGATCAAAACAATACCTGGGTTAGAGTACGTTTCACCAACATCACTCGGGCCTTTATAGTGGTCTTTTGTACCGGTTTTTATGTTCAGGGGGTAAACATTAGATGTCTTTTGTTATAAATACACAAAGTTTGTTTCTCGTGTGTATTATAACAGAACAAATGAGTTTTTTAATTTTGAAACGCGTAATAATCTTTATGAAAACACAGAGATTAATTAAGCGAATTATAACAATAATAACTGATTTCCTGATGAAACTCAATTTTTAAAACACGATACTTTGTTGATATTATATTTTTTCAAAATTTTGACTTGCATTTCAAAGATCCATCCTTCCTGTTATACAGTGGCGTATCCAGGAATTCATAAAGGGGGGGGTTCTACCAATTAATTCATAGATGTACCGAAGGCCAAGTGGGGGGTCCGGGGGGCTTGCCCCCCGGAAAAATTCTCCTTCAAGGTCATTTTGGTGAAAATCTGTGCGTTTTAAAGCATCACAACGACCAACTTTTATTCTACTAAAATCCTGTTTTTAATCCAAAAGTTTTCTCTTTCAAGGTCATTTTGGTGAAAATCTGTGCGTTTTAAAGCATCACAATAACCAAATTTGTATCTATACTTAAATCCTCTTTTGGTCAGATGGTAATTTGCATTTAGTTTTGCTAGTTTGTTCCCCCTCTCCCCCCCCCCCCTTGGATACGCCACTGCTGTTATATAAGTAATTAGTAATTACCATTCGTTGAGTTCTAGGATCGATGAGTTTTACAGAAACGTTGTTTAATGTATATTTTACAACTAACCGTGTAACCTGGATATGAAAGAACCAAAAGTGATTTTAAATTTCATTTTAATTAGGATTAACATTTTAAAAGATTTCAATCGCCGAGTGCCCTGCACTTAGTTCTTAATTGTTCTTATTTTTTATCCAATCAAACAAATTAATGTTCAACCTTGGTTTTATAGTAGGCGGAAGAACAACAGACAAATTAATGTGCCTACTTATTTTTCTAGTCTCTTAAAAGTGTTAAAACTTAACCACGGGTTATATATTACGGGTTCACGATGCCATTTGCTTTGTTGTCAAGCCCACTCACAACACACATGCTATACTCGACACGCTACAGTATAGTAACACAACAGGTGCTGTTGTCGATAGATCCCAGGGCGACGGAGTAAAGTGATCAATTGAGTTATGTTTAACGAGATGCGAAACACAAACGATGATTTAACAGCGGATTACGGCGCCTCCAAGCTTCTTCTGTGCGTAGGAGGTACAAAGATGGCTAAGGAGAGGTTTCAGGGTTGCCTGATTGATTTCAAGGTTTTCTTCAGGCATAAGGCAAAAGCTGGGATTCTTCATTTTCATGAATGCAATAATGTGTTTGTACTTAGAACTACAATTAGAATTACAATTAAGAGGCAATAGAACACATTTGGCAGTTGGCACTTAGCTATTCGCTCGGCCATGAAGTATCCGACGTACATGAAACATTGCAAAGTTGTAAGTTGTAGCAAGCATGAAGAGCCCTACAGTAATAGATTAGCGATATGTTGCGCTAATCAGCCCGAAATACATCACGAATATGGAATAATTTTAACTTTTTAACAAAATCCAAAGTCGTGAAAATCAATTTATATTTAAAAATTATTTGAAAACAAATTTTAGAAATGTGTAACTGTAGAGCCCTTCATTTCTGCTTCCGTGATAACTGCCCAAAATTGCAATCATCTGTGGTGTAAGTCAGCCTAGCGAACAGGAATGTGCAAAAAACGCATGTCTTGATTGATTTCGGAAAATACATTTTAGCCAACGAAGCTCATCCCCTACATGCACATGAATCACTTTGCTGCCCCTCCGTGTCACGTGTCACGATACAAACCGAACATTTACCTAACTTCTGATGTGTCATGCTGTTTGTTGTGTTTTGTGTGTGGTTTATGTGTTTGCTGACCTTTGGAGTATGAGGGGCTGGGCTATAGCCTTATTTAACAGGGATATATGTCTGCCAAACTATCACCTACACAAAGAAAATGTAAATGCTGGCCAGGACACTTTATTTAATCCCATAGCACCCCATTTCTGTCTGTCTGTCCATCCGTGCATGTGTCACGACTCACTATACAAGAAACCGAACACGGCGTTGGCATCGCCCTTCAACAAGGGTGATACAGACTTTTTTAGTGCCCTATATGGGTGAGGGGTGAGTATAGTCCCCACCCGAAACTTGGAAAATTAATGACCTCCACCATAATTTAAAAATTATGCAAGATCAAGCGACGAACATTTTTCAATGTAAGCTAACCCGGATATCCACTCATGGCAAATGTTTTATTTTTGTATTATTCTTCGTAGACCTGTTGATTACGAAGCTTCGCTCCCTATGTTTTGGGTACTCCGATACCCGTCCTTCTTCACTGTGATTAACGTAAAACGTTCTAGACACCGGGCAGCTATGGAGGTTTTGTGGAAACAAAGTTCATGCTTTAAAGGTGCATCACTTTGGGACTGCCGAATGGCATAGAATCGAAATAATAATAATAAATTCTAAGTTGTTCTGAATCGGCCTTGTTGATTTTGGCGTTGATCCGCGGGTGTTCGCGCTGTCTATACCACTGATTGCTATATTATTTCCTATTAAGAAATATCGATCTTTGATTGATTATCGCTCACTAGTCGATTGCGTCGGGGTCTACAGGGTTGGCTTGGTTGCTTTGGTTTAATGTCCCCCACTGAAAATCAGTTATATTGAGTGCGTAGACTCTAAATACGAATTAATGTATTTTCATCCATTTGACACCACTGAATACTGATAGAAAGGTGCAGGTTACTTTTAATGTGAACAGTTAGTGCACATAGCATAGCATACACAGTATGCTAAACACTGAGTAACATTGATCGGTGAAATTTGTTGAGAAAAAAGTAAACGTAAGAGTTAGACAGTCACTTGCAGTCACATGGATTAGACACTCCTGTCATTGGGTGCGCCCTCGGCCTGAAAAGGATGTACCATAACTGAACATTTATACATAGAAAGTGAAAAATAAGAAGGTCGTTGCCACTGAACCCTTCAAGAGATCTTACTACGGACCGCGGGTCATCAAATCAACTCGTGCTTGGACGTGTGTGCCGGTAATTAAGGGAATCTTCTATACTTTTCCAAGCGAAAGGTGAACATATGGTCAAACAATTTATGTGAAATCCCACACAAGACTGCGCGATTTCAATCTCATCTGACCAACTTTAACCTTAGACTTCCTAGGAATTACCATTCACAGATTGAATAATGTGTTGCCCATCATAGTCCTTCAATCATCGATCTCATCTCATCAACAACAAAAAATGAAAGATATATAGTGAAATGTTTGAAAAGTACATAATGTTTTACGTACATACATAAGAAAATTAAGAATATAAGAACTTCTGACTCGTCTTGTTTGGTTAGCTAATTCCACTGGCATAATTAAAATTAATAAGTATAATCTATATTGTTAATAACATAGTGAAGCTCAATTGTATAACAAGCTGTATTGTTTAAATGCACACGACAACAAATTCGTAACGCATTCATCAAACAACTTTGTTAGCATCCTCATAATGAGAAACAACACAAATGTAATTACTTTATTGTTCAGACTTACCTTCCTTGCTAGAAGGAAGTCCACCACGACGTGAACGAATGAAGTTGTTGGCAGAAACACTACAATCAATATTCATCCAACGTTGTTTTTGTAAGTGAGTTAATTCTTTGTTGAAAAACGATAGCTGGCTATAATTCAACCACTCAAATATTATGGTAAAATCTTCAGTTTACATCAATAGACTGTAAAAAATGTATTAAATATGATGATATTAAATTAAATAATCTCCCATCAGTGTCTACAAACTGCGTGGTTACAGGCGTGATACTGGTAAATTAAATATGTTTCAGTATTCAAATAAATTAGAACAATAAGTTAGAAACACTGAAAAAGATGGCAGTTTATAGATTGTATTTTTAAATTGATTTGTACTCAACTAAAAAACTTGAATCACCAATGCGAGGTTGAGACAGCTGTCTAGCTCTTTATTCTTCATTGTTGTAAGATTCATTAACCTCCTTTATTCTGTTTACTCACTCGACTCGACACACACCACTGTCCGATAAAATAACTATTACTTGAGGACAATAGACAATTATAATTTTGGACTTCAAATACTGAAATCATACATAAATAAATTATCATTAAAATTATGACCTTAGGGGAAATTTATTAAATTATACAGTATGATATAAAGTAGAGGAAACTTAAAATATTTGCAAGAATATGAAAAAAATTTCCAAAATGGTTTTGTATCAATACGATGAGAGCGATAACGGCAACAACAAAAACTCATTATTTACCACAATTCAGAAATTAAAAACGTCCGACCCAACCGGGATACGAACTACGGGTCTCCCGCATTCCAGGTGAGCGTCTTAACCACTAGACCATCAGGACGGGTACATTTTAATCTCTCTAATTTAATGACTTTTTTAATTTCTGAATTGTGGTAAATAATAACAATTACACCTACGGGAGTGTTTCCCGACTAACCAAATCGAGAAACAAAATCTCATTTAGAATATTTTCTCTTTAGAGTTGAGTTCATCGATACTAACATAAATAGTTAAGTTCCTTATGATCAAACCGATTACTAAGAAATGAACTCACTGCAAACAACTGATGGGCGTTCTTTCGTCGATAGAATAAAGTATAGGGATATACACACATCCAAACATGGATAATTTCATGCAGAGTTCAAATGGAACCGTGCCCTGACGAAGATAACAAAACAAGCCGAAACGTGTTGCTATCATCGGTTTCTCTGAGGTATCTTATTATCTTCGGAGAAGATCGCGCCCGTACACAACGTTCATAAATAATTTCCGTACGGCAATTAGCATACTGTCGCTAGAGATGGCGATATATGTATGGAAAGTCGCAGGGCTATCGTCATCGAGAAGTGAAATTGAAATGAAAACAGCTGCAGTAAACGATTTCGGCTCGGTGTAATGACACATTGAAAGTGGATAATAGCTATGATTTTGTTATTGCAGCGGTAAATTCGCGCGTTTTGTTACGGCAACGAAGGCTCAATGTTATGACATGACGATGCGGTTTGATATTGAGAGCGACGCCAGTTTAGGAGCTAGGACTTATCACCAAAGACATTATCTTGTAAAAATTGAATAACATAGAATCCTCAATAAGAAATTATAACCCATCTTCACAGTAATTGAAGTTGTCTATGGTTTTCATAGCATTTGTCACATCCCCGAAGACTGCGTTGTGGCATTGTATTGAAGGTGCTCCCTCCTACGAAGCCAAAACGCATGAACTCCACGAATTTTCTCTCTTGATTGTTGATCCCGTATGAAAACAATTTTCAGTGTCTGATAGTCGGTTTTGTAGGAGATAATGCAACGAAGGCTTAATGTTATGACATGACGATGCGGTTTGATATTGAGAGCGACGTCAGTTTAGGAGCTAGGACTTATCACCAAAGGCATTATCTTGTAAAAATTGAATAACATATCCTCAATAAGAAATTATAACCCATCTTCACAGTAATTGAAGTTGTCTATGGTTTTCATAGCATTTGTCACATCCCCGAAGACTGCGTTGTGGCATTGTATTGAAGGTGCTCCCTCCTACGAAGCCAAAACGCATGAACTCCACGAATTTTCTCTCTTGATTGTTGATCCCGTATGAAAACAATTTTCAGTGTCTGATAGTCGGTTTTGTAGGAGATAATGCCTACTAGCTTTTGTAGATTCTCGTAAGTTATAAGATAATACAGGGTGGTAAATTGCTTGGGGCTATTACTTCCGAAAATTATTTTTACCACATAATCTATAGCCTAATACTACTCCAAAAAGACAATTTAAAAATGGTACCTTGTTACTATGGTTTTACACGACTTTTTTAAGTTTTTTGATTCTTAAATTTGCGAAAATTGGCGTTTTGGTGAATTTCTTAAATCGGCTAAAACCTACTAATTTTTTGTTCCACATAGATACAAGAGCATAGTGCCAATCTAAAATGACCATTTATAACATTGTCTCTTGAAACTGTGCACAAATTTACACTCAAACACACAAATATATACATTCCAAAATCACACCCCTTCTTGGTAATCAGGATATTTTGACCGAACCACTTTCCCAAATTCCAAAACAAAATAAAGATGATTTACAGAAAAGGTTGTCGAGTACGTCAATAACGACCGATAAAAAAAAATCCTCCAAGGTCACGGGACATAAAGATCGTCCCCATGTTATTCCTTATGGGAGATTTTTGCCGATGAGACCTAGCTCACAAATTACCAGTTTGACCATTTTTTCGGGTCATGGTGGACCCAATAATTTTTCTGTTACTTTCTAAATTCATAACTAGTTGGCCTTGAATGATTTTTTTTAGCGGGTAAATACCCCTTAACGGTGAGCGGTCACAGGTACTAATTCATATTGAAACACAATAAAGAAATAACTCAAATACAAAATATCATGAAATTTGATATATAATTTGTCATTATGAAATTGCGAAATTGCTAAGTGAAATCAAATTGGAATATATAATGAAGAGTGAGTATGTAGATAATAACTGAGAATGTAATTAGTTATCTTTTCAAACTGTAGATAGTTTCATCTATTTTGGTGCGGTTAACCACAAGAGACAAGTTTTATTTAAGATGCCAATGCCAGCCGCAATCAATACTAGTTTAAATAAAAAAAAATAGACAGAACAAGCAAGCCAACAGAATGTTATTTCTTATTTGTCTCAAACTTTTGCAACTCCCCAACTTTCTTTATCGCAGCAGAAGTCTGTTTGTCTTCGACTAATACCCGACAGTTATTTGTGTGTCATAATATTTTATGGCGTTGGAAAGTGTGGTGGAAGAAGGATGAAAATTACATAGACTAGAAGAAATAACAGCTTCATCAATCTGTAATACTGTCAAATGTATTGTCTGTAACTTGTCAAGATTATGTCGAGCTTGTCTGTAATAGGTTACTGCATATGACATAACAGATGTGCTGTAGAAGTAAATGTTTTTTTTTATTATATTTTGATTCGTTAAGTAAAGGTTTCTTTGGACATTTATGAGATTGCATAAAACCGTCAAAAATTGCACTGGTTATTTAATATTTTACTAATAACTATTGTTTAAGATAAATCGAGGAAGATAAATGTAACATTTTCGATGCAAAATTTTAAATAATCCAACAAATTGTATACGTCTAGTATTTGCTTTACTTCGTTCTTAGTTGAATATTATCGTCGAGTAAGATGTGACGTATTACGTGTAGTGGGGTCTATAAGCCTAACAATCGTGCAAATCGTGAAGAAAGCATGAAAATTGGTGAATTTACTAATATGACCACAAGGAATCCAAAAATCGATGGCCCCAAGTTGAGTTCCTGTAACTTTCTTATTAATTGAATTAATACAATTAATTGATTAATTAACCAACAAAAAAAGTTTGAAGGAGACAACACAGTCGACATTGGTATCAAATGAAAGCTTATTTTACGGAGAATGAATAAATGAAAAAATATTTAAAAATTAATTAATTAATCATCTAATTAATTGAATTTTAGTAATATTTTACCACTTTCGATTTATGTATAATTATGTACACCTAAAATTCTACGATTGCATACAATTTCACCCCTTTACTAACATAATGCCAATAAATCCAAATTTTGATGGCCCCAAACAAAATTCTTACAACTCCTAGATTAATGGATTAATGAAATTAATAATTAGATTAATACCAGTTAAATGTTTGACATTCACAAACCACAGTCAACTGATGTATCAAATAATAACAAAACAAGCATAATAAAAGAGAAAAGTGATGGCCCCAAGGTCGGGTTCTTATCACTTTCCCATTAATTCAATTAATTCAATTAACGGCAATTAATCACAAAAATTACAAAATTAATGTACAAAATAAACACAGCATAGTCGACTTGGGTATCAAATGAAAGCTTATTTCACGAGTAAATACTATGTGAAAAAATGTTTTTCATTAATTAATTAATCATCCAATTAATTACATTTTAGTAAAATTATACCACTTTTGACTTTTGTATAGTTATGTATTCCAAAAACTTTACCGATTGTCATAAAATTTCACCACTTTAATAACATAATGCCAATTAATCCAAATTTGATGGCCCCAAACGAAATTCCTCCAACTCCCAGATTAATGGATTAATGAAATTGAGAATGAGCTAAATTCCATTAAAATTGTCTTAACATTCAATTATGCGCTACGATTGACAATAATTTGTAGTATTAAAAACAATATGATCACAATAAACCTAAATAATGATGGGTCCAAACTGAATTCCACTTAATTATTATTAATTGAATTAATGGAATTAATTATATTTATTTCAATCAAATGTGTAAATGATCACAGCATAGTCGACTTGGGTACCAAATGAAAACTTTTTTTATGAATAATTAAAATCTAAAAAAATATATTTAATTAATTAATTAATCATCTAATTAAGGAATTAATCATCTAATTAATTACAATCTAGAAAAATTTTACCACTTTGGTTATGTATAGGTATCAAAAACTCTACCGATTGTCATAAAATCTTACCATTTACCAGGGGAAACAGACAATGTTACGGGTCTTAAAAGTAACCAAAGAAACAAAAAATTGCCAATTTGAATCTAAACTGTCGTGGGCATGGAAACTATTCAATAGTTAAAATTTCCGACCCGCAAATTAATTTCTATGACTACGAATTGACCTTTACAATAATTAATGTGGAACATTTTATTTGTTCAACCTATGTTTGTTCTGTATTTGTCCTTATACACTTTTTTTAATAGTCCAATTCAATGTAATTCAATTCAATACAATATAATTCAATACATTTCAATCATATTCAATTATATTTAATTCAATCCAATTGAATACCGTAACGACTGCCCATGTTTAAAGTAAATTTCGTAGGTATTTCGTTAGTGTGTTTAATTGAGTAAACCGACCAAATAGTGTGGAAGTTAAAAGTTGACTTGATCATTCATATGTAACAAGTAATATTTTTAAATTAAAGTTTAATTAACGGAAAGCATATTAATAAACATATGCCTTAATAAAATTCTGTCAATGTTCTTAATTACCATTCAATTGGCTTTTATTTAATACACCAGTTGACTGTGGCACGTGAACTAGCTAATTCTTAATTTCATTTATTTAATAATATGTAAGTAACAAGAATTTCGTTTGGTGCTATAATTATTTTATTTTATTTTATTGACATCGTGTGGTAGTAAAGTGGTAAGATTTTATGACAATCGGTAGAGTTTTTGATACCTATACATAACCAAAGTGGTAAAATTCTACTAGATTGTAATTAATTAGATGATTAATTCCTTAATTAGATGATTAATTAATTAATTAAATATATTTTTTCAGATTTAAATTATTCATAAAAAAAGCTTTCATTTGGTACCCAAGTCGACTTTGTTGTGATCATTTACACATTTGATTGAAATAAATATAATTAATTCCATTAATTCAATTAATAATAATTAAGTGGAATTCAGTTTGGACCCATCATTATTTAGGTTTATTGTGATCATATTGTTTTTAATACTACAATTTTCAATCGTAGCGCATAATTGAATGTTAAGACAATTTTAATGGAATTTAGCTCATTCTCAATTTCATTAATCCATTAATCTGGGAGTTGGAGGAATTTCGTTTGGGGCCATCAAAATTTGGATTAATTGGCATTATGTTATTAAAGTGGTGAAATTTTATGACAATCGGTAAAGTTTTGGAATACATAACTATACAAAAGTCAAAAGTGGTATAATTTTACTAAAATGTAATTAATTGGATGATTAATTTATTAATGAAAGACATTTTTTCACATATTATTTACTCGTGAAATAAGCTTTCATTTGATACCCAAGTCGACTATGCTGTGTTTATTTTGTACATTAATTTTGTAATTTTTGTGATTAATTGCCGTTAATTGAATTAATTGAATTAATGGGAAAGTGATAAGAACCCGACCTTGGGGCCATCACTTTTCTCTTTTATTATGCTTGTTTTGTATTATTTGATACATCAGTTGACTGTGGTTTGTGAATGTCAAACATTTAACTGGTATTAATCTAATTATTAATTTCATTAATCCATTAATCTAGGAGTTGTAAGAATTTTGTTTGGGGCCATCAAAATTTGGATTTATTGGCATTATGTTAGTAAAGGGGTGAAATTGTATGTCAATCGGTAGAATTTTAGGTGTACATAATTATACATAAATCGAAAGTGGTAAAATATTACTAAAATTCAATTAATTAGATGATTAATTAATTAATTTTTAAATATTTTTCATTTATTCATTTCTCCGTAAAATAAGCTTTCATTTGATACCAATGTCGACTGTGTTGTCTCCTTTAATTTTTTTTTGTTGGTTAATTAATCAATTAATTTTATTAATTCAATTAATAAGAAAGTTACAGGAACTCAACTTGGGGCCATCGATTTTTGGATTCCTTGTGGTCATATTAGTAAATTCACTAATTTTCATGCTTTCTTCACGATTTGCACGATTGTTATATATATTGGAGCTTATAGACCCCACTAGTGGAAGTTTCTACCTTATGTGTAACGGTTTTTGTTTTAAAATATAGTGGGGTTTCAAACAAGCATTAGGTTTTTCTAAAATTAAGGTTTGCTGAAAGCTGCGGAAAACAAACATTTTCTTTTGGTGGAGGTGCCGGGTTAGAAACTATGCTTTCTTTGAGTGAGGTTAGCCCCGTCCCCTGACCCCCAAGGTCACTAAAACATTCTGTATCATCCTTGTTAAAGAACAATGTCAACAAAAACGAATTCCAATCGGAATATTTCATTGTGAGACGTCGCACTCACAGATGGACTGGCGGACAGAAAAGTGATGCATGTAGGGAAACTGCGCTCCATTGTGCCACTGAGTATAGCTATACGTTCTATACTCAATGATTGTACTATGGTCATGTATTGTTTGTTACTTTTGTGGAAGGATTACAAATCAAAATTTTATCTAAGCGCCGAACGCACTTTAGTCAGTTCCTTGAAGATATATCCTTGAAGATTATAATATTATTATATTCATAGGAAAAAAATAAGCTTACAAAATGTTACAACACGTGGCTGTTGGTTTATACAGTGAGAGTATAACAAACAAATTACAGCTTGCCCCGTTAAGTCGAGCCTAGTAGTGGTAATATTAATTGCATCGCTGAATGTGTTGAGCCATTCCTACTTGGTGTGTATGTTAATGTAAGGGACGTAAAAGTTACGCCCACTATAGTCAAATTAGACGAAAGTGCTGACATAGAACTTGATTAGGTTTATTTCAATGCAATGAAGATGAGTTGATAGGAATGCCTGCTACATTATTTTAGCCCATTCCCATCCTGCCCGCCCACAGAAGTTCAAAGAGGAGACTAACGCCGCAACTTTCAAAACTCTTATTTTACCAAGGGAGACAGTCGAGACGAAACTTTGGTTTAGCTTATCTTTTAAAACGGTATTATTGATTTTCAATATTTGATTATATTTGTGTATTTTGTTTTTCCAAAACTTTGGTTTAGCTTAACGTTTAAAACAAATATTTGATGATATTTTTATTTGTTTTTTAATATTTTTCTATAATTTTTCGTCGGAAGCCTGCCCAGGGTGCAGTTCATGCCCTTCTTCAGGTGTCTAACTAGATATTTTGCGGATAGGGCAATTGTGAAGGGATGTCCGAGGGCTGTTGAAGAGGAATAGATCCCTATAGTTCGCACTAACAACTGAGGAAAACTTAAAAAAACCTTCAGTCAGGATTGCCGATCTCGACGGGATTTGAATCCGGGGCCTCCCGAATCAGCCAATACTGACGGTTATTTATATATTTTGTTTTTAATCTTGTTGATATGTGTATCAAATGAATTAGAAGGTATGCATCTCAATGTTTGGATGAACAAGTAAAAAAATTTGGTTACAAATAATTAAATCTTGGGAAATTCCAATTATTAATTTTTCGAACAAATTGTTTGAATGTTGTAAAATATTTGAGTAGTGACGTTCTACGTGTAGAGTTTCGAAATTTCTATTGCATGATATGCACACAGTATGTTGTTTCAGGTCTCGTTGGGGGCAAACGTATATTATTATTACTTCAGTTTTGAATCATGTTTATCGTACGGATTCATAAAGTGAGGAAACTGTTAATCTTCAACACAAACCAACTTCAACGTGGATGATATATTGAACACACATTTTTTTCAAAAACATTTTAGAAGTAGAATCCTAAGTATTGCCAAGTAGCTAATTTCTGTATTCCACTGTCTACTTTAGCTGTTTTCATTTCCTGTGTTTAAATAATCATGACAAAATCTGTTATTTCCAACTAATACTTATGGGACTTTTTTCTAGCTCTGTTATCGTAATTAAAACTATTTGTTTAATTTTTTAATCTGTAAAAGTTTTCAAAGGTCTTTTATCTATACTTCTGAATAATTGCATTTGGTTGTGTATATTCTTGTAAAGCTTAGTGTGTTCAGTGCAATTGTAATTTATGTTTACTCTTTTGTAAATCAATCTTTTAAAAAACTAAAAAGAATGTACATAAACAAATAAATCAATTACCAAAATAACATATCGGATCGCGCTTCAGATTATAACCATGAAAACGCTTCTGGCAATGACTGTCGATTGAAGATTATAATAATTGTGGCGTGCAAGTCGTGCTTGCGCATGCGTACGAAAGCTGTTGGCCAGATAGAAGACCTCAGCGGTGGGTCACGTTAAAAGGTGACATTTGAATCTCTTTGCAGTGTTGACCTCAACCTTCCAATCAGCAGTTTGGAGAAAGCTCATCTCGTGATAAACTAAAGAGGATTCAAATTTCTTTCAAGGTGATGTTGTGGATTCGGATTTGTCGCTTACGAACGGGCAGAGGGACCTAATCTTCATTTTTCACTTTCACTGCTTTCTTATGAATCAAACGTTTAAAGAGTGTCGTTTTGTTAGAGTTACCAATTTTTAATGAGTGGCATCATACTTTTTTAGTTTTATCAGTATTTGTTTCGTTATCATAATCTTATACATTATATTTAGAATAATGCTCGATATTATTGCATACTTTTCTTGCTGATAGAGGTACAATGTCCTTAATTACATATGCCGGTCTCTAGATGGGCATTGTTCGCTCGTCGATGGTGTCGGCGCCTACAAGTTTGGCTTGGTTCACTTTAAATTTTGTCTCTCATTGAAAATCAGTTGTGATTGAGTGGGTGGACTGTAAATATGAATTTATTTATTTGTTATTTGTTTAGGGTTGGGGGTCCAATACCGACATCGGCGTAAAATCCTCGTGGCTGCCATGGATGATATTGCTTCAAGTATTGAATGTTTTGATAAAAATAGATGTTGTTTGTTTAACCAATGAATATAGTAGCACAATATAAATATATTGCATTTTCCTAAATTAATTTCTTATAGTTAAGCTCCAGCTTAATCAAATTATAATAATTGCAGTTGCGTAGATTGTGGTTGTTGAGTTCGCATAACATGGGTTACCAGAAGGCTCCGGAGTAAGCCGCGAGTGTTGACTTGATTACTGGTGATATGGATGTAGCGTATAACCGTTTTGTTGTAGCACACTAGGAAGTCTGCTTTTTTCAGTAGCATTTCTGCTTCATATTTTATTTAAAATCACCACTCCCGTTTGCGTGTGCCTCATAAAGTTAAATGCATTCTTTAAAATTAATCATGAGCTTGTAAAAAAACATTCACAGTATTTCTCAGTTGTCAGTAGGCCTACTTACATATTCCTATTATTTAGTCCAGTAAAAAAAAAAAAAAAAAACTTGCGTTGGGGTGACTGTGACTTTGAAGTCGTTCTAGCAACAAAGCACGATCCAGCTCTTAACTTAAAAAGCTTATTCCAAACTTTTAGACAATTCAGTGCAAAGTGAAACTATTATATATTTAAAGGAGAACCGACATAATTAAGTGAGACGAACGAAATTATTTATATGTACTCAAGATCACGTGATAGTAATTGATCATCTGCCACTCTTCTAGTCACAATTAATTGCCCGGCGTCATTGAAAAGAAGGAGCGTTGCGTAGGCTAAAAAGTTTGTGGTTTGGAAAATAATATCGGGAGACTGACTGAATTAAAACTAATAAGATTGCTTCAGATGTGTGGTTTATTACGACACGGAACAGTGTGTTTTTGTTTAAAACATGAATTATCACAAAAATAATAAAATTACATTAAAGGTGTTGGTTGGTCTTGGTGTTTGGTAGTGAGATATGAATCGATATATTTAAATTTTATAATAATATTAAACTTTAAAAAAAAGTGAAACTAACTTCAGAGCTTTGAAACCTAAACATGTAAAATGTTTAAATTGTGTCGTCAGTTAGTTGTGAGGGTTCGGGATTTTACTACGCTACTATTTAAAAAACTAAACAAACGTGACACAAACAAAACAAACCTCGACAAAGACATCAATCCCGAGTTTTATTGGTGCAAACTAGGGCTCAGGATTTCTGGTTTATCATTTGAAATCGACAGTGAGATAAAAACCGAACCTTCAACAAACGTCAGGTTATTTCAAATATTCCTTATTTGTTGTTTCTCTTCACATAGTATATGTTTTAATGACGCTTATCAGTGTATGGATGCAGCAGAAACATGTTCAGGAAACAACTAGTCATGTAACGTTTGTTGTTATTTCAATGTACAGAATCGTCGAGTTGATTTTCTTTTTAAAAAATGTCGACAAGATAAAAACAATCGTCTCAAAGTTGAAGAATAACCATGTGTACCCTAAAAAACATATGATAAACACAACGTTAACAAATGATATCAATCAAACTTGCAAGAATTTTACTTTGAAATTCTTCATGTCAAGAGTTATATTTATTGCAGTATTTACCCTACTCCCACTCTTTCGTGGCCGCGATAACCTAAGGGCGTACCTACCAATTATGTTTTGGTATCCTTTTGATATCTCAGAGTTCCCATATAATATTGTGGCATATTGCTTGGAAATGACTCTAGCTACTTACGCTATCCTCATCATAACGAGTCTGGATGCTCTATACTTCAACGTGATAATGCACTTGAGTGGATGCATGCAGCAACTGAGCGGTGCACTTGCAAATGTGCATATAGAACTTGGAAGACCTACGTACACGAACGACGAGTCCCTTGGTGGACGTGAAGCTCCGAGGAAGCCGAACACGAAAGTCCCCCCAGAAAAACTGTTTCGAAAAAGGAGTAATAAAAGTACGTCCATCATTATACAAGCAGATATCCATGATATAATTAGTTTCCCGGGTGTGGCATCAACCTCCTTGCAAGACATCGGAGCTGTGCCCATACCCGACCTCTACGTAATACGTGCTCAGTCTCAGCAGAATTCTGATGATCACCAGGATGAGAACGAGACACCTGAGCACCAAGGCCACTTTGACGTTGAAGAAGACACGATTCACGAAATGGAGAACGACTTATTTTATGTGATGAGCAATAAAAAATACATTTCTGAGTCTGAGCTGTGTGATTACGTAGAAACTGATGAAAGAGATGAGACTACAAATGATGTGGAATTAGACTCTTTTGGGAAGTGTGATGTGGTTGGTGTTCACAATACTTCATTTGAAACGTCCTCTCCTTCACCCAAAGTTCTCATTGTTGATTGCATTCAACAACACCAGGCAATAATCAAGTAAGAATTGAAATCACATTATGTTTTTATAATTTATATTGTAATACCAATGATTGATTGATTGATTGCTTGATTGATTGATTATTTGATTGATTGATTGAACATTGACGTAGCTGAATACTGTGGCAATATGTTGAATACCTGAAAAATTATCTTTTAGAAACGTTTATAGCATGTCGAGTGCTATTTGGGGAGGTGTGAAGATGTGGTAAAGTTCAACGGGTAATGTTGCTTGCATGTATAATAGTTTCGAAAGTATGTTTAAAAGTCCCGGGAAATATCAAACTAGGCCTATCGAGAAAGAAAAACCAGGGCGTTACGTTCTTACAAATATTTATATTTAATGCTAAAAAATATGTTTATATCTAAATTTGAGTAAAATTTTAAATAAGCATTAATGTTATTTTAAAATTATTACGAATTTGTCTGTTAACATTTTTCATTTCCTAAAAAAAATAGAATTCAGTAACATTGTTATTCTTATTCTAGATTAGGTGGAGAACTGAGAACTCTTGTCAGAGTTTTCTTGCTGGCCCAGTGGTTGATAACTATTACATTAGTTGGTTCATTTGGTTTTCAAATCTTACTGGTAAGTCCAATAATGTTAAATGCATTGTGTAGTTGCAGACTTTGATTGAAACATTTGTGGTGCTGTAATACTAATACACATTTAGTATATTTTGAAAAAGTTTAGTTTTAATACTGACACGTTTGTGCTTTCAGGCGTACAAAATGGAAATGTTTAGATTGATGTTTAAGTTCATGGGTATGGTTGCGATGTTCTATATTAGGTATTTCATGTATTGCTGGCTGGACGATAGACTCAAGACAATGGTAAGAACCTCAATCGACCTATGTTATTCTAAGAGTACTTTTATTTTGAGTAAGAAAGTACACTTTAAGGTGCAAAGTTTAAAATTTTCAAGCTAGTAGAAAAAGGGGTTAGAATTTGTCTTAAATGTTAATTTAATATGAATTATAATGGTACGGATACACTTGGTACGAGAATTGTTGTAATGACCCATCAAAATATACAAACAAATAAATAAATAAATACGTAGACTGGTAATTTTTTTTTTTAACGATTTTGAATACTAGCGGCAAAACGTGATGTGCGACACTTGTGTTCCGGGCTGATTTAAGGGTAAAAACCCTAATAAATCCTAATTTGACCGGTTCCACCTCAGATTTTGGCTCGTTTGTCCAGATTTTTTTGCCCGAAATTCAAGATAGCGTCCAACACGATGTCAAAAAGGGACACACCTATTTAAAGTCCAATTAGTGTTCGATGAGCACCTCGGGAGCTGGTTTATTATAAGGTTTAAAGGGTTGCGGAGAACAATGGAACGTGTTGCTGAAACGTCAAAGCAACGGAAGTACCATTTTCAAAATGGCGTCCACGTTAAAATGGTGAAAACTGGATCTTTTTTCCCATTGGGTAAATACTATTTTTTACATGTGCGACATTGTGATAAAGAGATGATTAATGGGTAAAAAAAAAAACAGAAAAAAACGCTGAATCTTAATCTGCTCGGTACCACCTCGATTTTGACCCATTTTCCCGGAATTTTTTTATGGTTGGTGTCCAACAAGGTGGAGTGTATGAAAATTCCTATTAGTGTTGGATGAATACCTGAGGTGGGTTCATTATAGGGTTTTAGTGGTCAAGAATGATTGATTTGTTTATAAATTAACGTCTTTATTTTTTAATGTCGTTTCTTCAACATTATAAGTAAGTTAACTAGTGCAGTATAGAGCTTTTATTTACATTTCTTTTCCAACTATATGATTCCATGTGATACACAAGGAAATTGTCAATACTTATATGGCATCAAAGAAATCGTTTTTTCTTCTTCTAAAAGTAGACATACATTAGTAGTGGTAATGGTAGTGGTAGTATAGAAGTAATCTTTATCGCTTTGGGTATCATTTCTTCTTCTGATACCCATACCAATCGTTAGCTCTACTCTAACGGGTGACTTTTGGAGACACTTATTTGCGGGGAACACTCTTGGTTCCTAGTTATATTCCGATTGTGATAGAGTGGCCTTTGTTATGGAGCTTATATTTGTATCTGTAACATTAAAGTATTCTGATGAAATAGATAATCCGGGAGATGGGGCCGGAGCACAAAGTGAGGCATTCACCACAATCTTGGATCCAATTTATGACGCGACTTGGGTCCCCTTTCGTACCAAACTGAGAGAGAAGTTCGCAATATTTCTCTAATATTTTTAAAACCCCTTTCTTCGAAATTCCGTACCACAATGAGTGAATATCGTTCCCAATTATCGCATTGAAAGCAAGTATATTTTCTCTTATCAATGGTGGGATATTCAGTGAAACAGCATGTATTGGAGTGAATCTTCTAGCTGTACCTGTTCCTGCCATCATCCAACATTTGATGCCATTCATTTTATTGAAGTGATGTAGCAGCAGCAGAAAAACATCAGTGTCCCGTATTCAACAATTTGGCAAGGGCTCTCGACAGCGTGTAGCACTACTTTGGTGTAGGCCTCTTTGTGAGATGAGACTCTTGAGTCTAACAACATCGAAAGCACATTTCCGCAACACATTCCACCGTTCTCCTTGACCCCGAAAACCCTATGATGAACCCTCCTGACGTGTTCATCGAACACACATAGGACTAATTCCTTCGCTTTTCAACACTTCGTTGGGCGCCATCTTGAATTCCGGGCAAACGGGTCAAAATACGAGGTGGTACCGGGCAGATTCAGATTCAACAGGGTTTGTTACTCACAAATAAACCCGGGCACCCTAATGTCCCACACATATAAAATGGTATTTATCCAAAAGAAAAGGAAAATCCCGTTTTCGCTATATCAACTTGGCCGCCATTTAGAAAATGGTACTTCCGTTATTTTGCGTTTCCGCAACACATTTCATCGTTCTCCTTGACCCGAAAAACCCCATGAAGAACCCACTTGAGGTGTTCATCGAACAATAATAGGACTTTTCCTACGGTTTTCAACACCTTGCTGGACTCAAAATCCGAGGTGGTACTGGGCTGATTCAGATTCAGCGGGGTGTTTTACTCACAAATAAGCCCGGTACCACAATGTCTCACACGTATAAATTTGTATTTTCCAAAGGAAAATTAAAATCCCGTTTTCACCACATCAACATGGGCGCCATTTTAAAAATGGTAGTTCCGTTTCTTTGGCGTTTAACCGTCACACTTTTCATAATTCTCCGCGACCCCTAAACTTTAAAATAATCCCCCTGATATGTTCATAGAACACTAATAGGACTTTAGATAGGTTTATCCGTTTATTACTCCTTGTTGGATGCCATCTTGGATTCTGAGCAAACGGGCCAAAATCCGAGGTTGTACCGTGCAAATTCGTTTTTATTTAACCTTAAATCAGCCCGGTACACAAATGTCTGATATTTTGCCGCTAACATTGATTTCTTAGCATGAATATGGATTTCTCGACTGGTCCATATTGTACGTCGTTCCTTTATTTTCTTCAGTGCGCGGACGTAGCGTTTGCAGCGTACTCGACGCCCTGGGTTGATGGTTCTGACTCGTTCAAGTTCTGTGTTCAGATGATGATAATGTGCGCTCAGCGACCCCCTCACGCTGGTGGGGGGATCCCTCAACATGCTCACGCTGGCTCGCTTCCATCAGGTAATGAGGTCAAGTAAAGTAAAGTTAAATGTATGCACGCCTACAAAAGAGCGTATTGGCCTGGAACTGGAACTACGCTTTAAAATGTGTATTTGTAGTAGCTATGATCTTTATGGTGTATTTATGTTACAGGTTGTGAGAATATCATATGATTTCTTTGGATTCCTGAAAAACGTATATAAGAAAATCATCTAGTAGGCCTAGGTACGTAATGTTTATTAGATTGGGAAGGTGGGTGAAAAATCAATCATCATGTGAATATGTGATTATTTGTGTACTATGTACAATAAAAAAGAGAAATATACGCGTCTTCTATGTAAGGTGTTGTATATGTAAATGTGATATGTACGCTTCCGTAATTCTCACTCTTGGTTAATTCTTCAGATTGTAATAGCCGTTTTCCATTTTTATAAATGATACAATGTAAACATAATGATGTTTTGTAAATTGTACTATTCAAATATAAATAATATAATTCAATTCAAATATAATAATATTTTTAAAATTTAATCCTTTTGCAGGTGCTGATTGAAGCAAGGAGAAAGGCACATATGGCATAACTAACGGTTGAAGCGCCCTTATCTACTTTAGCTTATTTTGAGTTAATTTATGTAACTAGGAAAACGCATAAGTCCCGCCGCGTTGTTGGATGAGCGTAATTGGTGCATTGAGCTGCCATGTGTTATGCGGATTTTCTGTTGTTCTGTGAAAAAATCATTGCTGAGTTGAAGATTTTTTTAAAATTAATTTAAATTAAATAAAAAATAAACTTACATTTTTAATTTTTTTAATTAATCGTAATATAAAAAAAGAAAAAAATCGTAAAATTGCGATTTTCATAAAAAATAATTATTTGATTGCGCTCAAATTTCACACGAATACATTAATTATTCATAAAAATTAAGGTTCTGTGAAAAAATTATTACAATCGGTTAAAGAATGTTATAAGTCGAAGAAATTTTTAAAAAATCGAAAAAAATCGTAAAATTGCTTTTTTCATGAGAAATAATTTTTCGATTGCGCTCAAAAACGTGGCAGTTCTAAGTTCAAAGATTTCGAAGGTTTCCAGAAAATTTCATTGCAATTAGAGTATCGTTTTAGCCGGAATCGTGCTGACAAACACACAAAAATACAGAAAAAAAGAAAAAAAAAACATTCCGGATTTTTTTTCTCCAGTGTAGTGAAATGGAATCTTCGCTTCGCTCGCTACGCTAATCCAATTACTTAATTAAGTTGTCCTCCTTTGTAAATCAGATTTTATAACTGGGAGGAATAAGACTCTTCGAACTTTAGCGAGGCGTTTGACACCGTATGTCATAGTCTATAGCCAAGAGAAGTGGCACTCAAATGATTGTCGTTTCTCTCAGAAAGGCAAAAGTTAAAACTGACCAGATGGAAGCAACCTCTCTGAATATAGAAACTTATTCAAAGGAGTACCCCAAGGGTCATGGTAACAACCTCTCTGAATATAGAAACTTATTTTAAGGAGTACCGCAATGGTCTGTACTTGGTCCTATCTGCTATCTTTTATATGCAGGGTCTAAATTAATTTCACATTATCACACGCACATGCTGACATTCGCCCCTTAAAAGCTCCCTAAGGGAAATCATTTCTTATTCACAAAGTATGTAAATTATAAAGCATTATTGAATTTTTGTAACAGTATAATTTTAAAATCACCTGCAAAATCCCACGTGTGATCCTTTATTTTTAATGGTGGGAGGGGCCAACCAGTTAGTTTTAAGGCGATCCATCTGCACGAACTAAACATCTCCAAACTCGTTAGCTATTCTAGGCCCAATAGAACTTTATTATACGTTTAAAAGAGATACAGAATACAAAAAAATAATAACAACATGATTTATTCATTGCAATATACTTGAGTAGGCCTACGCAAAATACTCACGTAAAACGTAACAATTTTTTCGATGTATTTAAAAAAGGCGCGTTGCAATAGTTCCTCCACATCTCTACGCACTCGCGGCAGTGTTGCAGTTAGAGACAATTTGAAGCCAGAGTTAGATAGATTTAATTTTATCCTCTGTGTGTTTGTTATAATATGACACAGAACAATTTATGAACAGAACAATGCATATTCATAGATACGTTATAGTCAACTATGTTGTTTATGTATGCTTTATTTGAGAAGAAAAATGTTCAGGTATACATACTCCTACAAAATGTATTCAGTACAAATGTACACCATTTAAGCAATACGATTTCTAGCATTAAGATTTTTATTTTTCAAGTATAGGGATTGATTGCGATTACCCTTTAGATCACCTATATGGTTGTTGAACTAATAGCTGTGAAATCAATGGCTCCGTAGGTTGTATGTGAGAACCCGGAATTCTGTCATTAATAGCCCAAAAGCTGACACAAAACCCCGGAATTGTGAAACTGACAACAAGCCTGAGTTTTATTGGTGCAAACTTTGGCTCAGAATGGCTGGTATATCATATGAAATAGACAGTGGCGTAAAACCAAATCCTCGAGAGAAGTCATATTTTTTTCATATACACTTTGTTTGTCGTTATTCTACACATAATTTACCTTTTGATGACGTTTACAAGTGCATGGAAATTCCAGAAATGCTTCCATAAGACAACTTATAATAGTACTTTTGCTGTTATATCGATGTACAAAGTCATTGTATTGTTTTTCTTTTCAAGACATGCCAACAAGATAAAAACTATTGTCTCCATGTTAAAGAACAACAACGTTTATACCAAGAAACACATGATCAACACAACATTGACAGCTGAGACCAACCATACATGCAAGGTTTTCACTTTGGTTCACGAGTTCTATACATAGTACTCTTCATGGTACCCCCACTCTTTCGTGGCCTTGATAACCTTGGGGCCTCGCGACCTTTAATGCTGTGGTATCCATTTCACGCCACAGTGTTCCCTTATAATATTCTAACTTATAGCTGGGAAGCATCTATACTTACTTGCAGCATTCTCTTCACGACGGGTCTGATGCTCTGTACTTCAACATAGTAATGCACTTGTGTGGATGCCTTCAGTAACTCAGCTGTGCACTTACAACTGTGCACGTAGAGTTCGGGCAAGGAAGACAGGATAGAAAAAGTCTGGTGTGTCAAACATACCTCAATCTTCTCATTACGGAAATGAACAACAAGGATTACTTTTCAAAGAAAGCCTAAATGAATGTACTTCCGTCACAGTACAGGCAGAAGATATTCATGGTGATATTCCTCTCTCGGATGTACCATCAAACTCTTTACTTTACAAGTAATCGAGACGAAGGACGTTCCCCAGCACAGTTTACACGATCATCTTGAGACTTTTTTTGGGCCTAAGAACGAGACGCCTGAGTCCCACGAGCAAAGAGTTTTGTTTCAAGAAGATATGAATGCCATAATGGTGAACGTTTTGTCCAATGCAATAAGCAATAAACACATACATAAGATGGGCTTATCTTTTCTGGAAGGTCCATCTCAGGTGTCTGAAGCGACGGAGTTTGCTTCTTCTTCACCATCATGTTGGGTGGAAGACTACGTAGAAGACAATGACAGAGAGGCTGTTGAAAACGTGGTGTAGTTTAAGAACTTGGACTTCGTGGTTAATAATGATGTGGTTGACATTCAGAATAACCAACCTCGAGTGAGCACACCTTCGCCCAAAGTTTCCATCATAGATTGCATTCAACAACATCAGGCAATAATCAAGTAAGGAAATAATGTTACAGACTCTTAATTTACTGGTAATACTTTTTAAATCCCATGATTTGGTTATTACAAGCTCACACAAAGTTATAACGAGTGACATGAAGGGATGGGATTATGTGACTTAGAGTTGAATACTGTTGACTGATCATAGAAAATAACTTTGACTGCCTTTTCGACAATTTATAATATATATATATATATATAGTGTCTTTTCGTGCGAGTTCTGGTTTTGTCTCTTGAAGTTTTGACCTTACCCTGTCTATATATATATGTATTTTTTTTTAAGTAACATAATAACTGAAAATAAATTAACGATGTGGAATAAACTTATATGCATAACATATTCAACTGCCCCAACAGTATGAACCCAGCTACCGAGGATGACTATATAATGTTATGGGCTCAGTCGGTTAGAGTTAAAAATAACTCAATACTTTAAATTCAATACACACGTGCAAGTGTTCTTCTTCAAAGTGCCTCCAACAAAGTCACTTAATGCTATAACGATATATGAAGCGATAAAAGATTCTAATAAGTGATTTTTGAAGAAATATACGACTCAATTATTATTTATCGTCAAATTCTCTTAATTTTAGTGCATACAATGCTATGGCAAGAGTTTGAAATATGAAAATCTTACTACCATTTGCAAGAAACCACAACAATCCAAAAAAAAAAACACTCATGGTTTTAGCAGTACCAAACATGTTATCACGAGATTGGCAGAAAAAACCATAGCTCCAAACACACATAACATGATACGAAAATATTATGTATTCAGTTATACTGTCCATACAACCGAAAATAATTAATTACAATATCGTGAGTTAAACCTTTAAAGATAAAAAAGATGAAAAAACGTTATCAAACCGAATTCGTGATCAGCACAAACTTTAGCAAAAATGAATAATTAAGTTCTAACGGTCAGCACGCAATACCGATATACACTTTCATCGACGACTGTTGGAATAACTCAAAATAAGACTTTTGGTAGTGCGTGAACACGGTTTCCAAAGTAAGGTCCACTGTTTTCAAGGAAGATATAAGTACCGTGAACTTCTCTAGCTATTTTCGTTTCATTTCGAAATTATCGTTTATGCACGTTTATAGGAAATTATAACTTTTTGTTCTATTATATTACGAAGGCCTAAAGTTAAACAGAAAGAAAATATCATCTTAGCTCCAATATTAACTAAAAATGTTCACAGCTCAACAAGTCAGGTTGTTGTTGTCGTTTTGTACTTTCTTTTACTCGTCTTTTACTCGTCCGTGTGTTTTTTTTTTAATAACTTAGTATATTATTATGATTGCATGTGCTAATCTTTTGCTATCTGTCCTTAGGGGACTTAGTATTTGAACAATAAACATGATAATATATCTTACTATAAAATTCCATTCTCATTTTTTGCTTCATCAGCTAAGAGTGTTGATATGACTTGTATGTACAGAGCGTTTTTTTAAAACAATTTACTACACTTCAATGTACCTATTTTATATTTCTATAAAATTGCTTATAACCTGCTTAACTCACCTCTAGTCGAGTCATTGAACTATCGTGTGCCACCAAGGAACACTGATTTCATAAACGGTTTCATCTTCCCTCCAGCCGCACTGATGAGCACAAGTATTCCTGTTTAATAAGGTTGCTGACTACTTATAACTATCTTTTATCATTGTATGGATATGCACAATAGTAATGTTCATCACTTTTAAAATCAACTAAAAGAAATAACATAATCAACTTCACTTATTATCGTCAGTCGCCCTTGCACTCACATACAATTCACATTTTATACTTAACACATTCACACAATCATTCACTCAAACATAATACAACACCACACATATACATACAACACCACAAACATACTTTCATGTTTATATTTTATATAGTCATTTTTATGTTACTAATTTTATATTGTATTTGTGTATTGTTGCGTTGTTTTGTATTATTATGGTTTGGGAAATTGCACTTGTGGGAATTTGGCCACAAATAAATAAATAAAATATTGTTGAAAACAACTGAATGGTAAACATGTGTTGCGAGTCATACTTAAAATAATAACACTTACATCTCAATTTGATAATGGCACCAAAGCAAGTGACAACGATCACCAGGAACTGGAAAGCACACGTTTTACAAAATTACGCGAAAACTGCAGATACAAAAGAAAGCAATCCTGAGTTTTACTGGAGCAAGCTCGGGCTCCGAATGGCTGGCTTGGTATACGACATTGAAAGTGAAGTGAAAGAAAGTTCCAAAATGTCGTTGTATGATGGCATAACATCGTTGAACTTCTTTCTCGTAAGTTTGAACTTATTTATGACCTTGGTAAGTGTGTGGAAATTTCAAGAAGATTTTCAAAAAGTTACCATCCTATTTACTTACGTACTATTTTCTTCGTACAAACTGATTGAGATGATAGTATTTTTGAAAAATGTCAATACAATTAAAAATATGGTGACCAGTCTAAAGAGTAACTCTGTGTATTCTAAGGAACGTATGATCAACACCGCATTAATAGTTACCGTAAATAACAATTGCAAGAGATTTGTTTTGAAATTATTTATTTCAAGAGTGGTAACAGTGTTTGTTATAAGCAAGATTATGCTTATTGGTTATCATGATAGTCTGGCAAACTTATTACCATTTAACCTGTGGTATCCATTTGACATTTCCCTATTTCCATACAATGTTTTGTCTTATTGTTTGGAAATATGTATGCTTGTTTGTAATGTGCTAATACCAACAAGTCTAGATGCTCTTTACTACACCATAGTCTTGCAATTGAGCGGTTGTCTGCAACAGCTAAGCCTTGCACTTACTACAGGGAATGTAGAGCTGAGTACGAAGTCAAACGTCAAACTGACCACGATATCGCCTAAACGAGGTCAAACTAAGAGGAAGCAAAATTATAGGTACAACCTTGCAACCATCAGAAATCGACTTCGAGTTTTGAAAAATGATTTCGAAAAAAAACTTATGCCGAAAAGTGAAGACACAACAATTCAAGAAACAGAAGCTGCCACGATACAAGCCGAAGAAGTCCACAGTATAACTCTTTTCTCCGATGCACCCTCAACCTCCTACCGTGAAGTCAAAGAATTTCACAAACACTGTCACAGCTTAAATAGACCCAAAGGAAAACCAGTTTTAGATCAGGGTAAAGAAGTTGATCACAAGGTTGGCGAACTATTCAACGAATTAACTAACGAATCAAGCAGTAAAACCAGAAACCAGATACCACAATCTGTTCACAAATGTTCGTATTGTGCGTCTTCCTCTCCAAGTAAGAATCTAAATGTTGGAAGAGAACCAGTGGAACACGCGGGGATTCTTACGAACTTTGAGCCAACTGAAGGAAGAGCTGTGGTTGATATTCAAGATGCATACCCTGAAAGACTCACTTCTCAACCTAATGTATCCATCGTTGACTGCATTAAACAACACCAGGCAATTATCAAGTACGATATATTTATAACTCATTCATTTCAATTATCTGTTCCGACTGTTCAAATGTTAATATTATGTTTATGTTCTAGGATTGCTGAAGAACTGAGAACATTTATGAGCATTTTAATGCCATATATGTCTGTAGTATTAACTGCAGCATTTGGTATGGTTACTTTCCAAATAATGGTGGTAAGTATTTAGACAAAATGTCAATATTATATTGGTATTTTTTTGTATTTACTATTTTTGTATTTGAGTTTCATATATTTTGTAATTTGATGACTATTATTAATACTATTTTGTAGGGGCAACCCCTCTAAAAGGTTTTTATATCCAGTGAAACATATTCTATTCACTGGTTATCGCTTCACGCCACTCTGTTAGCATGTTACCATTGCTGTACAATATATTATAATTACATCATTCATGTCACCATGTGCATTATTAAGAATTGTTGTACATTTATTACTGAAAGAGAATATTTTTCAACTTTCAATGTAAATGTTGTGTTTTATAGGCTCATCAACTGGAAGAGTATGGAAATATATTCAAATACTTGGGCCTGATCATCACATTGTACTCACGATTCTTATTATATTGCTGGATGGGGGAAGAATTGCAAACAAGGGTGAGTTTGGTGAGATCAAAAAAAATTATTAGATATTGAAACGTCCTTAAACAAGAACAAAAAATTAATACTAGGGAAACGCCAAAGTCGTTGATAGACAAGTGAGTGACCAATGTGTTGAGTACCCGGGAACATCCCCTAGCTTTTCTCCCCTATACCTGAGGCTGGATCTAGCCCAGTATATGGAATGATACCGGGTATTCAACACATGGCTCACTCACTCGTCTATCAACGACTTTGGCGTTTCCCTAGTCCAGTTGGCTAAGGCACCCTTATACCCGGAATGTGGGAGACCTGGGTTCAATCACCAGGTCGGATAAGATTTTGTAGTTTATGGATTGTTGGATGAGCGAAGCGAAGACATATTCCACTGACCCCCAAAAAATTTAGCTCGGGTGTTTTTTTTTGTCTGTTTGTTCGCTCTCTACCGGACAAACGGCATATTATGCGATCTTGATGAAAATTGGAGGGGACCTTCGAAATCGCTGAAGTTAGACTTGCCACGTTTTTGGGTACAATCGAAGAAATATTTCTCATAAATATCGTACTTTTACGATTGTTTCCGATTTTTAGTGCGATATTTTCATGACATTTGCGCCGATTCTGACCAAACGGGTGGGGCGTTCATATTTTACATGGACTTTAAGGTAATGGTGATGCAGTACCCTTCGAAAGAAAAAGTTGAAAAAATTAGCAGAATCCATAGAAATAAAGGTTTTAATATATGTTGTTTTAGGTATATAATAATACTAATTAACAAGTAGCTATAGAAACTTGACAACAATCACCTACACTTGTTTTTATTTACTACAATTCAGAAACTAAAAAAGTTAATTAATTTAAGTTAGTAAATTAATTAAGAAAATTGTAAAAAATAAATAATACCAATTACACCTACGGGAGTGTTTCCCGACTAACCAAATGGAGAAATAATCACCTACTAGGCCGCTTCGCGAACGCTTTTTTCAGTCGCGTTATGGATGAGCTTATTTTGGAATATTTCTGTATGATTACGTTTTTAAGTGGAATCTCATTACTTTTTCTTTAGTTACTTGATAAAGGCTTATATTAAAACCTTTATTTCTATAAATTTTGACCAAATTTTTCAAATTTTTCTTTCAAGATGCACTACATCGCCATAATCTTTATGTCAATGTAAAATGTTGTAGCCATACCCGTTTGGTCAGAATCGGCCCAAATATCACGAAAATATTGTGTTCAAAACCGGGGGAAAATCGTAAAAGTACGATAATCATAAGAAATATTTGATCGATTATACTCAAAAACGTGGCAGGTCTAAGTTCAGAGATTTCGAAGGTCCCCTCCAATTTTAATCAAGATCGCATATACCGTTTTCCCGGTAGAGAGCGAACAAATAGACAAAAAACTAACAAAAACAAAACACCCGAGGTATTTTTCTTGGGATAACGTAAGAAAAAAAAAACAAAGTGAAATTGAAGTCTTCGCTTCGCTCATCCAACAATGCGTACAAAAAGCAAGTCTTCGGGCCTCCAGATATTTAAAATTCTATTTACCATAGCAATTAGTACTACTATATACTAGGACAACGCTAAAGTCCCGTCGCATTGATGGATGAGCTTTTTTGTAAGTTTTTAGTATGCGTGGGCTCTATTTACTTATCAACTGCCTTTTGAACGCATTGTTGGTGATTGTTGTCAAGTTTCTATTGTTACTTGTAAATTGTTATTATAAACCTAAAAAAACTCATATTAAAACCTTTTTTCTATGGATTCTGGCTAACTTTGTCAACTTTTTCTTTCACCATTACCATCACCATCACCATTACCTTAATGTCCATGTGAAATATGAACGTTGTAGCCCCACCCGTTTGGTCAGAATCGGCCCAAATGTCACGAAAATATCGCACTAAAAATCGGGGAAAAAAATCGTAAAAGTTTCTTCGATTGTACCCAAAAACGTGGCAAGTCTAAGTTCAGAGATTTCGAAGGTAGCCCTCCAATTTTCATCAAGATCACATAAAATGCCGTTTGCCCGGTAAAGAGCGAACAAACAGACAGAAAAACAAAAACAAAAAACAAACAAAAAAAAACAAACAAAAAAACTTTGGAGCTAAATTTTTTGAGGGGTCAGTGAAATTGAAGCCTTCGCTTCGCTCGCTAGTGGTGGAGGTGCCGAGTGTAAAAATTTCCCAACTTTCTAGGGTCTAGCCCCTCCCCCTCCTCCCCTACCCATAGTTTCTCCCAAAATATCTTGTATCAGTATCACATCACCCTTTTTTGAAGGACAATGTTATCAAAAATCGCTTGTCAATCTGAGATGATTTTCGGTTTATATCGTGAAACGAGACACACGTACGAACGGACGAACAGAAAAGTGATCCATATAAAGAAGCTTCGCTCCCTAACTTGATACGGAACAATATATGCGAAAACACGGTATGTCTGGTATGGAGTGGCGAATTTGCCGTGACACGAAGGAAGAATAATTACATAAATGCAAATAAAGACAAACTTTGGCCAAAGGCCCCTCGAAAGCCCGACTATAACAGTGTCATCAACGGGTTGCGAGACACGTAAATGTACCTAAATGGTAGTAAACTGAATTTTGTAAAATACTAGGAAGCTATGCAAACGCTTTTTTAGTCGCGTTGATGGATGAGCTTTTTTGTAAGTTTTTAGTTTACGTGACATATCTTTACTTTTGCAAGCGCTTTTTGAACGCATTGTAGGTAATTGTTGTCAGGTTTCTATTGTAGGTGATTGTTGTCAAATTTCTATTGTTACTTGTTACTTGTTATTATTACCTCAAAAAACTTATGTTAAAACCTTTATTTCTATAGATTCTTGCTAACTTTTCTAACTTTTTCTTTCAAAAGGTACTACATCGCCATAACCTCAATGTTCATGTAAAATATGAACGTTGTAGCCCCACCCGTTTGATCAGAATCGGCCCAAATGTCACGAAAATATCACACTAAAAATCGAAAACAATCGTAAAAATACGATATTCATGAGAAATATTTCTTCGATTGTACCCAAAAACGTGGCAGGTCTAAGTTTACTGATTTCGAAGGTCCCCTCCAATTTTCATCAATATTGCATATGCGGTTTACCCGGTAGAGAGCGAACAAACAGACAAAAATACAAACAAACAAACAAACCAAAAAAAACACCCGAACTAATTTTTTTAGGGGTCAGTGAAATTGAAGTCTTCGCTTCGCTCATCCAATAAGATAGTAAATTTTGTAAATGTCTTCATAACTTTGTTATGTTATTTCAGAGCCAGGACGTGGGGACAGCCGCTTACTTGATGCCATGGTGCACAGGCTCCGACTATGTCAAGTTCTGCGTCGGAATGATCATTATGCGAGCGCAACGTCCTCTGACGCTTGTGGTGGCAGCGAGCAATGTGTTTTGCCTCGCTCGCTTCCATCGGGTATGAGAAAGAGAGTAGGCCTATTACCTAACCTAGACACATACGTATACGTAGAGCATCAGTCCATACAGCCGGAGACTCTGGGTTCGAGCCCCGGACGGGGCAAATATTTACGGCAGTTGTTATCAATCAATAACTATGTCCTTGGAGCGGACTAATGTATAAAAACTCTGTGGTTATAGGTTAACATTTTATTATTTTGTATTACTTATTTGTATATAATAATGTGTTTTGTATTAATTAATAGGTATACAGATAAGTTAATTAATTAAAAAAATTATAATGTTTACAGTTCTAGGATATACACTGTCCAAAAGCCTAAATCCCAGCATTGGACTATATGATTGAGGAGAATCTTGTAAAAAAAAAAAAACTTCAATTGTTAACAGTGGCCCAAACCCAAACGCTTCAAAACATAATAACAATAACACCATTCTATACTCAATGATAATACCAGCTAGGCAGCTTCGCGAACGCTTTTTTTAGTCGCGTTGATGGATGAGCTTTTTTGTAAGTTTTAAGTTTGCGTAGGACCACTTTTCCTTTGCAAGTGCTTTTTGAATGCATTGCAGGTGATTGTTGTCAAGTTTCTATTGTTACTTGTAAATTGTTATTATAAACCTAAAAAAAACTCATATTAAAACCTTTATTCTACGAATTCTGGCTAATTTTTTCAGCTTTTTCTTTCAAAAAGCAATACATCACCATTACCTTAATGTCCATGTAAAATATGAACGTTGTAGCCCCACCCGTTTGGTCAGAATCGGCCCAAATGTCACGAAAATATCGTACTAAAAATCGAAAAAAATCGTAAAAGTACGATATTCATGAGAAATATTTCTTCGATTGTACCCAAAAAAGTGGCACGACTAAGTTCAGAGATTTCGAAGGTCCCCTTCAATTTTCATCAAGATCGCATATGCCGTTTTCCCGGTAGAGTGCAAACAAACACACAGAAAAAAAGAAAAAAAAACATTGGAGCTAAATTTTTTGAGGGGTCAGTGAAATTGAAGTCTTCGCTTCGCTCATCCAATTATGCAAATAATTTGAAGTTGAAGTTTTAAAAAATAACATAATTGTCTTCAAAAGACGTTATATTATGCACTGACAGTGTACAATAGTAGCAAGTGTGCATCGCTTATATACCAGTAACTTTGGACGGCGTCAGTTTACTCAGTATTGATTTTAGTTTTACAGTAATGTTCTATTTTTCGTTTCAGGTAGTGAGGATCTCCTTTGAAAGCTTCGCATTCTTGAAACACGTCAACACCAAAATCCTTAAATAAGAAGAGTTTTACCGGTTAATCAGGCAAACATTGAAATAAAGGTACCGGTATTTTTTTTATGGCGTCATGATTTCTATGTTTCTTCATTGGTTTCGTCACTCAATAGCTCTCCTGCAGGAACGTGCATCGACTGATGCTTATAAGGGATGTGAGACGAAAAAGGCCTATCACTTGCAAAATAACGCAAAATCTGCATGGATCTGCGTCCGCGTCATTTTCGACGTCGTATGACCGTTCAGATTCATTCATGTACGCGCGCGCCGCTAGTTCCGGCGGGAAACTTGGCGCATGCGCAGTATTTCGAACAATTCTACAGAACAATGAGATGCTTATCTCGTAATGTGTTTATGGCATGTGAACTCACAGCTCTAGACAGGTGTAGATTGTAATTAGTAAACATTACAGTTGCTCATTAAAATTAAAAGATGATTTAACGTGTTAACTTGTATTTACTATTAGGGATACAAAAAGTATCTTGCTGTAACAACGAAATGCAAACATACCTGCACTGTAAACCAACCGTGATAATAACTAGGGAAACGCCAAAGTCGTTGTTAGACGAGTGAGAGAGCCACGTGTTGAGTACTTGTGAACATTAATTGGATTTAAGTTAGGTAATTATATTGTGGTGTAAATAATAGTTTTTTTTTAAGTTTTTAAGTTTAAGGGCACGTCAACTGTCCGGCCATAATGCGCCACTTTAGCCAATGATAGGCTAGGGAGATCTAAGGTAGGGGGAAAAAAGTAATGTGTGTGTAATATGTGTGTTGTAATGTGGTGACTCAACACATGGCTCACTCACTCGTCTAACAACGACTTTGGCGTTTCCCTAGTATAATCTTTATACAAACATTTGTGGTCACAGACCCTTGTTGAACAGATAGGCTTCACCCCAGGCTAAATGGAACGGCCGGTGTATGACCCTTAGAACAGGTACTTCCTCCAGCGTCAATGTATGAAAAATTAAAGACGATTCCGTCTGGGTTCGGGGTAGAATTGGCCCAGAGCATGGCTCTGCTAATCGTAAAAGGCGATTCAAGAGAAAAGGTCCACCTCGCAAACATCAGCTAATAAGAGGGAAGTAGGCCTATATTATACTCCCCAAAACCAGAGGCGAGCTCTGGCAATCGTCGTCGGGGACACCTCCCCCTTCCCTTGACGACCTCCCCGACGACGGTGACAATGACACAACGAACGATGACAAAGACAATGACGACCACGACGTGAGAAATCCCCCTTCCTCCCCTTACCCATGGCTGGTTCTGACCAGCATGGGCCACTCCTCCCCATCCCCTAGGCTAGAGTCGTGCATTATGACCTAACGGTTGACGCGTCCTTAATCCAAATAAACCCAGAAAAATAAAATATTTAGGCCTAGGCGAACAGAGAAAGTGGTTTATAATTTTTTGGTTTCAGGGTGCGTCAACCGTTTGTCGTCGACCTATTATGAAAAAAGGCTGGTCCCATACGTCCCCCGTTTTAGTTTGGATTAAGGGTGCGACAACCGCTAGGTCAAAAATCACCACTCTTGCCTAGAGGATATAGGGAGGAAAATCCCATGCTGGTGCTGGTCAGAAATAGCCACGGGTAAAGGTGAAAGAAAAGGGAGGGTTCTCGCGTCGTGGTCGTCATCGTCTTTGTCATCGTTCGTTTTGTCCTGGTCGTCGTCGTTGGGAAGGTCGTCAGAGAATATGGGGGGTCCCCGACAACGACTGCCAGAGCTCGCATTCTAGTTTCGGAAAGTAATATACTACCCTACTTACCAGCTGATGTTTGCGAGATAAAATACGTCGCACTGTTTCTTGTAGATCATCACCAGCCCAAACGAAGTGTATAATAGTATCCTTGATAGCCAGCAATGACCCAGCATCATTTACAGAATGACAGAAGAAATGAAAACGAAATAATAATAAACATTTATTTGCTTCATCTGATCGCAAACTTTCACAGGCTGTGTTCTATTTTACTAATGGGTATTTTAAACATTTGCAATCTAAGTTCAAATTTTTCAAATTTTTATTTCTTGTGAGCTTAAATCGCAACAGATATTGCTCATTTTGTTAGCAGTTCTCAGTTACCTGATCACGGATGTGTGTTTAAAATTTCAGCTCAGTCTATTTGGCCGTTCGGCCGTATGAGCCCGGACAGACAAACATTTAACATTGGACAATGCTCACGGCAGGTATCTATCCAACCAAATACAAAAATTTGTAAAAAAAAAAAAACGGCAGCCAAGCTCTCCTTCAAAAGTCTTCGGCTGTGAATGCTGTGAGATATAGAAGTTGAGCCAAGCTTTTTATTCTTTCTCCCTAGTTTCGCTTTTAAAATAAGTAAGATCATTTCGCCTGTTGACGAGCGCCAAGTCAACGATTTTTGTGGTAAAAAAGTAAAATTTTTAAACTCGAAATCATAAAAAAATGGCTTGGCCATTGAATTTGGTTCATGGCCAAGAATTTTTTTATGATTTCGAGTTTAAAAATTTTACTTTTTTACCACAAAAATCGTTGGCTTGGCGCTCGTCAACAGGCGAAATGATCTTACTTATTTAAAAGCGAAACTAGGGAGAAAGAATAAAAAGCTTGGCTCAACTTCTATATCTCACAGCATTCACAGCCGAAGACTTTTGAAGGAGAGCTTGGCTGCCGTTTTTTTTTTTACAAATTTTTGTATTTGGTTGGATATTACATCTTTTTGTTGTTCGTTCGCTATCAAGGTGTGAATGATTAAATTTGTTGAGTTCAAAGTTGTTTTTTTTTGACATTTTTGGGCCCACGGTCCCCCCAAAGATACCCCTTGAAAAAATAAATAAATAAATAAATTTTTATTTACAGACTACCCACTCAGTTATATAACAGATTTTCAGTGGGGCGATCAAGCCAACCCTGCAGGCCCTGACGCAATCGACGAGTGAGCGATAACCAACCAAAGATCGATATTTTTAATAGGAAATATATCAATCAGTGGTATGGACAGTGCGAACACCCGCGGATCAACGCCAGAATCAACAAGGCTGATTCAGAACAACTCTGAAATTTATTATGTGCTTCGTTGCTAGGACGGCTCCAAAGTCACCGTTTACAAACTCCTAAGACAAGAACTGATAGACTTAAGTCCAAATCAGAAGTTAAAAAACTTCTGACTTTAGCGGGAATCGAACCCTGGCCCTTCTGCATTGGAAGCAGATACGCTAACAACAAGACCAACGCACTAGCATAAGCACTTGATATTTATAATGGTTAAGAGCATGTTTAATTTCAAGCTTGTACAAATTACTACGCCTGAGTAATTACGCGTTTTGATTTTGATTTTGATTTTGATTTTCCCCGGTCCCAATTGCCCGGTTTTTGTTATATGAGGTACATCTGAGTGTGGCCCAAGTTTCAAAGTTCTAAGATGAACCGTTTTCTCGGTATAGCGTATTATTCATAAGAGTACGGAATTACCTACTTTGATAATTTTGGTTTTTTCCGGTACCCGTTAACCAATTTTGCTTTCCATATTCAAAAGTGATAAAGAATGAGAGATATCAAAATGTATTCCACGTTTGAAACATCTCAGTTGTAGCGTTTTCTTTGAATGATTCATTTCTTAAAGTTCAGATATGTTTTTTGTCATTTTTGGGCCCATGGTCATCCCAAATTTAGCCCCTTGTGTTTTGGACGCAAGATATTTATAATGGTTAATAGCATGTTAAATTTCAAGTTTGTACAAATTACCACGCCTTGGTAATTACGCGTTTTGATTATCATCCAAATTTTGATTTTCTCCGGTCCCTGTTACCCGATTTTGGTTTTGAAAGCAAAAGGCACTGCGTCTGAAATACACCTAAGTGTGGTCCAAGTTTCATAGTTCTAAGATTTACCGTTTTCTCTGTAGGCTAAAGAAATCTCCACGGAGAACTCCTAGCCAGCCAGCCACCCACCCACCCACCCACCCAAACTGCGTTACGCTGCGCTCACTCGTCTAATAAATCATCACCATAAGAGTGAAATATGTTTGCTATGCATTAAAGTATTGCAAGAATTACGTATGCTCCTCCATTAATCTACAACCTCTTTATTAGTTGTTATATTTTTGTATAATTTTATTTTCATTTATGCGCATACTTAAAAAATTTACTCCTGTTTAGCTATCTTTCATGACGACGACTTTCGTTTTAAATTTATTTCATGCAAAACGAAAAGTATACTTCCTGTAGATTTAATGTGGGCTAGTAAAATGAAGATCGATTATTATATATATTTATTACGAAGTTTAGAATCGATTATGTAAAAGCATATTTTTTCGTCGTTTACGTTCACGGTAAATATGTTTATTTGCAAATTTCCCTAAAGTTGCCTGTATACGTCTACTGTTGCATAGAACAATGAATACTATGATTACGCACAGCTAAGAAAATTGGGTGTGAGGAAGTGGTGTCGAACATTTTTTACAATGGTTAGTTCTATATAATAGTACATTAAATAATGATTACTCTATTTTTGTCAGTACCCTTAAGTGTAAACATTTTATGTTTTGGTTTTATCCAAAACGCCTTAAATTTAAGTTTTGAATTACCGTGGCGTCCAATTAAAGATTTCGTATTTTGCTTCAGGGTTTTGTTCAAATTGAGTATGTGGTGGTGGGTCCGACGTTTTGACGAAGGTACATGAGTCGGCCTGTTTGTAAATTCAGTTTCTTTGAGAGAAAAGCAGTGCACTCAAATTGCGACGGAGGATTCTACAAACGATTTGCTTGCCACCGTAAATCTATGCTGAAAAGTGAGCTGTCATAGAATTGACCGCGACAGTGAACTTTAAGACCAGACCACCATTGAACACTACAATTTATCGGTTCAGTGAGTCGAACTAATGTTAGGCCTACTCTCACTTGAGTTGTGAAGCTAATGTCTACGATTTCTTAATATTCTTGCAATCTAACCAGAACATGATGTTTTTTGTCGCTCCCTTAAAATGTTCATTTTCACAAGATGTAGTCATCGTGACATTTACTTATTGCAAATTCGTTTTATTCATGAAATCTGGTTGTTAATGTTACTTGAGGAGTGTATTACATAATACAATACTAGCGGCAGAAGTGAAATGTGAAGTGATGATGTATTTATACTGGGACTGGGCCAAGATATTGATATTTCGATATAATATCAATATGTGGGTATATTTTCGATATCGATATTTGAACTCCACATCAAAATATCGAGATTTAAAAAAGCATACAAAAATAAAAAAATAAAACGGGAATAGACATTTTGGAAATGTAAATGTGTGAGCCTTGGATGCTGTAAATACCCCCCCCCCCCCCAAAAAAAAATAAAAAAATATCGATTTCTTCAACTTTCGGTTAACGATCCGTAATTATGTTGGAGGTGCCGGGTAGTAAATCTAAATTTGGTCCCGACTCTTAATACTCCTACGTGAGTGTGAGAATGTAAAGATCGTTATTAATTTTTGGCAATACCTTATCAACCCTTTTTAGCCACACATTATCGCTGATTCAACATAAATCTGCTTTAAAACATTCCCCGTTGGAGGTTTTTTACAGAGGCAATAATTAAATGGCGATCTATCCAATAGGTCTTCGGATCCCTAAATGCATTGATGTTGATAGATAAAATGTATCCATAACCTTATAAGATAATCACAGCCTATGTTTTAGTAGGAATTGACCAACAAAAAGATTTAGTGCATTAAAGTACAGAGGATATTGTATTGGTCAATTCCAGAAGTTGACCTTAATGTTTAAATTTGCATACTCGTCCTTCATAACGTTAACTCGTTAACATTATCAAATTACCATGCAATGCAAAAAAGTGTTTTGGTGAATACTTTACAATGAGATTTTTTGCCGGCATGTGCGTGTTGGATGAGTGTAGGCAATAAAAGGGAAGCTGTGTATACTTAATACTAACAATTTTTTTAATCGTAATTTTTCATAATATTATGTAATAGGTTCAATTTGTATTTATTGTAAGTCACATTTTCGAATGTAATTTTCGTGAGGTTGTAGGCCTTACAGAAAATTTTACACTAGAATAAATGTTAGAATGACCAAAAATGTTTAATTTTGTAAGTGTATTGTGAGTTTGAGTTGTTATTAATGTGACAAATAAAAATAATTGGATGAGCGCAGCGAAGACTTCAATTTCACTGACCCCCAAAAAATTTAGCTCGGGTGTTTTTTTTTTTGTTTTTGTTTTTTTTTTTTTTTTGTTTGTTTTTTCTGTCTGTTTGTTAACTCTCTACCAGGCAAACGGCATATCCGATCTTGATGAAAATTTGAGGGGACCTTCGAAATCTCTGAACTTAGAGGTGTATTGTTTTTGGGTACAATCGAAGAAATATTTCTCATGAATATCGTACTTTTACGATTTTTTTTCGATTTTTAGTGCGATATTTTCGTGACATTTGGGCCGATTCTGACCAAACGGGTGGGGTTACAACGTTCATATTATACATGGACATTAAGGTTATGGTGATGTAGTACCTTTTGAAAGAAAAAGTTGAAAAAGTTAGCCGGAATTCATAGAAATAAAGCTTTTAATATAAGTTTTTTTGATTTGTATGCGATATTTTCGTGCCATTTGGGCCAATTCTGACCAAACGGGTGGGGCTACAACGTTCATATTATACATGGACATTAAGGTTATGGTGATGTAGTACCTTTTGAAAGAAAAAGTTGACAAAGTTACCCAGAATCCATAGAAATAAAGCTTTTAATATAAGTTTTTTCGGTAAATAATTCCAATTGACAGGTAACAAAAGAAACTTGACAACAATCACCTACAATGCGTGGGAAGCAAAACAAAGCAACAAAGCACTCGCAAAAGTAAAGATATCCCACGCAGACTAAAAACTTTAAAAAAAAGCTCATCCATCAACGCGGCGGGACTTGAGCGTTTTCCTAGTTATCATACAAAAAATAGCGTTTGTTTGGTTTGTGGTATATTGTAACAATAGTTTACGATTTTCAGAATCGAAACCTTGCATGAAAAAATAATTTGCGATTTTTCACATAATTCATAACATGAATGTTCTTCGCCCTTTTAGCATCGTCACCAAGAAATGTAATTTTACACTTTCCAAAGTTGTCAATACAACTGAATAAATTGCATTGCTTTTTATTATTACTATTTTAAATGTATACCTAATTTTTATTAAAAGTTAATTCAATTGATTAATAAAATTTGTAATCTGTAATATACATTTTAAATACGTTTTACCATCAACCTCCTCTGGGAGAAGCAGTTCGACCTCAGCCCTGTAACGACGCCAGTCAATGTTGTGGAAATAAGTCTTTATTATTCAGTACATAGTATGCAAGTACAAGTTTACAAGTTTCCTAAACTGTTTTAAGTTTCCTTGACTATTTTAAACAGTTGACCAAAAATCGGACCAAGTGGGCTCCGAACGGAGCAGAGGATGACTTCGAGATGACGGAATTGCAGTGGATGAGTAATTTGAGTAGCCGGAGGTTCTGGATGCAGGAATAAGGCCACTCCGCCCCGAGCCTGTTGACCAGGCTGCTCTGGAAAGACGCGAATCCTGGAAGACGGAGAGAATTGCGAGAAGAGGCCTAAGTTTCCGCAACACCGAGAATGTGAAGGCATTCTGATGTGCACAGGTTCTCAATTAGTAGTTTCTTGCGAGAGAAACCTCGACAGTTGGCGAAGCCTATGTTGAGGGTCATCCCCTAAGAGCAGGTGGTTCCCGGTTCCACTTCCTCATTCCACACACGGGACGCGATCACGGGTAGCCTTAGATTGACGTTGCTGAACAGAGAGCTCCATATTAGGCGAAACAGCGTCGTCAGCATCTAATTACGTTTTCATAATATTGTTTTATCTTCTTACTTACGTTTATAAATTGCCCTCAAATTGTAGCCCAGTTTTTTTAAAACTGAATAGGATCGAATCAAGTTAAATAAATGAATCATGGTTTTATTAAAATAATTTATAATAAACAGAGAGCTTTATATTAGGCCTAACAGAGTCGTCATCATCTATACGTTTTCATAAATATTTTTTATCTTCTTACTTAGGTTTATAAATTGTCCTCAATTGAAGAGCAGTTTTTTTAACTGAATAGTATTGAATAATCTTTAAACAAATAAATCATGATTTTATTAAAATAATTTATTATAATCACATTTCATGAAAATATCGAAAATTAATGGATATGACTACCAAAATTATAATAAGCTTACATTATATTTAATTGATCAATACACTACTGGTGAAAAGTCAGATTTGAAGTGATTTATTACATAACTGTATGAACATGTATGTAGTTACTACTTTAAGAACCAAATAAATAAATAATAAATCAACACCAGTGATCAGTGAAAAGTGTTATACAACACCGACCTGGGTAGGGTTATCCCACTACAGGTACGAGCCCACACTGATATGTTCTGCACGAGCGAATTATTTACTTACAGGTGGGTGGATGCAAATAATAAACAAACAATACTCTAGGTATGTACAGTACAGCCTTTCTACTGGGGGTCAATTTACGGGTCATGCAGCTTCGACCGTGCAAGATCTGACCTCAACCTTCCACATTGGAAAACAGAGAAAGCTAATTTCGAAAAAAATATCTGATTCTCTTCAATGGCTGGTAAAAGTATCCATGAATCGCCAACAATACTTCTTAATGATGTATCTGGGAGCTATTCGAGATGTTGGGACATTCTTATTCTAATTGCTTTGTTTATTTGTTGTGTTGTTTCGGGGCTAAAGAAGATGCAGACAGACAGTACTAATAAGTGCATTCGAATTGCATAGAACACTGATGGCCTTGTATTGCGCGTTGTATGTAATTCCAAGTGTGACAAACAATTCCAGAACATTATCATGATAAACCGTATTGAAGTGAAAGTGAATATAGTTATGGCGCGCGCTGATGTGTATTCAAGCAGCAATGTGATGACATGTATTATAAGTTGTAGGTGCGTAAGCGAAATCATGCGAATATAAGGAAGCGTAGAATCATTGAGTATACAACATTGTAGAATTAAAATATCAATAACTGCAATCATACATTATTGCCGCCTGAGCTTCCTTCTGATTCTGTCACGCAAATTTCACAATCGAACTTTCAAAAGCTCACACATATATTACGTGCGAGACGAACTAGGGAAGTCACCGGGACCCGCCACAGGCGCAATCCTGTTTGGAGGTTATTTGGAGGTTTCCGTAGTCAACAAGCGAACTGCTTGATTGGGCAATCCCTCCATCCTCCCATCAAATACCAAGCTAGTCGCATGAAGAGTATATACGATGGGTAAAAATAGTTCGTGAGCAAGTTTACCAAGAAAAAAATGTTTTAGCTAAATTATGTTATGCTTGAAATATTGTAGGTTTTCACGACCCGTAGATGAATTCTGGATCAGTCAGCCGACACAACAGCCCAAAGGATAATCCAGAACTTATATTATGCTTATTATGATGTGTTATGCTATATTAAGCTAGTACTTGCTTAGAGCACGATAATTTACAGGACGTTTTATCGTGGGGCAATAGCTTAGAAGGAAAATTATTGTAATTTTGTATCTCCGTATTTATTGTTAAAAAAAGAACATTCCGTGCCTGTACCCAAAGTTGTGACAAATACTAACGTACAACGTGAGATCTAGAAGTAACACTATGTGCGTTTTCTCAAGTGACGGTGTTCGTTTGTGTTGTGAAAATACTTAAGTGTATTAAACATGGTTATATAAACAATGTAAATTTGTCGCTCACGAGACAAGTAGGGGCTACGTCTACGAACAAATTATCATAACAGATAAATTATTCAATGCAAATTTTAAGGTTATTGTTGAAAAAATTAAGTTATTACATTTAGTGAATAATGTTATGTTGTCGTTTTATTATATCTAGTCTGTAATGTAATGCAGTAATGTAGAAAATATAACAATTATGATGAGGCAAAATGTAAATTTGAAATTTGTTTATTGATGGTGTTTAGTATTTTTAGATGAGTGAATTTTAAACTGTATTTTTTGTAATGTAAATAATTACGAGACCCTTCTCGAAAACATTTACAGTCGCTTTGAACAAAAACTACGTAAACCTGTTATTTCTGGAGAAGTTTTAATTCGGGTTTGCGCACCAAGACACTACAGATTTTGAAGGTTCCCTGACAATGTATTTCTAAATCTTTTTATAAATAAGATTTAGAATGGTGATGAGGATCGCCAAAGCTTTTGTTTGTCATCCTTTGTCGACTGAGGACAAAAATGCACTAAACAATTTTCGGTGTTCTTAAAAAAAGAAAGGTCAACAATTTCGGGGTCGTGAGTAGCCTTATAGATGTTTGTAAAATCGAGAAAAGTTTTAAGAGAATCGATCTTTATGAGAACTAATTCTTCATTGCACAAGAAAGAAGTGGCAGGTCTTCTTCACATTACCATTTTCACACACATTCAGAAGGTCACCCGAAAAAAATTAAGGTCGGATCTTCCGTTTGAAAGGAATCGTACCAACAAACACAAAACACGCAAAACAAACGTCGTTTTAAAATGAGGATAAAATAATATGTTCAATATTTCATTCTACTTTTTTTTACTTTTCTTTATCGTTGTAGAACAGCATGGCGTGGAGTGGAAGATATTTTTTACTTTCAAATTGTTGGTCTGTATAATATTATATTATCGTGGAGTAATGACTAGGTGTTCTGAACGTAACTGGCATGTACGGTACTTGACGGTGTACAGTATGTTAAAAATGATATTATTTGATAACGTGTCATAAAACGAATTACGTGCAACAAAAAGCTCCAACAACATTATGGTACGGTCGTGAGATAATCTTTAAAAAGAAAGTTATTAACCTGTAAACGTAATAAAGCTGAAAATCGCGAGTTTATAAAATCAGATTTTCAAGACTTTTGGCAGTCTTATTTTACAAAAGTTTTACATCGAAATATTGTGACAGAAAAACTATTAAAATATTGGTAGAGAAGAAGAAAATAATCTTTCTTTACTTTGTAATATTGGGGAGAAACTAATTAGTTTATTTAAATGTTGTGTACACTTTACTTCATTTATTTTACTTACTAGGAAAACGCTTAAGTCCCGCCGCGTTGTTGGATGAGCGTAATTGGTGCATTGACCTGCCATGTGTTATGCAGATTTTCTGTTGTTTTGTGAAAAAATTATTACTAAGTCGATTTTTTTTAAATTAAATTAAATTAAATAAAAATTAACTTTATTCTTTTATTTTTTCTTAATCGTAATTTAAAAAAAAATAAAAAAATCGTAAAATTGCTATTTTCATAACAAATAATTATTCGATTGCGCGCTCAAATTTTACACGAATATAATAATTCATAAAATTAAGGTTCTGTAAAAAAATCATTATAATCGGATAAAGCATGTAGGTGTTATAAGTGAAAGAATTGTTAAAAAAAAGAAAAAACCCGTAAAATTTCGATTTTCATGAGAAATAATTTTTCGATTGTTCTCAAATTTCACACGAATATCTTAATTCATAAAATTAAGGTTCTGTAAAAAAATCATTAAAATCGGATTAAGCATGTAGGTGTTAGAGGTCTAAGAAAGTTTTAAAAAATCGAAAAAAATCGTAAAATTGCGTTTTTTATAAGAAATAATTTTCCGATTGCGCTCAAAAACTTGGCAGTTCTAAGTTCAGAGATTTCGAAGGCCTCCATAAAATTTCATCGCAATCGGAGTATCGGTCTAGCCGGAATCGTGTGGACAAACAGACAAAAATACAGAGAAAAAAAAACATTCCGGATTTTTTTCTCCAGTGTAGTGAAATGGAATCTTCGCTTCGCTCGCTACGCTCGCTACGTTCATCCAATAATTTAAAACACTGCAATTGTAAGCATGTGAGTATGCTAACGAAGTAGCCTAGAAAAATCTTATAACAAGTTTTAAATCTATTGATGTTGATAATGCATACAATCAGAAATCGGTAAAAAAAAATGTATATATCATGACAAACTTATCTACACTTTTTTATATTAATGCTGATTACAGTGATATACTCACAGTCATATGTAATTAGCCTTTGTAATCATACTCTGGATTGAAACCAGTTAATATCCAGGTAAGTATAGAAGGGTGATTTAAATATGTCGGTGAATGTACATGAATGAGTTCAATGAACTGTTGCATACTCATACTATGGTGATACATATTTATTCTGTTCTGCATGCTCGATATTCATTAAGAAACTATGCACTTTGCCTTAAGTAGCTGTATAAGAAGAGATTGTAATTTTTAAATAATTTAAAAGTTAATTTTTAAATCGTACAAATCAGAATGACAATTAATTCCATTATAAGGTTATGTATTAAATCGTGTCTTGACAGCTATACATTTAGAAGCATCTCGTCTATAAAATACCTGAAAGAAGATATTCTGTATGCACTTATGGGTTTAAGAATCGAAGGTAGAGGATCATGATAGAAACAAGAAGTAACTTACTATACTACCACAACGTAATCTGTGCTTTTCACTGAAGATGATGTAAACTGATGTTTACATATTGTGATACGCCATACGAATTGTGGTTCGGAAGTGTTATCCCGAAATAGCAACTAGAATTATTACACGAACACGAAATATACAATAATTTTGCTTTGTTTCGATAAGATAAGGCGATATACTGGATTATTTTTGGGCTTTTAAAGTTAACTTAAATAAATAAATAAAGTCGTATTTAGAGTCTACCCACTCAGTCATATAAAGAATATACTTTTAACAATGTATTAAATTGAATGCTACGAGGGCACTATTTTATTTTAAGACATTGGTAAGGAGGTTGTAGAAGTCGTTTCATCGTGAATATAGCGAAACATTTAGTAAATAACTAAACAGCAAACTTATATATTAGATAAAAACGTGAGTGTACATATTTAATTACTAATTAAATTGTGAGTCACTGCACGTAATCAATGTAATCACGCATGTTTGAGAGAAAACCGAAAGTATGATAGAACCATTGGAAACTCGACTTTGGAGAGTCCCTCATAAAGCTAAGATCAAACCGAAAGTCAATTCGTCCTCCCCCATTCATTATATCAGAGGTAAGCAGTCATGCATACATAGTTGTTTTTAGGTAAACTATAATAATTATACTCATCGGCTTCTCCTTTTTATTTGCAACGTGTCATTTCACATAAACGGTGCATGCAGCCATATTATTAGTGCTGAGATAATCTTCTGTGCAGTTGAGTGAAAGTGTATAATGCAGGAACTTCCAAAGTAATCGTATGACATTCTAATAACATAAATGGTGTGCATTCACTACATCTGATGGAAAATAAATTAACTATGGAGGAAGGCCACGTACACCCGAACATTAATTTTGGAGGTCGTAGGTTCGATACCAACCACGATTTATCTTGGCTGAAGGAGTTTCCAAAGTTTTACTTAGTCAAAATGCTCAGATCACTTTTTTGTCCTTCTCTTTAAATTATTTCTATATCCTGTATTTACTCATACACTCTTTCTTGCCCAAACATAGAAATAGACCAATAGGTTTATTTGATTTTTTTTCACTGATTCATCACACCGACATAAACAAAATTGTCTGAACATTTTTTTTAAATATTTAAATTTTGTTTTGAAAATTTTGGATTTTTAATATTAACCACTTTTGTAGTTTAAAAAAATATAGTTTAATAACTAGCAAAATTGGAAATCGGCTACAAAATTAACAATTTTGTTTGTTTTATATTTTTGTAAAAAAATCAATAATTTTCAAGTTTTTACTCTTCAACAGTGTAAAAACGTGTATATAACTCGTATCGCAATAAAACTGTTCGACGAATGTCTCGCCAGACGAGAAAGGGTTATATGCTACGAAACGAAGTACCACATCTAAAACGTACCATTGTCAATTTAAATATTTATTTGTTAACGTATATCCTATTCAGTTACAAAAAGATTAACTATAGCTAGGCCCCACGTACATCAAATTATTTTGAAGGTTTTTGGATACCGAAACGATATCTGGCTGAAGAGTTCCAATTTTACCGTACCCAAAAATCTTAGATCCTTTTTTTTTCTTTCTTTTTTTTTTTCTATTTCTTTTTGTATTTATTCATACCTCTTTTCCTTGCCCAACAGCAAAGACCAGTTAGGTTTAAAAATTTAAAATTTTTTCCTGAATTAACTCCACTTTGGTAAATCGAAAAATATCTGAACATTTTTTAAATTTTAATTTTTTTTTGAAAATTTTTGGATTTTTTGACATATTAAAACCACTTTTTAATGTTTAAGGTAAATGGTAGTTTTTTTAACAGAAAAAGTTGGAAAGTGCCACAAGAAATAACCTTTTTTTGTTTTTGACTTTTTGTGCGATATTCGTGCATTTGGGCCAATTCTTGACTCTCAACGGGTGGGGCTACAACGTGTATTATACAACTCGTATGATATGAACCTGTTTGAGAGGGAAATTCTCGCCAGATCTAAAAATAAGTTTTATACATGCTACGAAACTAATACCAATCTAAAACGTACCACAAAAAAACTTTGAACATACCTTTCATTACAGCAAAACAAGACTTGAAAAGTATAGCCTATCCCACCACTAAAAATTTAAAAATCATCATCAAAAGTTTTTTTTTTTTATTATACTTAAAGGGTCTTTTATTGGATGAGCGAAGCGAAGACTTCAATTTCACCGACGCCCCAAAAAATTTAGCACTGGTGTTTTTTTTTCTTTTTTTTTCTGTCCGTTTGTTCGCTCTCTACCGGGCAAACGGCATATGCGATCTTGATGAAAATTTGAGGAGACCTTCGAAATCTCTGAACTTAGACTTGCTACGTTTTTGGGTACAATCGAAGAAATATTTCTCATGAATATCGTACTTTTACGATTTTTTTCGATTTTTAGTGCGATATTTTCGTGACATTTGGGCCGATTCTGACCAAACGGGTGGGGCTACAACGTTCATATTTCACATGGGCATTAAGGTAATGGTAATGTTTTGCTTTCTGAAAGAAAAAGTTTAAAAAGTTAGCCAGAATCTATAGAAATAAAGCTTTTAATATAAGTATTTTGATTTTTTGTGCGATATATTCGTGCCATTTGGCCGATTCTGACAAACGATGGGGCTACAAGTCATATTATTATGGTATTAGTATTTTGATAGACTCGAAAGGAAAAATTTAGCCAAGATCCAAGAAATAAAGAAATAAAGCTTTTTTACGGTAAATAATTTTACGGTAAACCAATTGACAAGAAACAAAAAACTTGACAACATTCACCTTCAATGCGTAGGCAGCAAAACAAAGCACTTGCAAAAGTAAAGATATCCCACGCAAACTAAAAACTTTAAAAAGCTCATCCATCAACGCGGCGGGACTTTAGCGTTTTCCTAGTCTTATAAACTGTTTTACACAATTTATTCGGTAATGCTGATCGAAAGACTTCATTTCACAGAGAAAATTTAACATGTGTTTTTTTCTTTTTTTTACTATACGTGTATTTCGAACTATCCGTGGAAACGCTATTAAACGGCTTTGAAAATTTTTAGAGACTTTCGGAACTCTGGACTTCATTACCGTCTTGGTCAACCTCGAAGTAAATATTTTAAATATGTATTTTTAACAAACTTTTTTTACGATGTAAAGTGCAGAAGTTTTTCGTGCATTGCTTATTTTACCAAACGGGTGGCTACAACTTCATACTTACATGCATTAAGTAATGGTAATGTTGGCTTTCTGACTAAAGGTTAAACCGGAAAGCGGAATCTTAGAAAAGCTTTTAATGATGTTTGTTTTTTCTGGTATATTCATCTTTTGGTTTGACCAAAGATAGATACAAAAGTTCACTATTATGCTGGCTATTAAGGACAATGCGTAGGCAGAAATCAAAGCTTGCAAAGTGCAGTAATTTCCGCAACTCAAAATTTAAAGCTCATCATTTAACCGGCGGGACTTTAGCGTTTCCTAGTACTACAAAAACTAGTTTTCCCAAAATCTATATGTTATAGATTAAAACGACGTTTTAAATGATCTTGCAATTATTGTGATTTTGCACGAATTAACAAAATATACAGAAATTTGCGAAAATTGCCGTTTTGGTAATTTTAAAAATCGGCTTTAACATACTTTTTTCTCGATTTGGATAGTCGGGAGTCATATACCCTCGCTCATACCTGCGTAAGGTAATGACATTATAAATAATGTTTGTTTGCAACAAACAACAACAGCAACACAACAGCAACAGTTTTTCGATGCTTTATTGTTCCATCCATTCAGTTCTATAATGTAACTACAATACATAAGTCTAATAGTTACCGTCTCGGTGGCAGTTGGCTAAGGCGTCCACCCGGAAAGTGGGAGACTCGGGTTCGAACCCCGATCGGGATGGATTTTTTAAATTTCTGGATTGTATTAAATACTTCTTTTTTGTTCCACATAGATACAAATAGATTCCACACATAGTGTGGCTCGTTGGTCTTGTGGTTAGCGTATCTGCTTCCAATGCAGAAGTGAGGTGCAGGTTTTTTAACTTCTGATTTGGACTTGAGTCCATCAGTTCTTGTCTTAGGAGTTTGCAAACGGTGACTTTGGAGCCGTCCTAGCAACGAAGCACATAATAAATTCAGAGTTGTTCTGAATCGGCCTTGTTGATTCTGGAGTTGATCCGCGGGTGTTCGCACTGTCCATACCACTGATTGCTATATATTTCCTATTAAAAATATCGATCTTTGGTTGGTTATCGCTCACTCGTCGATTGCGTCGGGGCCTACAGGGTTGGTTTGGTCGCTTTGATTTAAAGTCCTCCACTGAAAATCAGTTATATAACCGAATGGGTAGACTCTAAATACAATTTATTTATTATTTATTTATTACTAGAGCATCAGATCAATCTAAAATTGTCCTTTATAACAACGTGTCTTGAAACTGTGCACATGTAAATGTATACTCTCAAACACGCAAAATGTGCAAAATCTCACCTCTTCTTGATAATCAGCATATTTTGACAGAACCACTTGCCCAAATTACAAAACAAAATATAGAGGATTTACATAAAAGGCTGATGAGTACGTCAATAATGGCCAATATTTTTTGGATCAAAATCCTCCAAGGTCACGGGGCATAAAGATCGACCCCATGTTATTTCTTATGGGAGATTTTTGCCGATGGGACCTAGCTTGAAAAATACTAAGTTTGGCAATTTTTCTTCCGGTCATGGAGGACCCAATATAATTTTTTTGTTAATTTCTAAATTCATTTGCATTGAATTGCTGCACGGTTGGCTTGGTCACTTTGGTTTACTGTGCCCCACTGAAAATCAGTTGTGTGGCTGAGTGGGTAGACTCTAAATACGGATTTATTTATTTATTTATTTATTTATTTATAGTTTGCCATTTCTAGTTTTGAGTTTAGCTGGTGAATACCCCTTTAATTGACCTGTAAACTCTAGTGACAATATTATTATACTTTTTCCTAAAATAAATAATAATCTATAGGTAAAAGCTTAACAACATCATTATACTCCCTAAATAGTTCGATGCATACCATACGAGACTCGTGTATCCATTTGATTCACTATGTGGAAGTGTGAGGTTTTAAGAACGAGTTTCAGATATACATTTTAGTTCATGATAAGATTGAATCCACTCGTTTCCCGTCACGAAAAGTGTGATCCAATCTTTGCCAATAAAAAGTAAAACACGGATGTAATTTTACACATAATAATTTTCAAATTGGATACACTACACCTACATACAACTACAAAAACATCAACGTTGAAACGAGTCCGTTTATCTCCACGCTAATAATATAGTTCCAATAAAACATTGTTTCGTTGACAGCTACATCTATCTACGTCTCCTTGGGCTATCATGATATTTGCTTCATTCAAACGTATTAAGAAAAGGATGTACATACTAAGTTGCTGGTATAGGGCTATAATTAAAATGAATAGCGTAGGTAATTTAGTAGTCTTAAGAGTATGAAAATGAAATTTCCACCTATTTAAAAATGATGTAATAATGTTACGCATAACATCCCACCGCGGTGTAATTAATTTCCTATGATTCCTCTGGTGTCTCTTGGCCTCTGGATTTTGCAATAATGTTTCGTTATCCAGGATAGCAGAAAATGTATATTATTGAGTTATTAATCCTTCTTCTTGAATTATATTCGTTTATTGTATGGTGCTATATTTTCGACGTTTCGCTTGCATTGTAACTATACGTTCGTCAAAAGTTAAAAATGTTTTAATCGTACAACCCAACTACTTCCTAACGGGCCGTGATGATCACGAATACAACCGTAAATTAGCTGGGTGGATCGTTACCAACTAGCGATCGTTGTGTGAAACTAGAGCTGACTAATCATGATTCACCCTCAATGACGTTCAGCATCGGCAAGGTTGCTTAGGAACAACTTTACACGTTCTTGTTCTAGAGCAAACTGAAATTGAATCGCAATACGTTTTCTGTTATTAAATATAGACTTGGACTCGGACTGAACAGCTTCAATTATAAATAATTATTGTTTTATGAGGGAAATTCAAATAAAGATTATAATTTATTATCTATTTTTATGCTAGGATTCTGAACACCTAGGTTGAATATGAAATCGAAATCGCTGTCTACTCTTTAGTGAAAGCATTCCAATACGCAATAATGTCACAAAACAAAAGTAACGATGGTTGCAGAGTTTTGCGTTCATGTAGATTGTAGACTACCGCCAAAGAAATGCCATTTAACAGTTACTATAGCGCAAATAGCCATTTTAATAATGTCTTTTAAATCATAAGCTAATAGTGAAAGCCACTAACACGAAAGAAAACTGACATTTTATATATAATGAAGATTCACATAGGTTCTAATGTGACAGTATTAAAATATCAAAACAAGCAAAAATCATTAAAATAAGTGTAAGTTTTATAGATGTATAATATGAGCAAGTGGAAAAATGTGTTCAGCATTTTTGTAAAAAAAAATAACTCCACATTATTCATGTCTCAAACCCACCATAGAAACGAGTCACGTGTTTTAAGAAATGAAATCTCGCCTTCTCTCGAAGAGTGTGTTAATATGGCATGATTGTGTTCCCTCACAATCATACAAAGCTATAATTTCAGAGGTCACCATAGGTTGCTAACAGTGACAAAAAAAATACAGTGTGTAGGCTTATAGATTTTCGCTCACTTCAAAGTTTTAGGTCGCGAACGCTCTCTGAGTGTCGTTGTGGAAGAGTAAGGGTTACACTTAATTTTTTAAACTGTAATTGAACACAATATTGTGCAAAGAGAATGAGAAGAATCTAATTACAGACTTGTCACATGACCTGTAGTGTAAGAGTTGACAACTTACAAGCCACCATTGTTTAAACGTTTGCTAATTAAACTGTTGCCGATTCTGTAACTGGATTTCTCACCGCGTATTTCTCATAAACAAACACTGCGCAGAATTTAAGCCCCTCATTTTACGCGTTAAACACAGTTATTTCATAGATTTAATTATATAAGTAAATTGAAGACATGTGTAACATGACTGTGAAACCACTTTTTCTCAGACAAGCGTAAGTACGTTAAGTGGTACCATTTATCGTGATGCGTATTATTGTCATTTGTGCAGCCTTCTTGATGATATACAAAGTAAATGACCATTTTACCATAATAATATTTCGATCCCACATCCTAGATTCGGCCACCCACATTGACGGAAACGTATACGGCAAAGGATGTGCTGTAACAGCTGGTAATGTAATACTTGATGCCATTGAGTAACACTTTCAAAAACACGAAATTTGCAACTAACAAAAAACATATCCGTAATAATAGCAAGGGCCTATATTAGTGAGCAGTACATTTTGAGAAGTTAAAAAATGTTCCTATCACGCGAGGATTTAAGATTTCTGCCACTAATACAATGTATTTAGCTGTCACTCACCCCCCCCCCCCCCCCCCCCCCCCATTCATTATATTTTATACTTATTTTGAAAATGAGGTGAAGTAACCATAAGCGTAGCGTGAACCACCAGTTTCTGCAAGAGTTCACAGTTCAGACACAACGATACAAATCCAATTAAAAAATCATATATTTATTTATATTGTTAAAATGTACAATTGCGTAAAACCCCTTAATGTAGGTCCTGATAATAGCACGTGCATCATACGGTAATATTGGTGTGATCACAGGTGAGTTGAAAGAGTGAATATACGTCTACTGTGTAATGAGAAGTGAACAAACACATCGGATCGTAGACTAATATAATTTTTTATATATAATGAATGAAAATAAATTCATATATTGACTTTAATTATTAAAAGTATGTACAGAGCACAGACAAGCACTTTGTGATCCGTGTAGTTGCGGGTATGATTACACCGCCATGGGCAATCCTGATAATGAACGCTTTTTGAACGTATTACGTAGTCTGACCTGCAAGGTCTGACGGTGAATACTGAATTTCGATATTCGACGAAATATTCAAATACCTCAATTTAGCTGATGAGGGTCGAAATTACTGGTTTTGCGTAACAGAACCCTCCAATAAATAATCGATTGTGGGTTGAGAGAAGGGCATGTATCCATGGCAACTGACGTGCATGAAAGATTTTGTTGTTGGGAGACCTTCCTTACGCATCACGACTTTCGTCTCGCTTTGGTTTTCCACTGGCCTACACTTAGATCACCGTTTTCTCGCTTAAACGACAGTATACAATCATAGTGCAATGCCCCCAAAGCCGTTTGTTTGATTAAATTAATTATATTGCTCAAAATTTAAAATTTTTTTAATTTTTTAATACTAACAGAGAAACTTACGGTTATTGATAAGTGCCCGCGCCGCGAGACCCCATGTGGCCGAGTCCGTTTTAATCCCCACTACAACACTACAATTGCCCTCAGTGGTCTCAAAAAGGGAAAGAAACAATTATTGATGGGAGGTGGGACCATAGTGCATAGTGCACGATCAGGACTGAGTGGGTATAGACTCTAAATACGGCGTTTTTTAATGAAGAGAATGAAGGTGTGAGTGTGAAGGTGGAGTTGCTGATGTTTTTGTGGTATTGTTTGAATGACGTATGATTTATGATTTATTTAAACCACAAACATCTGCTTTTTATTTCAATCTAGAAATAAAATGAGACAAGTTATCAAGTAAATATAAGCATGATCATAAAGCAAATGCATATACATACATTAGGCCTACAGTAAATAAATTTGTATGAGCTGCACAAAGAAACGACTCGGAAACAATAATGAAATGGTGATATGCATTCAAAGTGACACCCTACAAGAAGTTTTCAGGGCATTTCTGTATGCACTGTGCATCTCATTAAAAGACGAGTACAGAAACGGTGAAAGTTAAAGCAGAGCTACTTGGAAGACAATTTACTGGCAGATAGCCATTCGATAATTACAAACGTGTATACCGCGGTAGCCTATATTCGGTATGCTTTTTATAACTGGTATTCTGATTTCTGCCTCATGCCTAGGGCGAGGAGACCATCTTGTTATAAACAGAAGTTTCGTGACGTATAACAGAGATGAACAATCACGATTCGCAAGAGAAACCCTAGGTATTAAGGGCGAATACTAAACTAAATTACTTCTGTCACTCTCATCAGTAGTCTACATTGAACGTCAAGTCAAAATATTGAAAGTCTGCCAAATGTGTAAATATAATTTGCAATGAGGCTATACTCACTTGCTTATTAATATCCTCCTATCCGGTCTTGCTGCAACTAATAAATGTTAGGAATAGTGGATTCTCGTAGATAGGTAATGGGCACTGATAACTTTACTGGTGTGTGTGCCCTAAAACCCAACTAACTAACTCGTAGATAGGTACAACTTAAATTATATTATTTAAATTGTAAATTTGAAATTCTGTCACGCTTTTATATATCGTAACCATATTTTTGAATTGGGGAAATAAAAGGTGCATATCTCTCGCACTTATTTACTTTCATTTGCAATAAACACAAGTACACAATATGTACACAACGTAAAACGGTATAATAACCAATAGCATGTTCTGTTCATTTTTTGGGGTGAAAATTGAAGGTCTAAAGGTGGTTCGAAATTGTTTGTGAAACTAACTGAATTTTGCGATCAAGCGATTTTGAAATATTTAACGTCGTAAAATAAGTTGTTCCGAGCTCATCATCGTAACTATTGTAGAGATGGTTGGTGTTACATTCTTTGCTGTAAAGTCACTATTCATTAATTTCATTGTACGTAATAATATTCCACACGGCTCAAAGTGATGCAACATTTAGTTTTAAACCAACCTGAAATACTACTTTATTGATGTAAAACAATGTTATTGTACATTACACAAGACATAATAATTGTAAAACATAAATGTGTATAATGTAATAAAAGCTAAGAGACCTGGAAAGTTAAATTGTAAAAAAAGTAAAACATTATACCAAGGACACAAACACACTAGCACTTTCTAGAGTATAAAATAAAATAATACTCATGTGATGACAATATGATGTCTTTTGTGTTGTTACTACCTTCCGTGAATAACTAACTGAAGGTGGGTGTACGCTACCTGACTTACATTCAATGAAACATCTTTATTATTTAAGCCTATTTGTTTTGGGGACTGGCATAATAATGATCTACATGATTCGAGTTGCTGAACTGAAATGATGTGTATATGAGTTTTAAAAGTTGAGCGTTTTTGTTGAATAATTTGTAAGGTGCAAGAAAAGTATATAAATAGTTTTTGAAGGGTAGTCTGTCAGTTGCTATGTCCTTGCATAACTTATAAATTGGGTGGTATGACTGCATATTGGCTTCAAGGGCTTAGAGGTAAAATCTTACACGATCTATATATATGAACATTTTAATAATTATTGATGTTGCTCTGGCAGAAGTTGACTATGCGTAACAACTGATGAGACTGATTCGGGAGGTCCCAGGTTCGATTTCCGCTGCTAGGATAAGGAATCACGAGTCAAAAGTTTTGTCCATGCAAGGTTTCATTGAATTTTACCTGATGTGTACCCCACTGCGGGAAACTGCACGAAAAAGTTCTTATTGTTACCGATGTTATAAGTGCACGGAACTGAATTGACCAGTGAATTCCGTCAATCAGGAATCCGAGTCGAAAATTTTGTCCCACGCAACGGTTTCATTAATTTATAGAATATCTAACTGCGACAACTTACAAAAACTTTGCTTATTAAATACCTTTACTACAGGGAACGCATAACGATTCGGTCCACGATTCGCAGCTGCTAATAAAAAGAAATAGTTTTTCCATGCACACGTCAAATTTACCTGATGGAACTACTGCGGGCAAATAAAAAGGTCTTCCATTGTTCCTATGTATTGGGGAAATGAAACGATTCGGATTGTTCCATTCGACTTTCCCATGCTAAAAGGAATACGATTAAATTACCATATAAAGTTCGAATTATGATGTGTTTAGATTACGGGGGCAAACTGAAACGCAGAAAACTGCGTTTTTCTAATTAAATAAGAATATAGGCAATTCTCGATTGTGTAATTCGGTGTAACACTCATGTATTACGTAGGTAAATTGATAATTCTAAATTTAATTTTTAAAATCCAGTAAAATTCCGCTAGCGGAGCAACGTGGTAAGGATACCAAGCTGTAAAAATACATATTATTACACATAATCCGTGGGACAAAAAATAAACTATTGATCTGATACTAATGGGGAAAAAATAATTCGATTCATTGTTAAATTTTACCTTCCATTCTAAAACTGATTAATTAACCAAAGCAAAATCAAAATATTTTTATTACTGCAAAAACTGAGTCTTGCGTTTTTCTGATATAAGAATGTAGGCAGATTTTCCGAGGTAAGCGGTAACACCCGATCCGCTAGGAAAAAGTTTATATATCCTGAAATTAAGTGGTGTCGTGGCTAAAAAAAGTTAACTACAATATTTACACATACCGGACAAAATCATTTGAAATAATTATAACAGATAAATAATTCGTTTTAAGTCTGATATAGCCAATAACTGGTTTTCAGCCTAATCCAAAGTATAACAATACAACACACATTAGCATCCATCAGATTGTCGTGCAGTTTTCCGCTGTCCCGCTAGATACCGAGTCACTAGAACGTTTGAATCTGGCAAATTACATCGTGCATAAAATAACTTCAATTTATTCGCCATCTGATGCATTGCTAATATGAATTAACGTAGATAGAGCTGGCTTTATCCACATGGTTACATCAGCTATCTAATGTAATACAAGACACACATAGCATATCTGCATGATGGAGCGGTCAATGTTATTTCATGCCCGTTTCTTCCAACTGGTCGCTCCTACTACGTGCCTCTGCTGATGGCTTGGCTGCATGTGATTACTGGAATGGTGGTCTATACACTCGGTGCATGCGATTCTATGAGGAAGGCCACGAGATTGCAGCGAGGGATGAAGTATATTTTTCGTGTCTCAACGCATACGGCCCTGATCTGCTGTGATGTACTGCAAAGCGTGGTCTGAATGTATAGCCCTGACACTTATATGGCCTCGCCTGTCTCGATGGTGTTGTCATGGTGGGTAGCCTACCCTAACTCGCCTGTCCGGTTGACATACATTGACATGAGGAATTTTGTTGACATTGACCTTTAACACCTAGGACTCAAGAATGTTTTTGGTGTCCCTTGGTCTCCATTGGGCGAGGCTATATCGCCTTCCAAAAGGGGCAAATCTATCAACCCAGCACCTACACCAAAGATATATGAATACTGTATAAATGTTTATTTTGTATCCTTCAACAAAGTTGTTGATTAAATAGTTTTTATTTTATTTATTTTATTTTTTATTTATTCAACTGGACACAAATACAGCCATAGGCCATTTTACATTGTGCATTGTAAACATAATAACATTACTAACTAACTTATACTAACTTACTTATTATACTATACTATACTACTACTATACTGTGTGTGTGTGTTATACTGTGTATACTGTAGAAATGTTTATTTTGTATCCTTCGACAAAGCTGTTGATTAAGTAGTTTTTATTTTATTTTTTTTATTTTTTATTTATTCAACTGGACACAAATACAGCCATAGGCCATTTTACATTGTGCATTGTAAACATAATAACATTACTAACTAACTTATACTAACTTAAACTAAACATGATAACAGAGGAAATACGAATAGAAATACATGAATACATGAATAATGAATGATACGTAATAGTAAAAACAGAAAGAAAGAAAGAAAGAAAGAAAGAAAGAAAGAAAGAAAGAAAGAAAGAAAGAAAGAAAGAAAGAAAGAAAGAATAAAAAAATTAAAATTAAAAATTAAATTGCAAAATTAACTAAGCCTGGCTAATAAGGGGTTTTACGTTAGTTATGAACTCGCGGTGGTTCGCAAAAATGTCTAGAGTGGGTGTGGGGTTCGCTCCCTTTTGGACCCAAGCTTGTCTTAATTATTGTGTATTATTAACAAATGTCCAACAGCTACCATTGTCTCGGTGTTATAGGGATGGACTGGAGGGAGATTTGACAAAAGTGTGTAGATTCAATCCCTGTTATTCGCGAGCTCATACGATTGGAGGATACATTGTAAGGGAACGTGGGTTCGAAGCGTACGTAAAGCATTTTAATTTGTGTATCTTCTCTCACCTTTAATATAATCGTTTAAAACAAGTTACACCACCTAACGAATATGTTTAGTCAGAACTGCAGATCACCACTACTAAATAAAAGAAAGTCGGCTTCTTTTAAAGAAGCAAACAAACCAAATTTTTTATGCTGAGAAGGCTTTGAAGTACGACTTTCAATTCACTATTGTAGGAGGAAAAGATGGACATTCGGCTGCTTGTAGAAGTATTTACATTGTTGAAGAGGTGAGGGGGTGGGGGAGGGGTGTCCCTAGCTGGTGGATGTAGGTCTGTCTGAGGTGGCACCCGAATCAACTTCTAGAAACAATCAGGTATTGTTCGTTCAAGTGTTAGAAAGCAACTCGGAACAGAAATTTGAATACCGTCGATGTATTTGTACGTTTTGATTTGAGCATTGTGAGGCACATCATTATAACGTAGGCGGCGCATGATGACATGTGAGATACCCTGAAAGAAACCGATCAGATCCTTCCGCATTTCTTCAGCGAAGGTGTGAGAATGACTTGCCTTGTCTCGGAGCTCGATTGTCTCGATAACATCTTAATTGCTAATGTTATGGTAGATTGCTCGGTGATGAGTGGGTGATGTTCGTGTGCATGCGTAATGATTGAGATGGATGAGAGGAGAGGAGACCAGGTAGCGAGATGCTGTCGATCCTGTCGATCATAGCTAGAGGCTGCCCAGTATCTCATCGTGATTGTTGATCCATTCAGTTCCTGAGCTCGGCCCAGGAACTAATTGAGTTTCACACGTTGTTCTATAGCTATTGTGTGGCTTGGTGGTTTATTTCAACTATGTAATGAAAGTGTGTTTAGCGAGCTTTTACAACTACAGCTTAGAATGCCGTCATTTATAGACAAAGTGAACCACATTGTCGTATTTGCCACTGCTTGATGAAGAGTAAATTATTTTTTTGCATGAGGAGTTACTTTCTGAATTATGATTAAGCTGAAATTATAGATACTTTTAGCGACGTTTTTAAACATATTCTACAATTTTCACATTATTTAAGGTAGGATATAGGACATGCATTAAATTCCTGTTTCCCGGCCGACAGATATACATAGTTGTTTACAATTTTGGGTAGTTGTCAAGGAAGCGGAAACGTAGGGCTCTACAATTACACTTTAAAATAAATTATTTTTAAATAATTTAAAAAAATTAAATTGATTTTCAAATTTTTTGATTTTCTTAAAAAGTCTAAAATTTACCACATTTGTGGATTGATCTTGGCTATAAAATAAAATATTGAAAATCTACGACTGTGAGGCTGTCCATGTTTGCTTCAGATACGTCGGATTCTTACCGGCCGTGCGAATCTATGTGCCAATTCTAACTGCCATATGTGAAATCCTGCTCAAGAAACTCTTACTATCTACGAAATAAAATCTAAAATTGTACTTTTTCGTCGATTCTGAAAATATATCAAATTCCTATCTTGTAGGTCTATTATAATATTTTTTGGTTGATTTGTTAGCAAATTTCAATATATTCCAAAATATATTTCACGAGTACTTTTAATTTCAAAGGAATAAATAACATGCAACGTTTTACATGGTGCATGTTTTCATTCATAGGTGTGTAAAAGCCACATCATGAAAGATACATTTTTGATAGTCTTTATCATTAGTGTGAAATTTCTTACATGCATTTATCTTTGTATGGCGTAACGTCGCATTATGCATTTCCTGTGGAGAGCGTCATAAGTATAATGTACAGACAACTTATTTACCATTTAATCATATAAAATAATACATTTGTGTTAGAAAGTTTACATTCTTGAAATGCCATTATGGTACTTACTGGACTAGGTCATTTTTGAGGTCATATGACGTATCGTCATAAAGTACTCGTACACTATTGGTCCAGTGTCTATAAGATGATGATTTTGTTGCTTAACGTCTCATAGTAATGCTCTAACGCTATTAGAGACAATTATTGGTGATAGATGTGGGTGAAGGAAGATAACAACAAAAATGACATGCGGGATTCGAACCCAGGTCCCCCTAGTATCGAACGCATCTAACCCGCGCCCTAATCGTCTGTGCCACCGCAGACGGCTGTCCAGGGTAAAAAGAAAAATTAATCTTGATAAAAACAAAAACACAGGAGAACTTGACGAATGTTTCCATGTTGAAATTTCTGAGACTAAATAATTGATGATAGTTTGAACGATACGAACTTTAAATGATTCCCCAGTTGCTGTTTTTTTGTAAAGCACTCTTACACCACACTTACAGTCCATCAAAACGGGTTTATTGGCAACTGAGTAGAGCATCAGTATTGCAATCATCTGGTTTGTGAATGTTCACACACGGATGCCTCGCAACATACTGTGTTTATTACGCACTCAGTGCAGCTTTAGTGAGCCATCTGCTCATCCATCATACACATAATCTAATCCATAATGATATTCCGTTGTAATTATGATATACCACTTTAATAATAAGAATCCAGTATTGTATTAATCAAATTATTCAAGAAATTGTATAATTATGTTTGAATGCTCATTTGAAACAACATTAACTGGAGATGATTTCTTGGTTGTGCAAGATTGCCAAGTTTGGTGATGTTTAGAGGCCTTTAAAAGACATGCAAAATAATATTATGTAAGTGAATAAACAAAACTAGTAGAACAGGTTAAATTCTCTGTAAGATGTCGAGATGTTACACATTACACAATGCAAAATAAATAAGAACATATGATAAACCGAGTTTATTCATTACACAATGTGGCGAGTTGGCCTAATAATTCAACACTAACTGATTTATATCATATTTATAGAGTGGTTCATTTTAAATAAAAGCTATTTTCTTATTTGTTTCTCATTTGTTTCCCTAAGCGGTTTCTTCAGCTTGGCAATCTTTATAATTTAGAAACAAAGCACTATAAAATAAGTTTTGATTTTTCATTTACAGGTATAAGTTATTATTATTTATTATTATTCGTTAACTTAAGGTTTGACCGCAAAGCACAAGGTTTCTGCCAGCCTCTACACAATACATTGTGATGATAAACAAATTGTAAAATGATACAAAAATAATAGTTTAACAAAATATTAACAATTAATTTTTACAATGACAATGTTGCCGAGTAGATTGCTCTCTGAACGCCGACTTACTCGGTTGATCATTCTCTCTAATATAGCCAATAAAAATTAGTTACAAATTAATTCATATTTGTAAGAATTTTAGTGTCATCTGTGGTGTCATAATAAAAACAGTAAATTGGAATACATTTGGGCGGAAAGTGGTGAACAATCAAGTTCTACCACAGGTATCGTCTACTCACACTGCCTCCCACCATCATAAGTGTTGACAACTGATGATAGACTTGTACATGTTGGCAATACGATGTGAAACAGAATAGTTCACAGGAACAACATTCTGCCAATTTCTCTCCTCACTGTCACGTGTCATGTAATTAAAACTAATTATTATTACTCGTGTCCTTCCCAAACAGAAGTGTTAACTGGATCATCGCCAAATCACACTCAATCAAACGAAACTCTTCTTACGACATAACTAAATTCCAAACCATGTCATGACCGGACTACTCTTACCCATCCAGTTCATTTCACTTATAGTTGTGTAATGGTGGCGGTAATAACCTAGTAGGTGTGATCGTGATGAGTCGTATTCGGTTCGATCGAGCTCACCACATTTAGAGTGTATTATAAAAACAACTGCCATTATGTTACACCTTGTAGTAAGTGCAACTCGATTAGCCTGTTACTCGATTAGCGAAGACGTACAACCTGTATGTGAAGGTGGAAGCAAATTACGTTCATTTGAAAGTCATTTCTAATGATTATTCATTCATGCTTTTTAACCTAAAACTTAACTTACCTTTAGAGCACAAAATAATAAGCTGAAAATATATTGAATTAAATAACTAGTAGCCACAATTATTAGTGACCAGAGTAATATTTAGATTTGAATTATATTTAACGTCAACAAAGGTAAATAATTTTATAAATAGTTTAAAACGTCGATCCATGTAGACTCTCGACAAAGCCGGTAAATACGCATCGGGTTCATAACTGTTTTTCTCACTTCGTGCGTAAATAATGGCATATTGTGTGGCGTAATGACATTTAGAGGCTAATGCCATTCTAACGACAACCAACAAACAGAACATTATTCCACCATTACCCCTCCCTCGCCCCTTCCATTTCCCATTCAATTCAGAATATAACATGGATTGGTAAACGAAACCATATAAATGAATTAACAAATACGTACCATGGATGAGTGGTAAGTATATGAACTAATAACGAAAGAGTGGAAACAAATGCTCTCATAGCACTTCTCTGGCTGCGTCTTGTCACCCTGATTTGAAACCTTTGCGTAGACACTGACGCTGTTACACTTCTACGGTTTTCTTCGAACTCTTAAACTTGCAAACTAACGTAGCAAAGTACTAAAGAAATCCATAGTGTTTCAATATACTATATAATTATCATTTGGATTTTTATTTCAACCTAAGACAGACCAGATATGTTGTGTTTCTGTGCATCATACTGATTTGAAGAGTCCGGAGGGGTCTCATGCAAACTCAAATAAAATAATTATTAATGGCACATTTTGAAACACTTGCACAAATCCGTTACCAACATAATTTTAGCAATCTCATTCAGTTGCACAATATGCATACGTTTGTAAAGTGCGCTATTAATTATAATGATTTGTCTTGAGATGAATTTATTAGTGTTGTACTGTTTGTTTATTATTTTAAATTATATTTTATTCTTTGGTAAGGAACTAAATTTATATGGTTGTAATGTAATATTAGGTTTTATTTACAATATTGTATAACGTGAGTGACATAGTACGGGGCAGATGCCCTTTCTGTTGCTCTTTCATTTATTATTCTGTAACTATCATTATTTATTTTTCTCTAATCAACATGATACATTTACACATACAGTTCACACAGAAAGGGAGCGTGCAGGAAGCGGTTCTACAATAACGTGTTTTATTTGTTGACGTTGAAAATTTTATTTTATTTTATTTATTTATTTTATTTATTTATTTAACGTCTATCCTTTCAGTTATAAAAACTGATTTACAAAGGAGGACAACTAAATAAATCTAATTACGTAGATGCAGACACAACAATGAACTTCATTTAAGTAAATATTTGAAATAGTAATATTACAACAATGCATTAAATACTCAACAAATTTGATAACAAATAAAAAGGATATATTAAATGCAATTTATGAATGAAATCGAATATAAAAAAAAGGGTGGGGATGAAAAGAAAGAAAAAAGAAAAGAAAAGAAAAAAGAAAAAGAGGAAAGGAAAAAAGTAAAAAAAAAGAAGAAAGAAAGAAAAAAGAAGAAAAAAAGAAGGAAAAAAAAACATTAAAAAAGAAAAACGAAATTGAATCCAAGTATTAATTAATTAATAAAGTTATACAAATTAATGAAAACAACTAGGCCGAAGGTGTCACCGCAATGTTGGCTCAGGTTAATAATTTAATTAAATTATATGGGTTTATCTCATTAACAAAGAGTGACCTATATGAAGAGGTAATAGCCACTTGATTTTGGTTCAGAGGTGGATCACATAAAAAGTAACGAATCATGTAATGAGAGCTGAATTTACATTATTTCGGCATAGAGGTTGGCAAAGTCACAGATGAATCATGATGTGTCACATCCTCTACCACCGCTACCGTTGTATACGCCATCTGCTGTTGCATCAACGTAGTGTTTGTTCTAAATCTCAATTCTGAAACGGTGAGGCAAGAAACGAACCTCGGCATACAAAGTTTAACAAGTCACCATGGTGATGGATGGGGTAGGATGTTTTTAGTCGCCAGTAATTGGGACACGAGCTGAGATGAACAATAACAGAGGCACGAGATTTTTAGCTTTTACTTGACAAATTAGTTTAATTGTAAACATTGTTTTTGTTTTAATGTTGGAATTCGCCTCATTTAACCTTATACATTACTGTTGTCATGCTAACTTTCAATAAACTTGCCGAACATGGATGATGTCATGAAAATATCGTTATTTGTCTACATTCCATTAATTTAACAGTAGTGTTAAGTCCAAAAATTATGCATTTTCAATCAAGTTCAATATTATTAAAAGTATTCGAAGATTAATTTTTTGAACGACATCATAATTAATGTGAAGCTGTTTACTTGAATGCAGGTGTTCAAAAAACTTCAATTTTGATAGAATTTTGTTTTTTAGGTAAATATATATTAAATGGAAATATCTTTAGAAAAGGGAATTTATTTATTTGTAGAAAGGAAAAAATATAAATAAATAAATAAATAAATTAAATGAATAAATGAATGAATAAATGAATGAATGAATAAATAAATAAATAAATAAATAAATAAATAAATAAATAAATAAATAAATAAATAAATAAATAACATATATGTCAACTTTCTAGTTATTGCATCTACTTTTTCATCTACTTTATCGATTTAAGGGAAACGCACCCTTGCATTATGAAATGCTCCTTGAGTAACGCAATGTTTTCTTCATTATTCCTATCATCCACAAGATGTGTGATTACTTCGATCCAATTTCACCAACCAACCTAACCTATGATATTCTTGTATATCTATCACATACTATAATGATATCAATGGACTCCCCCCCCCCTTCTCCTCCCCACCTGCATTGCCATGCACTGAAGGTTTAACTGGTTGGTTATCAATACACTCGTCTGCTGCGTATCTTGTTAGCTGCAGCCTAAGTGTTCCGGCGACCTCAAAATATATATCATCTATTTCTTGTCCTATATTTCAAAGTTTACAGTTAGAAAGGAACAAGTTTTAAAAATGTGATAATTACCCCCCTACTCATCTTCTCCATTTCCTTTCGTGTCCTCCCATGTTCGGAAATATGTCCGACTTTATCACTTTACAGCAAGCAGTAAAAGAACTCGTCTTACATGACTTTGAAAATAAAAGCCAACCGGAAATATCTATATATAGACAGAGTAAAAACATGTATGGGGTTAATGTACACCTCGTTAACTAATGACAACGAAAAGTATTTTATCTCCAAACCTAAATAACCTATTGATTTTTTCTTATTTTTATCTTCAGTAAATTCTGGCGCCCGTCTATGATTTCAGATTTTCAATTCGATGTATAACAGCTGCAGTCCTACTGTTTGTACAGAACGGTTTAAAACTACATATTTTGTTGTTTGTGTTAACACTATTGCATTGTTTGATACATGTATGGAATACCTTTTTCGAAAGTTTGCTTGTCAAATTATAGTTGCAATCGTTGAAACTTTTTTGGCGTTACTGTTTTAAGGAGTACTATTGCCTCGAAGATTTCCTAACCATCTCCAGTAATTGAAGATAAATGTTAGTAAGATGTTGGCTGCACAAGTGTTATCTCATTGTATCCTTGTCAAATTTTATTAATGTAAGGCTGAACAATCCTGTGAATGGTATTTCTAATTTGTCTGCTTATGTCTGGTGCTATTTTATTTATTATTACTATTATTATTATTATTATTATTATTATTATTATTATTATTATTATTATTATTATTATTATTATTATTATTATTATTTTATATATAACACGATGAATCAAATTCAAAATACATTATTAAAAATAGTTTGCCCTAAAAGTATTAGCAATAGCATCAAAGAAAAAGATGACGTTTTTGTGAATTGCTCTATAATGCCGTTAAAAGCCATGTTTAATATCGGTAGGTTTTAAAGTATTATTTTAATAATGAACATAAAAAACCATATTTACATAATAAGGGAACGAGACTTGTTAGTAAAGGAAAATTTGTTGTTCCAATGCCCGAAAACAAACATGGTGAGCGTTGTTTACATTATCTTATACCTAAAGTATTTAATTCATTGCCGGCTGAAATATTATCATTGGACAAAATTTCATTAATAAAGAATAGAGTAAAATCGCACTACCTGAACAACCTTCCTTCATGCTCAATTTAAGTCATTTTCAGTCCTATTTTCTAGATATTTATGTTGTTGAAAACGAATCTGTGTGGTAGGTAAAGATATTATTAATTTATAATTAGTAATTCCTGTAAAATCTATTTTTGTATGTTTTTGTAAAGGGTTGTAGTATTTATGTTTTGTAATTGATTACCTATGTAAGCACCGTATATTCATTTAATAGTTTGAATGTTTTTGATTTTGATTTTATTGTATTAAGCCTTACGCTACGAATGAGATGTGTTAACATTAATAATTATGTGACCCACTGATGAGCCATTTGGCTTAGTGGGAGGAAATGTATGTGAATATTGTTCCAAATTAGTTTCTTGCTTCAATAAATTATTTTAAAAAAAATTATTATTATTATTAGATGCAAACCGACTTTAATACCATACTAATATAATGTGGATTCATGACTAGTCTTGTTATAAATCCGAATAAAACAAAACTTATCCATATTTGCACTCCACATAACCGTAATTCGTGTGAGGAAGTAAAAGTTATTTGTCACTCAAATGAATGTTTACATAGACGAGCAGACATAACTCTATGTGGATTTGAAGAGTTTATTGAAAATGTGGACAGTCATGTTTATTTGGGTTTAGCTATTGACAAGTTTTTCAGCTGGGAACCTCACATTGATTCAATATGTAAAAAACTAAGGTCATGCCTCAGTCAAATGTATTATCTCAAAAACTGTTTGCCTTTTCGTTTGTTACGTAGCGTTTACGTGGCTCTAGCCGAGTCTGTTATTTCTTATGGTTTACTTTCTTGGGGTAATGCTGCCGATTATCATTTGAGTAAAATATCGACCTTACAAAATAAATTAGTCCGCTTAATTCGACCACCACGTTATGATTACCTTTCTACTCGTGAAACGTATATTTTATGCAATGTGCTTCCTGTAGAAAAACTGTTTAAATATAAAATTATTGTAACATACTACTTTAAAAATGAATTTAAAGATATAATACAAAAAAATAAGGTCACTCGTAGTTTTCACACTGTTCAATTTAATGTACCTTCGTTTAATAACAAATATGGCCAACGGAGATTAGAATATTTAGTACCGAAGTTATTTAATGAATTGCCTATCTTTTTAACCATGTGTTCATACTTCAGTGAGATCAAACGGAATTCGAAAGATTATTTGTTGAATGCATAAAGGTGTTTACCAATTTTTGGCTAAATTGTTTTTGTTTGTTTTTTGTGTGTGTTTCTGAATAATTAACATTGATTCATTGGAAATTCCGCTGTTTTTGATTTGATTGATTAATTTTTGTATAATTATTATTATAATTCTTTGTTATTTCTAAACGAAATGTCTATTAACAATCTGTGTATATTTTATTTTTTTGTATTTAATCTGTATTAGGTGTTGGTTTGTGCATACATGTAAGTGACCGGTGCGCTCTCATATTTGTGTCTATGCGCGCTATAAGCTGTTTTGCAGCTTAGTAGGAAAATACATATGTTCTGAAAAATGTGTATTGCAAAGTATGTACAATAATAATAATAATAATTTAAAGAAATATTATTATTATTATTATTATTATTATTATTATTTTATTATTAATATTTTATTATTATTATTATTACTTTTATTATTATATATATTATTATATTATATTATTATTATTATTATACTATTATTATTAATATAATTAAGTACTATAATTACTATATGCTTCGCCGTTTTTTTGGTTTCTTTTGCTTTTTTAATGTTGACGATACCATTATGCACTTTGTACTTCAGGAGTAAAAATAAAAATATCAAATACAATAGTATCTGTATGAAAATACATTTATTTGTCTAACAGTTTGCTCACTTTTACATTTATACACCTAATCATCGAAATTATCCTTCATTCTGTAAAAGTAGACATTCTTATATTATTACGTATATAAATTTAACGGGTTATAAATGCATTAGGGCACAATGCTAACCACTTTGCGTCCATAGATCAATACTCAATAATGTAATATTTATAGTATAAACACTATAGTTTTGCGCTACTTGTTGTGTAACTGTAGTTTTGTTTCAATGCTGCAATCACAATATTTTCCAATTTACAAAATCATCTCAAGTGTATCACAAGACGTATCCTCATCGTGTCATTCCTTCATGGGACGCACAAAGTAATCAAAACTTGCATTATTGCAACTCCCACACGAAACTGGACTACAATTCGTCTGTTGAAAGGAAAATAAACTTAAAACTCGTGACGAACACTAATTGAATCTAAGCCTGCTATCTAAATAATTATGCCTGTAGTCATAGACAAAATTTCGTTGATCAAAGATGCCGTATTGTAAGCATACAATTAATTATGTTGTTATGATACCGCCAAATGTAAGACAACTGACTTCATGATTTGTTTGTTAGTGTTAAAAAAACATTTATTTATTTGATAAACATAATCCTAACCGAGCACTCAAGTATCAAAATGTCGACTACCTATATAAAATAATAACCACCTACCTTTCAAACGTATAATTGGAATCAGTTTTCAAATTTGAAATCGTAAACGACCATTAAAATGATGAGAGTTATATGAAATAAGTTAAATGGATACATCCACGAAGAAACTTTTACAACAGCCGTGGATGCCACCAAATAACACATTAGCCTCTTTCGAATTTCGACCTCTATACCTTGGTTTCTAATATGATTTATGAGGGTTGCACTTTTTATTTTCATTTATCTAGCTCATTATTTTTCGTATACATAATATTCTCATTATTCATTTTGATGCATTGGATGTATGATTGCTATTGAGCGTGGCGTATTATCGGTAATATATTCGTGTTCCCAAGAAGCCTATAGCCACAGATAATATATTACACTTACGTGGTATAGCGTAATGATAAGTGCATGCACGTGTGTGTCGCACCCCCAAAAGTGGGCCCGCATGCATTTCAGACAACCAAACTAGATGGCCCATGTGAATTACCTTTAACCTGCGACGCGCCGTGTGAACCACCACGCAAGATATAATCATATTGCATGTGTACGTTTATCACCATCGACATGATAATCGTTTATTAAGTTTTACTTAGGCTCCATGACTATTTTACAGACATCAATCACAATGAACTACTTTAAATAAATTTAAAAAAATTTGCACATTTAATTAGGAAAATAACTTTATAACCCTATAACAACAGCAGCACAAAAATAATGCATTACATTAATGTGTGGTACATTAGTAAATAAACTCGAATTTGATATACTATCATTACTCTTCAATTGCTCTAGAGTCTAGATCTTTAAATCCATTAGATTCTTTTGAACTTAAGCGTGTAAGTTTACGAACACTGAGCCAAATACAATTCCAAAATGTTTATTCACTTCAGCCTATACTGCGATGTCGCATAGGCAATGCAAATTCTTCTCGTGAAGGTACACTTCAATCATCTATTTCCCTTTTCTAATCAAGACTATTTATTTTTTAATAAAATTAATTTTTACTGTATTAATCATTCAATGATATGCCAAAAGTGCACTTTATATCATACTGTTCCGGTAGTCGATTTCTATTACTCGCTGAACACCTGTGGCATTAAGTAACTTTCATTTATACATGCATGGTTTAGCAACAATCGACATGATGTGAACGATTGCGTAACAAGGGAGAAATTATTCGTCATCATTCAACAGGAGTCTTGTTAGTCGCTGTATGACTACTAATTGTTGTTGTAGTAGTAGTAGTAGTAGTAGTAGATGTGTGAAAATGTGGTAGATGAACTTGTAAATCATGTATATTAATTTTAATCTAATGCAATATGAGTATATTGGAGCTAAGATCTAAGGGTATCCGGATATAGTTGGATATTGTTGTCAAGTTATTAGACAAAATAATCGTTCATCTGTTAGATGTGGTCCGTGATCCATACTGTGGCGCCGTATGAGGCATAACAAAAAGCTTGATATGCGATAAGGAGCTCATGCGGTTATGAGCAAATCTGATCCGAATGTAACAAATGGGCGTGAGCACGAAACCCACACAAACTATCATTCATCATTCATATCATTACCGAATACTATGCTATATTTTCTAACTTCGCCACTTTCATCATTCTCGTCACTGTCATCGTTGAGTGAGTATTATAGTATGTCATAATGCTATTAAGAAAACGGTTCAGTGGAGATTCCATCATTAAAACCATTACTTTTCAAGGTTTCTAGGTACATAAGCATTGTACAATAGCACGTTTACTTCTTTTTGTTTTTTATCTGACTTTTGTTTATTAATTCAAATTTTAAAACTACTTGTTTTATTTCGAAATAAATATATTCGTAAGTGTGAATTGAATGCAAGTGGGTCAAGAAAACAAAAATTAGAAAATGGTTCGTATTCACCGAATCGTGTCTAAACAAAAATAACAAATGCGCAATCTGTGAATACAGCTGATCAAATCATTTCAGGTGTGGGTGTTGATGTTGATGAGGTTGCATGGCTCCGTAATAGGCCATTTCCCCAGATAGCAGTATCTGATCCTAGTGGCTGCCATGCTCGTTAGAGCGAGAATGTATTTTAACAATGTAAGTTTTCATATTAATTCATATTTGCTGTTGAATCTGGCGAATAGTTTTTATAAATAATTAAAACATATATTAGGGTGCAATTTAAGCCCCTCTTCAGAACTATGAATGTTGCGGATAGGACAATTGTGAAAGAATGTCTGAAGGTTGATTAAGAGGACTCAATCCCTTGCATTCGCATTGATGACTGGGGAAAACCTCGGATAAAACCTTCAGTCAGGATATCCGGTCTCGACGGGATTTGAACCTGGGACCTCCCGAATCAGAGTCGCGCCAACACTGTCAGTTAGTTTTTATAACCTTAACACAGTCCACCTATATGGTATTTGTTTTGCAATTTACTTTAAGTTTGTTTCTACTTAACGTTGATAATTGTTTCCTTTCTATCAGTCCATTGACAAGTACAATGGTACAGATATTATAGAAGATTATATACTACGGGATACATTACAATTAAGATTAAACGCACATACAAAACATGTATTTCAAATATAAAAACACATACAAATAAATATTATAAATGCGTAATGAAACTTGATAGGCGTTGATAAATTCATTCAGGAAATACAAATATTTCCCCATTAATTATTTTTACGTCACATTGAAATGATTTGTATTTTTTGGGAGATTATTGGATGAGCGTAGCGAGCGTAGCGAGCGGAAGCGAAGACTTCAATTTCACTGACCCCCCAAAAAATTTAGCTCGGGTGTTTTTTTTTTTTTTTTTTTTTTTTTGTTTTTTTGTTTTTCCGTCTGTTTGTTCGCTCGATTCCGGGCAAACGGCATATGCGATCTTGATGAAAATTTGACCGGACCTTCGTTTTCTCTGAACTTAGAGGTGTATTGTTTTTGGGTACAATCGAAGAAATATTTCTCATGAATATCGTATTTTTACGATTTTTTTTCGATTTTTGGTGCGATATTTTCGTGACATTTGGGCCGATTCTGACCAAACGGGTGGGGCTAGAACGTTCATATTTCACATGGACATTAAGATTATGGTGATGTAGTACCTTTTGAAAGAAAAAGTTGAAAAAGTTAGCTAGAATCTATAGAAATAAAGGTTTTAATATTAGTTTTTCAATTTTTAGTGCGATATTTTCGTCACATTTGGGCCGATTCTGACCAAACGGGTAGGGCTACAACGTTCAGATTTCACATGGACATTAAGGTTATGGTGATGTAGTACCTTTTGAAAGAAAAAGTTGAAAAAATTAGTCAGAATCTACAGAAATAAAGGTTTTAATATGAGTTTTTTTGAAGTTTATAATACCAATTAACAAATAACAATAGAAACTTGACAACAATCACCTCCACAATGCATTCAAAAAGCACTTGCAAAGGAAAAGTGCAAACAAACGCACAAAACGCAGAAAAAAACTTACAAAAAAAACGCTCATCCATCAACGCGGCGGGACTTTAGCGTTTTCCTAGTTGTAGAGTATACTGCATGGTGACGGTGGACTACTTTTATCAAATGAATATATGTTATTGATGTTGGGAGTATTCTTTGGTGCAATGTCAAGTTTCACAACATCAATCAATACATTCATTCACACACTAATTATGATTGTAGATTCACAACAACGTGAATGCAAGCAGCCACTAGGCAAGACCCCCACCCACGGCCACGTGATTGGAGGGGAAGTCACGTGACCATGTCGCTTCCTTGTTGTGACCAGCCTTGCACGACCTCCGTGGCTCGGCTAGACTGGACGTCTGAATCCATGGGAAACTCTTTACCACACCTTGTAAACAATTGTGTATTAGAATTTATTTTATATTCAAGCGAAAGTGTGTGAATCTCGGAGCCATAGATTCTTTATTTTTAAAACTTAAATGATGCGTTTACACATAAATGTATCAATTGCTTCCTTACGTAACCACAGACATCAATTATTTACATACCAGACGGCGAGTGTTTGCATAAGGTGTGAATGAATTATAGAGTAATTTCCTTATCGGTATTTCATCAAGGAGAATATTGTTAGTTTGTTAGTTTGGATAACAGATCAATTAAACATTTATTTTTCGATCAAGTAATGTACTTACAGGCTAATACTTTGGATTGTGGATCAATTAAAATTTATTTTTCGATCGAGAAGTGTGCTTATAATTATTCAGTCGGACAGGTACTACGTCAGCGGAATGAAATATATTCAATTTACGTTAGCCTGGTACAATTGCGGTCATTGTGGTTGCTTTCCAACATACACAATTTATCTGTTCTACGCATTCAACAATGCAACTCAATCAATTTGAACGATCAATTTGAAATTGATTGATACATTGCTGAATTTGTATTACAGATAAACAACGTGTGTTTTAAGGAAAGCAACCGCAATGACCACAATTGAACTAGTCATTTTAGAACGAAGATAACTATATTATAATGATGTCTTGTTCGTGACTCGATCGTGAGTGATGAAGAACAGATTAGAATCCCGATATGAGCATGTAGCCTACTGCTGTCGAACTGCACGAGGGATAATAGTTATATCGTACAGTTGTAATACCAATAAATGGGATTATTGTCAACCACTTATTTCAACTTATCCAATAATTTCTCCCAAGGTTCGAGCGCTAAGCGCGACTCTGATTCGGGAGGTCCCGGGTTCAAATCCTGTCGAGATCAGTAATCCTGACTGAAGGTTTTTTTCGAGGTTATCCTCAGTCGTTAATACGAATGCAAGGGATTGAGTCCTCTTAAAAAGCCCTCGGACATCCCTTCACAATTGTCCTATCCGCCACATACCTAGTTAGACACAGGGGCATGAATATTGAATAGCACCCTGGGCAAATAAACAAGTCATTATAACATAGAGCATATTTTAAAGAACTCAAATTAGGTATAATTTTTTTTTTACTTAATAATATTGCATTAAATCTATTTTTCGGTAACATTTTTGGTACTGGTAAGATTCAATTTGTCAGTTAACACAATTTGTATTGGAATGTGTAGGAAGTGGAAACACTATTTTAATTTTATGAACCGGAGACCGACTGACGGTACGTGGGTTTGAATTGCAAGGAAGTTTTATGTGAATGCAACGTTTTCTACACAACTTTCGTTCTCACAGTTCCACTAAACTCATTCGTAAACAATTTAGCCTAAATAGTTGTTTAATCGTTTCCAACAATAGGCAACAATAGCCAGGGCCGTATTACCCAATAGGCACACTAGGCACGTGCCTAGGGCGCCAAAAGACTGGGGGGCGCCTGCGCCCCCCAGTCTTTTAGCGTGATGTTAGCTCAAATTAAAAATATATATGAATTAATGACTGGGAGATTGCAAGATTGATTAATTCAAAACATTGCATAAAACTGACTTTGCACTCATTTGCAGTTTGTTCTGCCCCCCACGACTGCTACAAAAATTGAGTTAGACAGTATGCTGAAAAAGTTACCTCGTTAGCATTGCTTAGGGAGCACAGGGCAATGTCATTGTCACAGGTATTGTAAACCGAACTCATCTAGTGAGACTGTGGCGATCGCCGTACATGATTTCATTGATTTGGACAGAACTCCCACAAGAAGTGATTTAACGAAGCCGTCTACTTCAAACTCAAACTGTCACAACGTCGCTGAAAAATCTGTAAGTGAACGGCATGACAATTTTTTGTTTTTAATAAAGATCCAGCGACGTGGGTAATCAGTGATTTACTCATAGATTACATTGCTAAACACAGCATTAATCAAAACATTGACGGAGATTTAACGGGTTCACTTCGTCTTTACTCGGACAAAAACAATATTTTAATAAAAACTTGTTACATCGGTAGAATGTCAATGGGGAAGTTGTGTACCGCCACTGGGTGACATACTCGCCCTCCCAAGGTACAGTGTTTTGCACCCATTGTCAACTTTTGGTGGAAAGTCACAATTCTCACACGGATATAATGATTGGAAAAATGCTGGCAATAGGTTTCGAGAACATGAAACGTCCAAAGAACACAGAACAATTAAATGTTCTATCATTTATAGCTAGAACCAAAACAATGCAAAGAATTGATACTAAATCAAAAGTGCAGTTGTCAACTGAAATAAAATATTGACGAGATATATTGAGTAGCATCACGAGGGCTAGCGTTTCATATGATAACGAAAAAGTAGAATCGGCTGGAAATTACAATTACCTGGGGTGTCTAGAACTCGTTGCGATTTCGCAAGACGTAAAGCGCGTAAGCGCGTGCAGTACAAACGATTCGGCGACATCGAGTACATGTGGGTGAGCAATATAAAATAATATTATTAAACGGAAACTATGGAGTTACATTTACATATGTAGCACCTATTATAAATTGCATAATATTTAAATGTAGGACTATAGGCCCTAGCAATTGCCTAAAAAACATTATTTGTGAAATTAAAAACATTGCATTGTATGCACACAATAAACATAACGATATTTTAGATTCCATAGTTGCGTGGGGGGAAGGGGGGGCGACCTAAAAATTTGTGCCTATGTTCTCATTATTAGTTAAAACGGCCCTGACAATAGCCACAGTTTAGTTGTTCTCACACTCTTTGTGCCTAGTAAATCACTACCAACGTTTCTGAGATCCGTTTTTAAATCCGTACTTTTTGCATTCACGAGGTGTTTTTCTAAATGGGATTATTATATAAATAGTAGCGAGTACACATGGTGTTAATTTGATCATTAAAGCAGCTATCTCCACAGGTACAATGGCACCGATCATTGTAATAAAGTTTTGCCGATGACCCACGAGTTCGATTTCAACGGATCTTACTCATTTATGCCAGTGAACAAGCAATGCTGTTTAAACACAATCAAGTGTGTCATAGTTATGCAAATAATGTTATGGTACCGGTAGTAGTAATCGAAATAGAGGTAGGCCTACTGGTAGTATAGTGGTAATTGTTCTAGCGGTAATTATTGCAGTGTGGTGGTAGTTGTGTTGGAGAGTTGAGGGTAGTGGTGGTAGTGGTAGTGGTAGTGGTAGTGGTAGTGGTAGTGGTAGTGGTAGTGCAGAGGTGGTAGGATGTTAGTACAAATATATTACAGATCATTGTTTGGTAAGTTTGCGCATTATTATCATTGATATTGAACACGATATTATAAAATAAAAAAGCGAAAAAATGAATGCTCTAACTAAAGACACAATACTCAACATGCTAGCAGGAAATGGTATTAAACACAGTACGTGTCGGTGCATTCTATTATTATGAAGTAAGATTGTACGATATCAATCCTATTATACGGTCGGGCTCGGCGATAGAATATGCCTTTCTACCTTGTTTTTATGTCATGCTACTCAAGAGTGGTTTATTACGAGCTGTATCACACCGTATCTCTCCATGCAAGTGTCGGGCGAGGCAGTTCGTGTTCCGCATTGGTGAAGGAGTAGCTAATTGTCAAGTACAAGAACATGCATTTACCCAACTAGACGCGACCAATCGCACATTTGGAAAGGGAGAGGGGATGTAAGAAATAGATTCACGTACTTTATAATTACATTACGTATATACCAAAAAAATATCAATTGTTATAGTGAGTAAATCTATGGGGATTGTAGAGTCAGTGAGGGCTTACGTGATAGTGGATCTATTTTTTCTAGGAGACTGCGCTTGTCGACAAGACTTTCAAGTGTGGTGTGTTTATAGACTTGAAAGGGAGTTACCAGGAAGTTATAAAGTAAAAATATGTATGTAAGAGCGAGCAGTGGTTTGACTATTTTGGAAAGCTTGACATGTCTTCTGTATCTGATAGATATTTCACTTTGCATGATACATGCATGCAGATAAAATAAAAAATTTTCGTTTTTTTAACCAAATCAAAAACTACAAAATCAATTAAATAACAATTAAACCGTTTCAAGATAAAGCTATACAAAATAGAACTTTATATCCGTTTCCATGATTTGTACAATGTTTGATGATATTCTCAACACTTGTTCTCTGATGCGCTATAGGTCACTGGGCACGAAGGCATCGCTGAAAACTTGCTAGACTAATAGATAACTTGTAACTTTCGTTAATAATATTGAAAGAAATAGTGATAATCGTGTGCTTGTTAGAGAGATGTGTTTAAGATATTACACTTTCCCCACTTTTAAAAATTTATGTATTACATTACTCACTTCTTTATTAACAATGCCCATTAGAGGATTTATTTTATAAGCAAAATGTATCCAACTATAGATTGTTATTCAATGTATTTTACCTGTCCCAAGACGGGACAGATCGTCCAGTGTAAAAAAGGGAAAAAACTTACGAATCTCTGATGTTAATGATAAATGACCCAAAAAAACAATACCTAAGTGATATTTGATGGAAACATTTAATTTGATAATAAAGTAACAAAACATGTTTTGTACACTTTTACATGTAAGCATAAATATTATATGCTACACAAAATTTACGATGTAAGAATTTTCCGAAATATTTTCTCTAGATGTAGACTTTCTGTAGATTAATATTGAGCTTTATTAATGTAATCGTATGGTAAAACGTAAAGCCATCGACAAAGTAAAAAGATCCGTAGCAAGTTTTGTGACGTAGCTTCACAGTTATTAATAACAACACGATATCGTAGATAGATCTGAGTCTGACCCGTTTTAAAACGAGACAGGTTTTGCAGAGATGAAGAAAAAATATGAAATTTGAAAATCCTTCTTGAAACATTGTCATTGAACATTGTAGCGCTTGAAGCCACTTGAACTCATTATTTATTTACATCATATTTTGTTTGTTTAATTAAATTTTAATATTATTTTATGTATAAAATTAAACTAAGCTTAAATTCTATTATAAATCATATTTTCATTATTGAATAAACTTTCAAACAAATTATAATTTTACTATTTGACTAGCACGTACCGAGTTTTGTAAAAGCAAATCCTCTGAAGCTCTCCATCTTCATTGTACTTAATTTAAGCTGCATCCTTTTGCACGATGTTTGATGACAAGTATTTAGGATATCTCGTTTTCAGAACAGGAGGGGTGGGATGTAGTGGGTAGTACTTGGTAGTCGTTGCTGCCTTACACCACATGCTCGAGTATAAGAGTATGCCAACTGGCACACAATTCTTTTAGAAGATAACCCTAAAATATAATCATTAAAACACAAAAGATTTTCAGAGCACTGAGAAATCAACACAAATGTCAGATTTAAATTATATTTTATTCTGCTGCAAAGTTCCAATCGGAGGTTCTCAAAAGGACCGACAATTATTCAAGGAACAGTCAATCAAGTGTGTCATGAAAGACAGACGTATATTTCTGTGTGTTATTTTTGTCGACCTGTAATTCTGGGTACAGCCATGCACACACCTAGAATAAAATTAACAAACATTTATGTTTTCTCCATATTGAACAGGAAATGTCTAAACAATGGACTACGTTGGAGGATGTGTAATGAATTCTTAATTTTCAAGTGGGTATTGAAATAAGTTCGTGGTTCACTAATATTATCTTACAAGTTTATCTGGGGCGCTTTTACAATGCGGTACATACAAAGGATTGTCTACTCTACGAATTCATTGGTTGACTGGTCTGCTAAGTTCCGTTATTCTTTCTGTTAAGTAATTAATATTATGCTTTCGATCCAGCTGCGTTCAAGTAATGATTATGTTGGCGGCAAGGAAGGGAGGTACCCTTGGTGGCATAAATATTGTGTCGTCATTCAATACTCAATATTCTTCATTCTCTTGAAAGTCACAAGATCTCAGCCGAGAGCTCTCACCATCAATCTGATAATCTGTTGAACAAAATGTTATCTTGTTTTTATTTATTTTATTGCACTGTGTCATATTTAAAGTAGGAATTGGCTTTGAAATATCACTCAATAATCGATATCACATAAATATTTCAAAATCGATATCGATAACATATCGACGTTTTCTTATTTGTACCAAACATTATTTCATTAAAAATTAAAGTTTACAAATTGGTGTTCAAATGGAGGGCCTGCTATTAATTTTCTTGTTCTTGTTCAATGTGTGGTTAAAATGGGTTGATGAGATATCGCCAAAAAAATTACGATATTTACGTTCTAACACTCTCCACCATAATTACAGACGCGAAATAAAATTTGAAGAAAGAACTGCACTTTTCTTAGGTATTTACAACTTAAAAGGGGTTATAAATAATTATATTCCCAAAAATTGATATCCATGCTTTACTTTTTCTCTATTTGGAAAAAAATGTTTAATAACTTTTAAAATTTTTATTTTACGATATGGAGTCTAAAATATGGCTATGAAAAATATGTCCACATATCAATATCGTATCGGAATATTGATTTCTTTGCACAGCCCCAATTAGTTAAGGTGTTTCTCTATTAAATCTTCTACATAATATGCTATATTATATTAATTATTATACTAATAATATTATACTAGATGCCGCGTATTCGATATAATATTGAAAATACAATGCAAACTTATATGTTTTAAATTGTGATTATAATAGGTGTTATTGCTTCGGGATATTCTAAAATCTAAATGATTTTCGATTCATGAGATTTTACACTTTGTTGAGAAAGGATTACATTACTCACCACTCGGACAAAGTTTGAATTAAAGTGTAAGAAATTTTAAAATATGTGTTAATTTAAATCAATAGACTCCGTAAAAGTGTTGGTCTATAATAAATGTGCAATCATTATTATTTTCTGACTGTCACTTTTGTAATAAGTTTTGTTTTACTAGCTGGTCCCTGAATTCGTCTTATGACTGGTAATGTTCCTGCAGTCTATCTGAATCATGGTCTCTTTTGACAGATTATGAGCTACCACTATCGGTAGACAGATCGAAGTCGAGTGAAGTAGAAAACATTACGCGTTTCGTTTTAGATAACGTCCATTCGGTAATACTTCCACTGATCACTGTCAAATTCAATTATCACTCGTCAATTCGAAACTGACACGCCTATAATTAATACCACTACCATGTCATCAGCTGTCTGATGGTAAACCCAAGCCCTTGGCGAGATTACACTGTGGTGAGAGCTATGTGCTTGCTAGTTGCTAGCACACGTATTTACATGTCTGCTATATTTCAAGCAGTGACAGAAGTGGTTCAGTCTTAGCACGAGGGAGGTCGCGTGCTCGATTCCCGACACCAGGAATCCTGGTTGACAGTTTTGTAAAGGTTGTTTGGCGTCTCAGTTTGCAAATATACACATTCGAAATTGTTAATAGTTTTTTTATTGTGTGAGTCTTGATGTACAGCAGATTTGGATCACAAATACAAACAGATGTACAAAACGTAATCACACATGAAAAAGAAAAATGTTATATTTTCGGAAATTAAAGAATGCTAGAATTTATTGAAGTTAGTTCTTTGAAATCTTTAAATGCAAAAATTGGGTGAGCAACACTCCAATTTTTAAGACTTTCATTAGATTTGAATTACGTTCGGTAACCTGATTGTGAACGTCCAACTGTCAACACAACTCATCCCAAGTATTAAAACAATGGGAATTGATCAACACTTAAAATTTATTTGTTTTCACTGGACATATTTATATAAGCTTTCGTTTCTTCAATTTGTTAACTAAAGGTCCAACTTACAATCATTAAACTTCAAAGACAAACTTCCAATATGAATAACAATTATATATATATAGTGCATTCCACAGCGAACTAAGAGTGCCTCAGGCTACGAAAGCCGGTTCCTTTCCCCAGCCGATGTTGGACATCCCCTAGAGTAGCTCGTAAATGTTGAATGGGGGTGGTAAGGTTCTGAGATGTGGTGTTCAGTGGAAGGGGGGAGGCAATAAAATATATAATTTAAAATGTGGTGCGTTCTTGACCTGCATTAATGGTATTCCTAAATTACCATATCATTTCGTAAAACTATCGTTTAATATTTCTGAAAATGCATGTTGTAGCAGTCCGTGTATAACTTTTATAGTTGTTTTATAGTGGCATGTACGCTTTAGCGCAAGTCTGCATATGGCTCGCGGAGTAGTGGCAAATGACCTATCGATATCGAATATTAAATTAACTTAAATAAATAAATTCGAATTTAGAGTCTGTTCTATGAGTATTTCTCGGTGCTATTCTCGCAACTGATTTTCAGTGGGGTCAGGTCTTTTAATTTAAAGAGGAACGAATGAATTTTAATTTGTTTCTGGACAGTCACCATTGTTAATACATAAGTAATACAAAATACAAATCATTGTATATTGTGTCGTCTAACAATAATATAAAAATAAAGATAAAAGTATACAGTAACAACACAACATGTACATAAAAAACCGTAAAAAACACAGCTACAGATATACCGATCCTGTATACATATTGAAAATATTGATACATAAATACATGTCAAAGCGTTTTTAATGTTAAGCCCTGTCGGCACCACCGACACCAACCCACGATATTTTGCATCGGAAGCAGCGAAATTAAACATAAATTCATATGAAAGCAAGCCGTACTGTCAGGGTGGTCATGATGTTCACAACTTTCGGTTGTTGTATAATAGACTTTTTAGCTCCGTGAATTAAATAAATAACTTTTATCGTTTTATCGTCTATGCTTCCAGTTTATAGTAACTTGCTTGATAATGGAAATATAACATGCACAAGAGGAAGACAATAACGAAGCAAATATAAGCGCATCGACGGATAAAGGGCGGTCATGAATACGGGTCAATCTCAGTATTGTGACGGGTTTGCTAAGTTGGTTTATTCATGTTTCCTATGCCGATGGTTCCGGGTTTAAATCCCGGTACAGGCTGTGTTTTCTTTTTACTTCTTTCGATTTGGTATAAAAACAATAATATGTTGCTGGTTACTATTTTCCACAATAGAAAAGGAACCGTCCAAATTATGATAAGATGGTGACAAAACATTTGTTCGCAATCTATCATGTTTTGACCACGTTTCTCCCAAGATTCCTCCCCCCCCCCTCCCCACACACACTCACACATTCAATGCAAATTATAACCAATGTTACCGTGGCAAAAGTTTTTGATAATATAACCATAAGATTGTTGGTATCTGTTTGTGAATTCCGTCTTTTACTGTTAAACATCAGTTATAAATAATAAAATATGTCATTATTGAGTCAATGACGAAATAAAAAGGTATTTTACGCGGGATTCGAACGCACGTGCGTTGGTGTCAAATATACGTAAATGTCATTTTTTATCGGGTTGTTTCGTAGCGGCGGTAGTGATATCTTTTTTTTATACGTAAATGTGTTCCACTTGTTGTAGAATATGGTATGATATGAATATGAATTTAATTCTTTTTAATTTTAATTTAAATATTTTATTAGTTGTGGATGTGGCTCTGAGTTGGGAAGGGTAAAATCGTTTTTAGACCTCAATAAACTTTATGATAGAAAAGGTAGTTTACAACATGGCCATTGAAGGAAGGAAGGGATCGGCGAACAGACAACAATAACACAAGGACTCGAACTAGCTGCAACCCCTATTAAGACGACACAAAGAAAGTCGGGGCTAGCCAAACTGTTCTGCATTTGGAAGCAACGCCAAAACAGCTACTCTCAGTTGATCTTAAAATGGACTATAAGTCAATAATTTGTGTGTTGGGACTTATTAGGGTGCGCTGAATGGGTGCGCTATTTGTGCTTACCCGAGTCAGGTATAACCACTCAAATAACTTGCGTTTGACAACCTATTTAAATCGAAACGAGGATGTTTCAAGTTTTTATGCAATCGAGAATGTTTTCCCCCTTAGGGCACAACAATAATAACGAAAGAAACCATTTGGTACATGACTTTGTGCTTTATTCCGTGCGTCTGGTAGCTTGGAGGCGGGAACAAGCGACGAACCCTGTGATTATTGGGAAGACTATCTCTTACACGAGAGGAGCGTAGGTATTTATAATTACAAATGTGGGAGATTGACTTAATGACGGACGGACGGACGGACTGAGGGGAGAAAGAGGAGGAGGAGGAGACGCTGGCTAGAAGTCGGTGGAAGAAAGTTGTCTGCCCATTAACCTGCATGTCTCTCATCTCTGGCTCGGCTTGTGCATCGCTCGACAGTCCATCTCCGGCGGGCATACAGACCGCATCGTCCGCGTAGTTTAGTCCCTCCTAGTTGAAAGTGTTTTCTTCATGTGCCTGCAGTACAGTACTAGTGTATAAGTGTCGTCAAAGAAATCAGTTCCTTACGGATGCATACAATGAGAGTCGTCTTCACGGTAAGTTGCTCACGAATAACACCCCGGTAGTCATTGTCCGCAAAGAATGATGACAATCGAGTTAAAATAATTACACACATTTTGTGTTAAAAGTCGAGATAAACTAATTAATGTGAAAGAAATGTGTGTTGTGTCGTGTAGTGTACGGTCTCGTTCTCTGATAGTTCTGACCTGGTTCCGAGTTGATAATCGAACGAGTCCACGTACGGTGTCGTGTGAATGAATGAATGATTGATTGCTTGCCGTTTAGAGTAATAGATAGATACCTGCAGAGTGGCGACCTTGTTCTACAGCTTCCTAGGTCGGTCGACGTCCTTGGCTCTGACATTGGTCTGTGAAGCACGTATACAACTAGCCCCGTTATCTTGAGCTCACACACTCATACCACTTTTTATGTCCGGTGCATTCAGGTCTTAGTGCTGGCCGCACTCGGCGCCTCATTGGACCCTGGAAGCAGAGACGACGTCGCCACCGCAGCTAGGAGGTCCTACGAAGTCCCAGCGTCGTTGTCGCGGTCCTACGGGACGGAGCGACGTCTCAATGCGGGACCACCCCCAATAGGACCATCCCGGGGACCCCCGAGTCACTTCTTCGAGCGCGGGGCGCCGGTGTCGGGACGCCATGGGGCGCGACCGCCGCCCGGCCACCTCCGGAGACAGAGGCCTCATTCTCTGCCCGCGCCGCCCTACGCCGTGCAGATGGAACCACTCGTTCAGTACTCGCAACGAGACCCTCTTTACCATCAACAGAAGGATAAACAGTCGGAGAAGACGGCCAACGACATCCAAGAATTGAAGAAATCAACACCGACCGTTGGTCTTCCCGATGACCACTCACACAAGAGTGCGCAAGTGTCCGAACTTCCTTCTGCAGTCAAGAAAGTAGATGAAAATACCGAGACGGCGAAGAAAGATTCTGACATTGCTGCTAGCGAGCAGTTACCAAGGTCTCCGGTCTTCTTAACTCCGGACAGACCTCTCTACCAAGAGCCCGCAGAATCCTACCAGAATCAGTACTACCTCAATCATAACGAGCACCTTCAATACGACGACCCCGAACCTATAATCGAGATCATCGTTCAAGAGTCAAACGAACCGGTTCCGACTCAACATTCTCACCCGACCCTTCCTCCGCCGCCTCCAACCAAGGAGCCCGTGCAAGTGTTTTACGTAAAATACCAGAAGACCGCTGACGCGTACGGCAAAGAAGGTTCCATCATCTACGACAAACCGATCCCCGCGGTGACGCCCCCGAGCAATAACCACGACGACCATTACCCGACGTCTGCCCCCCATCATGATCACGCCGTCGAGCACGCGACTTTCGCGCCCCCGGCTAGAACCACGACCCTTCGGGCAATCATCAAGCCCGACTCGGAGACGTTCCACGGCTCCGGGCTTCACATCACCTTCGGCGAGCCCCACCAGGACATCGCCGAGTCGCATGACGGCGAGTCGGTGCAATACTCCGCACCCCAACCGGCCGTCGCCTTCCCCAAGCCTGCGACGTCGCAGCCCATCGTGGTCGCTCAGCAACGGCAGGGATCGGCAACGTTCCCCACTTTCCAGGGTCATCCAGAAAAGAGGCAACCGGAAGCCTTCCAGCAGGCTCAAAGCCAACATCCGTTCCAGCAGTCACCCCCTCAGCCGTTCCAGACACCCAACAATCTGGTGACGTTCCCTAGGACACACCAACAGTCGCCCGCGTTCCACCATGCCCGTCAATCGAGCTTCCAACAGCCACCGCCCTTCGGTCAGCCACCCTTTGGTCAGCCACCCTTTGGTCAACCACCTCCACATTTCAGACAACCCCACCCTCCATCAAGTCCCCCGCAGGCGTTCCACAATCAACGTCCCCAGTTCCAGCAAAGATCCCCTTTCCCGCCCGCCCCGCCCAGGCATCAGCAGTTCCAACAACCACCTCCCCAGTTCAACCAGAGGCCGCCCTTCCAGCAGCAACCACCCCAGGCGTTCCAGCCCCCACAACCCCACCCAAACCAGCAGAGGCAAAACTTCCCTCCAGCCCAACCCACTCCTGAGCAGCAACGACCACCTCACTTCCAACAACAACCCAAAACGCCACAGTTCCCGCACCATGGAAACAACCATCAACAACCGTCTCAGCAGAATCACATTCATCAACAACAGCAAAGTTTCCAAAAACAACAACAATTTCAGCACCATCGTCAACATCCTCATCAACAACAACCACTACCAACGCCACCACCATCACCACCACCACAACAGCAACAACAACAACAGCACCATCAGCAGCAACAGCAACAACAACAATTACCTTTCTTTCAACAACCTTACCAAATCATCAAATCCGGTGAGCCAGTTCTAGAACTTCACCAAACTGAAGTGGTTCCTCCAACACCACAACAGCAACAGTACCAACAACAACAACAACAACAGCAGCAGCAGCAGCACAACCATCAACACCAACAACAAACATCGGAACAAACTCGTGTTATACAATCACAACCACCACAACAACAAATACATCATCATCAACAACAACAGCAGCAGACACAACAACAGCAACAGCAACAGCATAATCATCATCAGCAACGGCCAAATCAATTAAATCAACAACAAACTCGAGAACAGCAACAGCACAGGCTTCTTGAACAAGATTTGCTGATTGCTAACCAACAAATACAACAAGAACAAATACATCAACAACAGAACCAATTCCAACAACCGCAACAACTATCACAAACACAACAACAGCAACGGCAACCACCACAACAGCAACAACCCCAACCCCAACCACAGGCTCAACATCCACAGCCGACACAGCATGATCAATCACAGTCACAACAACAACAACAACAACAACAACAACAACAACAACAACAACAACAACAACAACAAATACAACATTCACAGCAGCAGCAATACCAGCAACCCATTTTCCGTCCACAACCGGCGTCACCCTTCAAAGCACTCCAGCCGACGAAGACATCATACCCGACCAAGCCACCACCCAAACCGTACGTCTCGTTCTCAACCACCCCAACAACTCCCGCGTACGTTCCCGTCACGACCTCGAAACCAATCACCGTACCCGAGGCCCAACCGGAAGAGAACTCACAGGCGAAGGAGGCAAAGATTGCGTTGAACCTCGCTGGACTTCCCGACGAGGTCCCAGACGACATTCGACAACAGCTGATCGCTTCGGGTATCCTCGGCAACGCCGACATCCAGATCTTGGACTACGACAAGGTCGGGGACATCCCCATTGATAAACTTCCCCCTCACGCCTTGGAGAACTTCTACGGTTCCGGTAGCGCGCCCGTTCCCGCCGTGCTGAAGGCGAACACCTCCCGGGCGGTGTTGACGACCACCCCTAAACCTCCCGTCGAGATGAAGGTCGTGCGATACGACCCGTCGACGGCGGAGGGTCAGAAGGTCGCCGACCAGTACGTCCGCGACGACGCGACGCGGGTCGACCCCGTGGTACTCAACGACTCTCGGTACAACAGGTACCTCCCGCTGCAGGTCGTGGGGTCGCACTTCCCGGTACCCGACGTCCCCGAGCTGAGGGGACGCAACGTCACGAGCGTCGTCGTCCTCGCGCCGGTCGACTACGACTTCCTGCAGAGGAGCAGCGACGGGGAACCGTCCAGCTCGGACCTGGATCGGCTAGGGAGAGCGGCACCCGTTGAGGTTCAGGGGGTCCGGTTTGTAGCCGGAGAGATTCTCAAGGAACTCGTCAAGAACCCGACTACGGAAAACTACAAACGCTGGCTGCTACAAGAGAGGTCAACCCCTGCTGAACGACAATCCATCGTTCTTCTTGTTACTGGGTAAGTGAAATAATTAAATTAGATATTATAAACAAATTACAATGCTGAAATTTGTATGATTCAATCGTATATTCTACAAAAAGTAAATACTACTGAGGCCCCTAAAGTAAATCAAGTTTCGTCTTTATCACACAAATCACAATGTAAATTTTAAATTACTACCGCAGCTTTTGTCGCTATATGTGTGGTTGTATGTGTGTTTAAGTGAAACATACAAACAAAATCACCATTCACAATTACCATGATGACCAATGTAAAACAAAATTTGGCCTCTTTTAAACTTGGCTTGATCGCAATATGTGAGGAATAAGGTTGTATATATTATTTTAGTGGTGTGCGGGTACCTGAAATTTGTAGTCAGGTCGGGTATTTTGGGTCCGAACTGATAGTAAAAAGACACAATTTTCGGGTAACAAAACATATATATTTTTGGAGATGGTGGAGGTGCCGGTCCAGACAATTTTACATTTACACCTTGAATACAAAAATGTCATTCAACAAAAATACAGACAAAGTAAATGAACTGAGCAAAATCATAATGTAATATTCTTTACAAGTAAAATTCAATATCCATTTTTACAAGCAGTATATTTTAACGGCCTTCTTTTCCGTACCCGACCCGAAAACCCGAAACAGTTTAAAAAAAGAACTCGACCCGACTATCAAAACCGGTACCAGCACAGTCCTAAATATGTTAATAGTATTTTAAATAATACAGTAATTTAAAACTTTTAAAATCTCAATGTTTCTCTAAGCAAGTTAATCTTAAAGCATATAATTATATGTTTGCGCTAGAACGAGTCGGTTACTGGATGATTTGGATTTACCTTCATCTCCTCTGGCTCCTTCAGCTACTGTTTTTAACTTTTTATAGCAGTATGTAAATTTAAAAACTTTTGTACGACAGCACAATTCACGTATCTTTAAAAAAATACCTGTGCCACAAAATCAATGTTTTCTTGCTCTAAACAATATTTTATAAATTACATTTTAAGTTTGGTTTGAACTTTCCAAAAAACATTGAGCGATCCATATCGTCTGTGTTTTGTGCCAAGTTCTTTAAATTTCATCACCTGATAATCATTTAGTACCCGCGTGTACTTGTGTAATAGTGTACGGTGTACATGTAAAACGGTGGCCCAGCGTTGATGATTCCTAAAACAAGTTTGACTTGTGAAACCGGACATTCTGTTAGTGGGGCCCAAGTATCCCTAGCATGGCACGCTTCGTTGACTTTTCGAGGCAAAGTGGGTGTGTAAAATAAGCGCATTAGGGGCAGAGTCAGAATCCTTTCATGATTTGTCTTGCTCGCCGTTCATTGGTCCCTATATCAGGTTATTAACCACAGTTTTTTTTGTATGTCGCTAGAAAATCCTATTGAAATGTGCTTTCAGTCATCCTAGCGTCTTGGGTCTACCATCCCTTCTTGTCGCATTGTTCAAATGAAGAAAAGAAACCACAACGTTTATTACAGAGAGGCTTTTTTATGATATGTATATATTTTTCTTTCCATTACTAATATGCGAATATTTTGATGCTCAAATCATTTTGATTTTTGTTCCTACGATAAAAATTACGGTAAATATCATATTAGAAATAAAATACTAGATTATACTAGTGTAACACAATAGGCGTAATTTTTATCGCAGAGAAAAAAATCAAAATGCTTACCACATAGAAATGTTCACATTAAAATACTGCAAATAAAAAAAATAAGAATATCATAAAAAAAGCTTTGCTGTAAAAAGAATATAGTTTCTTTTATGCGTTTGAACAATGCGACAAGGGTTGAAAGGCTGACAAGTTGAAGACCAGCTCGTGCAAATTGGCCCTAGCGCGGGGGGAGGGGGGGGGGGGACAAGGATCCAACTACCTGGATCAGAGATCAGTGATCTTTTATTTACTTCAAAATATAGTAATGCGATTCGCTAACGGAACAATATATTACGTCATACGTGTTGCATTCCAGGTTCGAATCCCAGCTTGGGCAAGGATGTCGTGTTTATGATCTTCGTGTACGAATATATGAAATACGAATATAATTTTAGGGCACTCGTGAGGTTCTAATTCGATACTCTAAATCGTCGGATCGATTCCGCCATCGTCGAATCGATTCCGCCATCGGCAATCCCGACTAAAGTATTTTTCCGATGATTTCCCCAGTCGTGAGCACCCCTCGCAAGTTCCTTTCAAACTATATCTACATATCGTTCTAGTTTTCCATCTAAAGAGGTGCCAATCAGGAAAGAAGGAAGGTGATCATACAATCTAGAGTTCTCACGAAATATTTTTATTGCTCAGTGCCGTGCATTCGCGTGGGATTGGTCATAATAGACCTAGACCATTGCCATACATTCCTTGATCTTTTGACATTAGGATAGGCGAGAATACAATCGCATTACAAACACAACACTAGTAAATTGTTTGATCCCTCTTTATTGACACATCAAGTAGTGGTTTAGTTATAAAATTTAGATAATAGTCAAAGCAATTATTCAATCACAAATGCATGCATTGTCTGCTGTATAATAGATTAATAGTCTATGTATGAAGCGTTGAAACTACAATAAACCATCAACACAAAAATATATAATTCTATTAGTTGTTCATTTACAATGTAGATAAAGAATTATATGAAATATGTGTAACGATGACAGAATCATACATAATACATTGTGTAATCTCTCTCTGTAGTCACAATGAAGTGAAATATTCACAGATATGACGCCGAATCGAACCGTTCCCAAGTTAGTACAACAATGTATCACCCCAACCAATATTTCCTTTCATAACACAAAATAAAAATCAAAGTATCCTTTCCTTCCTGTGATTCAGAATGCTTTCTACCACGAAATAAATAAAATAAATCTTGTGACCTTTCTTCTAAGAAGATGCTCTATATCTGTCCTATCTTCATCTGAGTGCGAGATGTGTAGGTTACACAAAAAACACGTAGTCTGTAGTTGTGTTGAGAAAGCCAACAGGCCAGTCAGCCACCAACGTGCCTGCAAGGGGGAGGTGACAATTGCAAAGGCCCGAACTGCATCCAAAGCTGGCAATTTTTTTTTTAGAAATAAATGATAACGTAATTGACAGAGGGAGTGACAGACAAATACGCAATAAATAACGGGACAGACTGACAGGAGTAAGTTCAGAATGCACCTCTTGTCTCTGACCGGCGGAGATAACGTCGGGGCCCGGCATAATATGGTCGCGACCCGGTGGTTGAGAACACTAACGTATAATTAACAAAGAAGAGTAATTATTTATTATAATTATAATAAATATATTTGATATTCTCACATTTTGGCAACGATGCTAATCGAGACAAGGTGAGTAAATTATACAGGAAAATGAAAAAACCGCCACATAGGCCTTATACCCATGGTCAAACCAGAATTCGAACCTGGATCTCAGGAACCGCGATTTACCACACCAACCCACCACCAGTGTTGTGACTTATGTAGATAAAATCCGTTATCTATTATCTTATCTAGAAAAGTTTTTGTTGTTATATCGTTTTCTATTATCTAAATAAAATAAAGTTTATCTTATCTGAACTTTTTAAGCTTTAAAATATTTTTTTTTTGATAAATTAATAAACAATAATGTAGACAAAAATAATAACCTATCACTTTGCCATTCTAGACGCTAAATTGACTTCATTGAAAAGTTGCTTTTTGTAACTAATTATTGAAATAACATGTATTAGGCTATGGAAAAAAAATATATTGTCCCTTTTTCGGGGCGTACCGGCTGTTTAATTTGCATATTGCGCCTAATTGCACTATCAAGTCCAATTTCAAAACGGCTTTTCAGATTATCTTCATTTTTTGTATTAATTTCGTCATCTCTGTGTGTCATATGGTGAACAAGTTTCGTAAGGTTTTGCGGAAGCGATTACAAGTTATGAATTTTTTTATTTGCCCCATAAAATTTGCCCCAACACTCAACTCAATGGGTTAAATAAAAAAATTCATAACTTGTAATCCCTTCCGCAAAACCTTACGAAACTTGTTCACTATATGAACAAAGAGATGACGAAATTAATTTTAAGAAAATGAAGATAATCTGAAAAGCCGTTTTGAAATTGGACTTGATAGTGCAATAAGGTGCAATATGCAAATTAAACAGCCGGTACGCCCCAAAAATAGGGACAATATTTTTTTAAATTTTTTTTTCATAGTCTAATACATGTTATTTCAATAATAAGTTACAAAAAGCAACTCTTCAATGAAGTCAATTTAGCGTCTAGAATGGCCTTTACTTCTACAGTTGTAATGTGCGTGCCGAGGTAATGTCAAATTGTTGAGTCTGATAAATATTACGATTGACAAGAAAACTGTTGTTGGGTTGGGAGGGGGGGGGGGGGGACAAAAACGTAAATCTCAATAATTATTATCTTTTATTAAATAAATTTATCTAGATAATTATTTTCAATCTTTTATCTAGATAATTTTCTACATTTTTCTTTATCTTATGTAGATATTTTTTTGAGAATATATCTTTATCTAGATAAAAAATAAATTATCTAGTCACAAGACCGTCCACCACTGCCAATAAGACATGTAGAATACTTGTTGCGACTAAGAACTCGAGCAGCGTTGAAAGGATTTTCAGTTCCACAACCAGATCAATGAGGCGGAATGGTATTTCAAGATGTTACTTGGCCTGAGGCTTTGTAACCAGTCTGTCGCCGTGTCGGTATTGTGTCGCGAAGAAGGGTAGATGGGGGGCGCGATCCACTGCTTGACCCAGCCCCCAATTCCACGAGAATAAGACGTTCATCAAAACCCCTACAGAGGACATCACTATCGGTGCAAAATTAATCAATCATTAGTCACCTCACTGTCATGTCAATTATACGTTTTTTGTACTCCGCTTTCGAATACTGGCTGTAAAGAATGAAAGTAATTACTAGGTTGAATAAAAAATTATAATTTATGATTCCTTAGAGTTGCAATGTTCTAATTATAACATTTTCAAATATATAAACCAACGTAGTAAATCTACAATCTGTTTATTGCACGAAACAAAAAAAATTACTAACATTGAAGCAATAGTTTAGACGCTACGAGGATTCTAGTAAGACACTGCATATGCAGGGGGGTATTTCGCCCTTAAGTTAATTGATTGTCTAAGTGAAAGCATTACAGGTCATTGCCTTGCTGTCACTACACCATGACCTTTGAGCATGGAGGTTGATCCCATGAACCTATTTCAGTTTCTAAATATATTGAGCGTGAAAATAATTGAACGAAAATGAAACACATTGATGATTATTGACTAAAATATATGTTTAGTGGGTGGCGTAGACAGAATGACAGAGGGGAGTTCAAACTAACCATGCGCGAGAACAAGATCGGAATAGCTGTTATAGAATTGAATTGGGAGAGGATGCATTTCCTTCAAAGAAACATATTATATTGTGTGCTATCAGCTTTGATCTGCACCATCAACAAAATGTCGAACTAACGCTAGAAATAGTAATTCCAAATTAGGATGTTACCTTCTGAGCAGAAGTTTTCTTGTCATTGTGACAAGGGTGCTAGACACTATCGCCTACGAGATACGAAACATTAGCTAGCTACATGCAAGGTGCGAGGGTATAGGTCTACTCATCAACGTAACACTGTGTTCTAAATGTATCGTGTTCTGACTCAGTAATCACGAATCTCCCTTCCCATCCAGTGTCACAATAACGAAATACTGCTTGTATACGAATTGTTTAGTCCTTCTGCTATATGGTGTATTCAATGCCACTGCTGCGTATAGAATATCCCACACATAACAAAAACTTGTAAAAATCCAGCCAAACCTTACACACTCAAAAGAAATGAGATTTAAAAAAAGGGCTAAGCCCTTCCATATTTGCGCATTCTTAATTCATAAACGTACAGTGTCCCGTAACAACATCTTTGAAAAGCTTGGCAAAATAGAATTTGCAACTATTAATTTAAACGTAATAGTTCATCCAAATTCTTTTTTTTCTAATTCATTTAAACGTAATGGTCATACAAAACAAATTACAACATCTAGGACCTAGGAGGAGTCATGTGATGTGGCACGAACCACGAATATTTCTCACTCCAACTTCAGACTTGACCATGTAATTGTAAAGCACTGATTGCTATATTTCCTATTACAAATATCGATCCTTGGTTGGTTATCGCTCACTCGTCGATTGCGTCGGGGCCTACAGGGTTGGCTTGGTCACTTTGGTTTACTGTCCCCCACTGAAAATCAGTTATATAACTGAGTGGGTAGACTCTAAATACAATTTATTTATTATTTATTTATTTATTTATTTATTTATTTATTTATTTATTTATTTATTAATCAATTAATTAATTAATTAATTATTTATTTATTTATTTATTTATTTAAAGCTTTATCAACACATCTACAAATACACGTATACAACACACGTATTAATTATTATCACAATGTCCCGGTTTTGTGGTTGTGGCTCATTTTGATTTTTTGGTAAAGGTTGACACACAATGTCAATCCCTAGCTTTTACCCGTGATAAAACGCGTTAGTTATACCCTTTAAACTTGTATTGTTGTGAATAATTGACTTCCGAGAAAGAATACTTTCTTCCCGTCACGGTAACCCATCGTCATGACTATAAGAGCGTAATGTGATGGATAAAAATTAAAAATGTGGGAAAATACGATTTAAAATTAAAGTCTTAATTGCGTTTTTATCAATTAAAAACATTTTCTTTGCAATTTGAATCATGTTCCAGACGTAAGGTTTATAGTCGTTAACAGACTAAAACAATGAAGAACGACTGAAGAAATTTTCGGAAGAAAAACTTCCAGGTAGGATTGACGGTGGCGTTATTCGAGCCCCTGACCTCACGAATTAGAGTCCATACGTTACGCGTGAGCCATCTCTGGCGTAGGGGAAACGATTTTATTACCTTTGTAATTTATTTATTCGAATAATGAGTATATTATTTTTTTTCTCGCAACCTATTTTCATTCGAAATGTTCTTTTGTTCTCATACCCGATTATCATAATCAATCTTGTAATAGTTAAATCATGCACTTAGGTATACCCTGGATGAATGAGGTGTTAAAGTGATGATTAATGCCAATTATACAAACTAAACACGAATAACGTCGCTAGCGTACATTCAATGTTATAACAACGACTTAGCATATAATTATAAGCATATTATAAAATGAACGTTTCCCAGCTTATTAAAAAGAGAGAATGCTCTCCATTATTATTGTCTCGAGCATTCACAAAAACCATACACACGTTGCGTTTTTGTCTCTTTTTAACAGTTACCTTGTTGAAAAGTAACCAGTTAGGCACACTGTTAGTCACACTATTAAGGTCAACACTCAACACTTCAACACAGCAAAGCCAATTGAAGTTTCTATTTTCTTGAGGCCCACTTGGCAGTCTCCCTATATCATTAGCGTACGCTGGAGAGCGCCAATGAAGTGCTAACTTTTAACCGCGCACCCAGCAAATAGCACTGTGGTTTCTTGTGTCAATATGGACACATTCTAGGTCATTATATTGTGAGATTGTATTCGATAAAAAGTCATGGCATTGTTGAAAAAATGAAATTGCGAGTATGAGACCACAGTGTATTTTGAGTTGGCTTTCCAATCAAATAAATTGTTGTAAATTAATGAATAAAAAAAAATAATGTATGTTTGAATGTCACATATTACTTTTCGAAACTGGTTACGGATTTATTGCGATAAAGTGGTCAGATTTGTGGTCGTCGGTTCGGTACCGGCCACCGGCTATCCTAACAATTCTGTTATATTATAACTTCTTTATTATTGGCAACGGGATCAAGATCCCCCAAGGTGCAATACATTACCATTGTACATACCCACATAAAAATAATTCATCAAGATAATGAATATGTATAAAATAATATACAATCATGGAGTTATGCACATTGTCTCAATTAAAAGGTCCACTCATTGAGATTAATTCCTATGCTTTAGTTCTTTGCTATTTTCTCTCAACTAACCTCACACTCGATTTTTAAATAGACACTAGAAGGGCAATTTGTCTCCGTAGGTAGCTTTAATACGAAATATTTTTGTACTGCATATCTTCAGCTGTACGATAAGATTTCCCGGTGTCAATCAAACATTAAAAATCGCATTGACGACTGAATTTGATTGAATTGATTAATTTTTCGTTGCTTAACGTCTCCATCAATTATGCAATATTACTATTCGAGACGATAAGTAGTGGTGATAGATGACGATGAAGGACAATTTATTAATAAAAAAACATGCGCCCGTGCGCCCCTCTACGGGATTCGAACCCACGTCCTCGTAGAAGTGACACAAGCTAATCGTGTGTGCCACTGTGGACGATTATTAACGACTGAAGCAAACATCGGATAAAATCTTCAGTCCGGACTGCCAGTGGCGGGTATCGAGCCCGTGATCTCCAAATCTCAGTTCCACGCGTGACGTATAATTTATAACTCTGTCGGTAACGAAACATTAACCTACGCAAATCTTTATGTTACTACTACATCCTACAATAATATATTTATACTTTCATCTCCATTACTAGTTCAATTGATTTTGATCTTCCTTGTTTGACTACAAGTCCGGTAAAGTGTATTACTATTGACATCACACCTTTCTAGTAATAAAGCTTGTATTACCGAATGAAAATGACAGAAGAAATAGACAGTTTTACAATCCCAGGCATCTTGTTTAGTGGGTGGCCAGTGTTTTAAGAGAAAATTAGAACGCTTTGTTTAGCGTGGGTATCGGTGCGGAGATGACACGTGAGGACAGTGTAAATCCATCTCCGTGGATGGTGTGTGTGATAACGTCATCTCGTTTCAGTTTTCCTAGGAGGAAGTTCTACCTGCGCACGCACGTCTCCGCGTTCCTCCGTGTTGCACAGGGGAAGACATGCATGCGTAGGCTTCGGCTCACATTTATGTATCTATGCTAAACATCTGGGTCTGAACTCGAAGAGGAAGTTTGGGGCTGCGTTCAGGCACAACGGGTTGAGGTTTACTTGAAAACGTTCACAGTTGCTCGACTGGGCGTATTTTTACTGCACCAAATACATTTTACTACTACTAGCCCACAATACTTGATTTTCCTTCTTACTTCCGCTCTGTCCCTTCGGGGTATTTGTTTTATAGGCTTAATAAAATAAGAATTTGTTAGAATTTTTCTCGTGGTAGGTACCAGTTAGCGAGAATTCGAAAGAGCAAAGTCCTAACTATGTATATATGAAGTCTGATGACCATGGGTTACATTCCCGGACAACTGTACATACAATCATATTTGAGGGCAAACTGCACATTGTGTAATTAATACAATTCAGAAATTATAAAATCCATCCCGACCGGGTTTCGAACCCGGGTTTCCCACTTTCCTGGTAGGCGCCTTAGCCAACTAGACCAACGAGACGGTAACTTTTTAACTTCTGAATTGTAGCTGCATTATTATAGATCTATACATTGTGTGTTTTGAGTCAAATATGCTACATGTTACTTTGGGTTTCTATTTTGTTGCTCAGTGCTATTTAATATAATTGAGTTTCATACTTGCGCACAACCATTTTCACCATGGCGAAACTCGTATCAAAATCTTTGTAATCCTATAAAATCTTATTTGTGATGACCCCAAAACGTATCCACTGACCACTGAAACAGTCACGCGTGCCATTTGTTCTCAAGCCGTGGATTCAGCATCAGCATCATTATTTAGAAGTACCGTTGAGATACAATCTCATTTTAATTATATTGTTTTACAACTTCTTATGAAATTTTGGTAATTACTGAGGTATAAACATTAGGGAATGTTAATTCTTCTTAATAATGATTAAATGTGAAAACAAAACAAAAAACTGGTCGTTAAAAGAAGATGTGTGTGCTTATATTAATAGATGAAACTAAATAAAAACACTTGATAATAACAGTGATGATTTCATATCGTAATTAAATTTCGATTAGGTAGTATTAATCGTTCTCCCCCACTCTGTATAAATGTAAAGTTCAGCGAAAGTGAAGGCTCAACGTCTCATACGAAATCTCTAACGATACTGAATTATTATCTTCGTTTTAGTGACAGGTGACAGCTCCATCGGTGTCCTGCACAGGTTTATCTATACTAGACGCGACCTTTTATTCTGCCTGCCAAGCTTGTTGTGTTGTATAAAACTAAGTTCAATTTCATCACAAAATGTGTCCGTTCAAAATTTTTAAACGGTCGAATCACTTTTGATTGACCTGACGAGCAGAGTGTATAGGGTTTTTTTAATTGTTCGTAAGGGCTGTCCAGTGGATTAGCCCCTTGAACTAGAAGTAGCGTGTGGTTTATGTGCTAGGCAGTGAGACACCTACTTTTATCAACTTAGGGCCACGGCTTATCAAAGTAATTGTGCATACGCAACTAATGGTTGTATGTATAGTGTTTGACGTGGGCTATTGATTTACACGCCCCAAATACCTGACCTTGTTGCAACATCAAATACAAACACACACCGCACATGCTAATAAATGTTTGTGTTGATTCAGGGCGGCCCCCGATCGCAACAGTACCAAGGAAATCTTCATGTACGACGTCGCGACAAAGACTGTGAGTAAACTCCGCGGTGAGTTGAGCTCCGCCTTCGTCGACGTCGCCGAGGCAAACGCCAGCAGCCAGGACCTCGACAACATCTCTCTGACGTCGCACACGATGGAGAGGCCCGAGGGGCTCGCGCCGGCGGCGTCGGAAACACACGAGGAGAGAGTACTCTACGACGACCTCACTTCGGCGGGCTCCGAAGACGAGCCGACGTTCGTCGATGCGCCCGAGGGTGTTGATGACCTTGAAGCGTCGGCGTCCGAACTACAGAAGGTGGAGTCCCCGATCACGAGGGTATCGATGACTTCCAGTTATAGCAAGACGTCCGGTTAGGTCGGTGGTTTCCGGACGACTTAGTCAAAAAACGACGGACAGGGATTCGAAGATACGTCTTAAATTGGTAAATGGTTGAAAGTGAAAACTTGAGCGAGCCCCGCTTCGTTGGAATTGCGTTGAATTTATTTATACGCTAATTACAATTTGTCTTTAGATAAAAGCATTGACCGAAACGTTTAAAAATGCCTTTTTCTTGAAATTACTTAAATTTGTTTATAACTAAACTTAATTAAAAGTTTTTATGAGTTAATTAGCTATTTCCCCTTGAGCATTCCAATGATTAAAAAAACAGGATTCACACAGGAATTGAACAATTACAATTGTTTACGTTGAAGAATAATTGTATTGTAATACATAAAGTCACGCAACCAAGATACTGGGAAGAGTACTATGCCAATTTGCTCTCGTGCAAAAACAATCATTTACTAATTTGATTGGCTGCTTTTCACTTTTGTTGACCTGGTACTGTTGCACACAGCGTCGCGTGTAGAGCATTGAACTGTATTTGTATTCAGTGTTTGTTCGAGTGAGCGTCAGTGGGTCATTGCCTGCTCGGCATTGAAGTTGCGGCTGCATGTGTGTGATAACCATGCACACCCGGAACTAACTGAGAATTATATCGTTTCTTGAGAACGGAAACTAACTTTAAATTATTTAGAAATAATGTAATAAAACTCGGCTGGTTTTTCGTCGTGAGCTATATAGTTGATCGAAAGCAAGTCAAAATGTGATAATTTAACAGATTTCCAATGAAAGTAAAATATTGTTTGTTGATTTTTTTAATCGATGTGAATTCTTTGTACATATTATAAATTTCACAAAGATTTTCTAGGATACATTTATTTTGTTCTATTTTGGTTGGCTTTTGATCCAAGAGGGTTAGATAATCTTTCAGGGTTCCCTAGAATCAATCATATCAAAGTTTACTATTCACTTTCTACATTATTTACCTTGATAATTGCATTAGTTTGTAGTCCTATAATTATATTGTTGACATCTCAAATCTAGGAGCCTGGTTTCGCACAACAGACGATGTATAATACGCTCAATGTTGGTCATTGGTCTTGTAACTGTTAACTAGTGATAGTCCATTATTATACAATAAAAAATTAAATTGACTCAACATAAGCACGATGCTTTTAAAAGCAGAATTATGTAAAAAATGAACTATATAACAGGTAGTAACGTTATAAATATAATCATTGGACTTTTTCACTGTTTTATATCTTTATAAAGATTTCTGTAAAGAAATCGAAATATCACATTAAAATAAATATTGTTAACAAACAGTGAAAAAGTCCAATGATTTATATTTATAGAATTATATGTGTTATGGTCGGTCGTCAAGAGTTTATTAATTATTTGTAGTCTATAACGACTAATAAATAACGCAGTGCCATTCTTTACATTAATTTGTGTTTTAATGGCTATTTTACAATAATTAAACAGTGATTGTGCTCAAATATCTCCTGTTGAGGACAATGTGTTGAGACAAACCTGAAATACACCTTCAAATTAATCTATTCACGTAATCTAGAATTAGCGACCCCAGATCGTTCTTTTTAATACACAAATACCATTATATAACAATTAGATTATTTGGCAATTTAATACATTCCAAGGCTAGTACTTTCAATTAATTTTCTCTCTACGGTTTTCAAGTAAAACATAGACCAACAAAAACGGCAGTTCGTTACAATTAGCAATTTGTTAAAAATATTTTAACCCTCTAATAAGTTTTGACGAAACACCAGCGAGTTATACTTTGCCAATGACAAAATATGGTGAGTCAAAAGAAACATATTTAACTTGTGTTAATGATTCTTTTGTGAGATAAACCCTTGTACAGTGTATGCATGTACTTTATGATTTTTATATATGTTTATAGTAAAAGAGACTTTCATAAGGAACACTTTTAATTTGACCTGTTAGAATGTTCCGGCATCTTGAAAAGTTCCTTCACTTTTACTTCCAGAAGAAGATTATCCTTTCTCGCCGAGGTAAGCTTTAACTTCTAGAAAGGAATGATTAAAAACAGAGTGTATGGCTAAAGCGATGCCTTTCTATTTATTTATAGAACCTTTTTTCCATAAACTGGTCGATTTACGAAAAGTTATGAGATCATTACATCATCATATAATACTTAATATCCGTAGTGCGTGATGCTACAAGATTAAGGTTATCAAATATTTAAATCATCTTCCCTCGTGTTTATAAAAACTTGACTGAAAGAAATTATTATTTACCGACCACATTGCAAATAGATATCAAGTTTTGTAATGTAATCATCAATTGCAGATTTATTTTTTTAAACGTGTAAATCTTGTTTGGAAGAGACGCTAACAGCACTGGTAGTTTAGTCTACATCCTGTTCGTCTGCATGGCAAACTGCCAACATGGATTGACAAAACTGTGCACACACAGGTCATGGAAGGAAACAAACAAGTCAATTCTTTAAAGACGATTCGTTATTGATTTTATTAGGTGGAAATGTGGCAAATAGGTTCCAGTTCACAGGGTAAGTTCAAATGGAAACTTCGTTCTGACTAATCAATAATGATAATTGCTGGAAATGTAAACCTAGATTGGTGAGTGAATGAAGTATAAACTCGCTTGATAGTTACAATTTATATGCACTGTTAGCATTGTGCAATATGCTTGAGGTCCTATACCAGATTACTAACTATTAATCAAGAGGAGAAATTGCATGTGCAATGGGGGGAAATTCGACAGTATAAAGCTCATGTCAGTAAACTGTATTCTAAGGGCAAAAATCTATGGCTTCTTCTCAAGCAAAATATTTATATTATTGTAGTTTTTCAATAATTTTAGTAACGAGGCAATTATTTCACCGAATTTCACCCGTCGTTTCTAAAGAATATACCAATCAATAGATACAAGTTGAAAGTGTTTGGACACATTTCCCTCTAAAGCCTCAATCAGACGGTATTAATATACGGGGACCTGACGGAAGACCGTCCAAGACAGTTCGTTGCGGAAGGCGAGCAGGAAGTTGTGCAACCGTCTTCGAAATTGTTATTTTGTGTTTTCCCACGATCGTCGGTCTTCGGTGTTCTTTGTTATTTGTTATCTACGAACTTTGGTTCGTAGTGAAGCGACTAGCAAGCTTTTCCATTCGCAACTTGACCTAACGTATAATATATTCAACTGAGTACATGCAAATTTCCCACAGCACTCTTCACAGGTTTACTCAATTTTAAGTGGCATATATTGGTTATCGATATACAAGTTGCGATGCCAACAAATGTGACAACATGCATTGTTTTAAAGGCACAGATTTTCAGATTCAAGTTCCCAGATTCAAGTTATCTAGTGTTTTTTCTGAAATGTAAATTATCGTGATTACATACATCAAACTTGGCTCGTTGTCTATTTGGGATTACTCCTGCTTCTAAATGCAAGAGAGATTCTAGCTTCTGATGGGTTATTTGACTTCCATAAATAATAAATTGCGGTTTGACATGCATGCATGTTAACGTTACTTCCGAGCTTACACGATATCTCTCCCATTGAAATCCTATAGCTTTAACACAGAATGTGTTTTACTCATCTGTTATGCAGTCTCTTGCGACGGCTCGTCCTTGTGTTTTTCGATTTAGTTTGATAAAATATTTCTTCTAATTGAATTTAGCTAAAGTAGCTAAAGTAGTATCATATTGTCATCAACAATGATAACGCAATATTATATTATTTAAGAATTTGTTCCCATAACAAATGTATACCAGACGGTTGCTCATCTAAGTCTTGCAACTCCGATCACTTTCATGATTTGTTTTCTTGTGCTAGATATTATTAGGAACAACAAAAACATCGCCCGGACGACGCCCAGCTTAGCCGCAATTTCAATTGACTTGTTCTAAGCCAAAGTGTTGACTTCCTGTGAAAGGAAATTTTCAAAAGAATTAACTTCGAACTCGTTTGCTTTACTTTCAGCGAAAAATAATTAATGTAGGTCAGGAAATTATTACGTTACACTCACTAATGAGGGGAGATGAGTCGAAGATGAGCCATCACTTTTCTGCTATCTGTAAGGTGTGTGTGTAGAGGGTTGTGACCAATGATATTTAACATATATGGCTAGATCGCCAGTCTCCAATACATCCGCACAGGCGCGAGGGTACCAAATTGACCTACTCAAGATGGCGATTTGGCGCTTCAATTTATTATGCTTGGCATTATGTTTTAAATGCGATTAAGTATTTTTCTGGATCGTTTTGATATGGTTTAACTTGTGCAGCAGCATGGGAATGCACAAACAGAAACAATAAGAAGTAATTGCATTAGGAAATTTAGTAATCATTCGGTGTTAATGTCTAATATGCTCACCTGTCAACCTGACAGCCATATTGAAAAAATATTTGGGCTACAAATCGCTACAACCTACTTTAACATACAAACTGACCTATTCAAGATGGCTTCTAATTGACACGCCAGTGGACCAATGACTGGGGATCTAGCCTACTATAGATGTTAAATATCATTGGTTGGGACTTGGAATCTCCAAGGGGTAATTTATGCGATCTAAACTAAGCATTTCAATTTTGAAAGAGGAAACCCTCGGAATAAATCTCATGCAAGATTACTGACGGCTGGAATTGTTCGTGGCAATCTTCCAAATCAGAAAATCCAACTCGAGTATTGAGCTCTCTGTGATACCATTAATTAATAGGTGTTCCTTATAATTGACACCCATTTCCTAAATACCTGATTAAAATATGGCTTAGGTTTTAAATCTTCTAAAATGTCTTCTACCTATCAATGACGGTTCCAAGATATATGTCATTTAAAATACTTTGAAGATATGTTACAGAACGAGTCATATTACGAATTTGTGAATCTATGTGACAGTACTCTTACTCTCCTTACCTCGGTTAGCTCACGTCGGTTCGGAGAGTACAAGATGTTGATTGAAATTGACGAATTGCTAAAATAATAATAATATTTGTTGTACTTAAAAAGGTTAATTAAAATTAGGTGAATGTTGTAGATAGGAACAAGGTGATAAATAAGATTGATATTGACATTGTTTATATGAGAGTTTACTAAATCCAAAGGAAAACAAGAAAAAAACAATGAACAATGAAATACATGCAGGTTATGAACAACAAGGCAGGTACCGAAATCTGAAAGTGTAACCCCTATATGGCCATATAAGAAATTCAAAATAACCGATACCTGTTGTGGGTGGAAACGGAGATGTAGGTGTAGACCGATGAGTAGATGTAGATGATAATGATGATCTGAATATCAACAGTTATATTTGAGAGATCAAATTATTTATAAAATATAATTACTTTTATAATATAATTATTGATTATTTATAATTTTTATTATAGACATACAAACATCAACTTTATCATAAATATCAACCATATTATACCATAGATAATGTATCCCGGGGAACCAAAACTTTTTTTAACAACAAAACAAAAAACATGAAAAAAATATCAAAAATAATTATTTAACTTCTTTATTTTAGTTATAAAAACTGATAAACAAATAAAAGGAGGACAACAAAAAAAATAAAATACATTCTAACACAACTGCCTATAATTTGTGTTTGCTTAAGACGCAAACTTGTCATGTTCGTCCTATGTTCTTGAAGGCATGCACGACAGTGGTTCCCAACCTTTTTCATCTCACGGACCGGCAAAATGATAAAGTCAATTACACGGACTGGCGCGGCTACAAGGGATCTGGGGCACAGCCCCAGCCGCCAGAGGCGAATTTTTTTTGGGTGTTTTTATACCCCTAGATGGCCTGTACAGCGATCTGAGCAAAAGGTAGACGAAGGGAAGAGGCAACCGGAAGACAGTGTACACATGAAACATCATTCAAATCATCGTTAAAAATATATTAATAAATTACTAATTATCGATTGTTAAACTTTTTTAGTGATGTTGATTATAATTATGTACGTATCTCTAATAATAATTTAACTTAGGATTGCGCGTTTACAATCGTGGTTGTTACTATACGCTCGGGTTTCCGCGCAACAAGCCTGTCATACTATCGTACTTTTTAATAAAAACGTCTCACAGGGGCTTCTCTTAACTTTTTCGTATGTTTTTCTCGGCGATATCACTAACATTACACGAATACCAACATTATTTTATTTTCTATTTACAGTTAACACAACAAATGACACAACACTTTCACAAATAATTTTTAATTTCGTACACGGGCTTCAAGAACGTGGAACTACACAACCGACTACACAAGGATGTGTCTACAGACTGAAGATATTCCTATTTCCTACAAACCAAGTCGCATCTGTGAACCTTTACCGTCATTAAATCATTTATGAAATTGCAGTTTGTGCCGCCTTACAGAGGGTAGGGTAGGTCCAAGCAAAGTGCCATAAATGTAGCTGTTTCCGGCTTAGCTGATCTTTGGAGAAAACCCTTGTCGTTACGCCTGTCATTGCCGTCAATGCTCTCAACTTTCTGTGTCGGTAGAAGTGGGTGGGTGTTTGTAATCGGTATTGATTTATAAATAAGTGTCCCCTCCTAAGGAAATATAATTTAGTCTCCATCCCGAGTACAGGTAAAATAATGAAGTGTAAAACCAATTTTTTGAATTTTTACACATTTCTAAAATATCAAAATTAGGCCTACAACAAATATGCAGCAGCACTTCGCGGACTGGTGGCAATTAGTCCGCGGACCGGCACCGGTCCGCGGACCACCGGTTGGGAACCACTGATGTGCGAGACCACGATGCAAGAAAATAAAGACATTCACAGGCTGCATCTTATTCTTAGCGTTTGCTAAATCATAGAGAAACTCATGCACGTGTTTAGTTAAATTTTACACATAGTAAGCCATCAATCATCGTCAAGTTTTGACGTAAAGTAAATAAAAAATACGAGTTTCATTTTACAACATAGGCTTACACACGTCTTTTTACAAATGTGGTTGGAAATAACTATCATAATTCACATTGCAATTTGAAAACACTTTTCTTATAAAGCCTGAAAATTTTCAGTGCTACATAAGTTTTTGTTTTATTTACGGAAAAGAGAAAGACGCGAGATGAGAAAAGCGCATCATCATAAATAAACCGTGCACGCTTCTTCGTACGTTACGTTACATCTAAAACAAAAAGTGTTCGCTATACAGAACATTTAAATGGCAGTCCTGTGAAAAAAAATCCTTAAGCTGCTGGCAGTAATAAGTAGTTTGCCACGTAGAAAGTGAAGTATTTTATTGGTACCTGCTACCGCATGCATTGCAAGATATTCAATTAACATATCTGATCTATACTAATGGCACACATCACTCCGATCAGAGATCACCTCGCGAAACACGGAGATTGCCATGGCTTTAAATTATAGCTTGGCATCGTATGTAACCGCAATCATTTATTTGGTTTGGAATTCGTAATAACCTTATTAGGTAACAGTTGACGAAGCAGATTGTCGAGTCGTCATCTGCTGACAGGAAGTATAGTATATACTCAATGATACTATTTAAGTACCATTCATTATTTGTTGTGCTATTTTCATTTGTCAAGATTACATGTTTCGTAATAAAACTCACTTATACCTCTAAGCCAAATAAAACATTTGAATTGTTTAGGAATACAATAATTATTGTAATAAACAATTCACAACAATAAGCAATTATATGAAATATAAATTCAAATAAACTTTAAGTAGATTAAATTTGTATTTAATGTATGCACAAGAACACACCCATGAATGCCATAGCATAAGCATCTATGTGAGCTTGACAAAGACAAAAGTTGTTTAACTCTAAACTACTTTTTTATTGAATAACAAAATACATTTTGACATTACACTGTGCTGTGAAGAGCAAATGCATAAACAAAAATATGTACACCATTTTATCACAGGGTTCTTTCTCTTATAATCGCAATGTACATTTTGTAGTTCCCCTCTCAAAAATCACTCTTGTCTTTACTTTGGATGGTTATAAGTGTATTTCCATTCTGACAGTGCACTACCTATAAACAAAATCGAATAACATTAAAACAAACATGGCTAATTTATTTTGCAAACAATTGAAGCCTTTAGCGGTCCGTTATAATATTAGACGGTTTTCGTGGCGCGGTGTCCCAAAAACAGACCAAAACTGAATCAAAATTAGAACGCATACAAAGCCGAGCAACGCGCATTAAGGCTTCAAATACAAAATAAAGTGACAGTGCCACTGCAAGACGTCCTTTTTTCCAAAAAAGAACTCCAATTTCTATGCGGACTATTACATGGTACTATGTACATACTGATCTGGCTGGAGTGCTGGACAGTGGACCCGTATGTGGCATTGCAAGTCTGCAGTCGTGCAGTGCAGCAGAACTCAGTACAGGCAATTAAATCTCAAGCCTCTATATTCAAGAACAGCACTTTATCAAAGGCAGAAGTTTTGTAACTTCTTATCTAAAAAACGGACATGCATGGATGGCTTGATCTTGCATTGTGATGGAAAACCTTAATAAATGAACGAAGTCTTCAACGACCTTCGCATTTTTACGTAACAATTCCACGAATTTACTTGACGTATTTTATGTATATTTATCGTAAATATAACTATGTTAATTTTCATCGTACGAAATAATTACTAAACTTGCTGTTTTACTGTCATTGTCGGTACTAAATTCTTTTGCAGGCATGATGATTAAAATACCTTAAAGTGAGTTTTTAGCGTATATGTAATATACTTAAATCTCAAAGTAATGTTATACGTTTCCCTTACAGGCTATAATAAATAGGTATGTATCCCTAATTACAGTCATTTTGTCAGAACGAGTCAGAAAATGTGCATTGTTCTAAAGCTGAAATTATTATTTTACCAACTTTTTACACAAATAACATAGTATAGCACTCTGGGTAAACATGTTTTTTATATAGTTTCTTATTTGATTTTAGGGGCCACATGGAGTACACCGAAACGGATGTCAACACTGTTATAAAACAATGTAATTTGACAGCTTGATTCGTCGTTCTGTAACAATTATTTTTTTAAATCATCGAACTTGCATTCGAATTTCATAAATTTTTCGTTCAGTATACTCACTCGATTATCATAACTTTTTTTGCTATTTTGTAGATACATATTTCATTCTAGGTCTTGTGTGATGTACTTTTTTAATTTGAAAATTTGTAGTGTTTGTATAAAGATTGATGTTGAAGAAGATGAGGTGCCGAGCTTGGCAGGCCGGTGCTGATTCGGTGATGCCCAAGATTTAGGTGGAAACACCCCTTTACCCAACTAAACGATGTTGGAACAAAGTGTAGTGATATATATATATATATATATATAATATATAGATGTATAAATTTCGAAACTGAAAGTAAAATATATATTATTATCCGAAGTTTGCATTTTTTGGTATATAAAAACGTTTAAGACAACTTCGAAAAACTACATTGTATAGAATGACCTTTTATTGTGAGTAGGCCTTCAGATCAAAGAAAATAAATGATAATGCAGTTAAATATGTCAATGTGGACTGAGCTCTAACTAAAAATGAGATCCGCTCGTCCACGGTGGCTCATGCGAATGGGGCGCAGATCCAAAACGTACCTATTTCACCTATGGACGCGGGTTCGAATCCCGCATAAGGCAGGGGTTTATTGTTCTTTTAACCTCATCTATCACCACTCAACGTATAAAATAGAAATATTGCAATAACATAGAATATAATCAACAAAAATCAATCAATCAATCAGCGGGAAGACTGCGCATGGCGCCGTTTTGGCCGGGACTCCTATGCAACCTCAACACAATATCGTCGGTTGACAAGCGAACCATCATTAGATAGGTAGTAACGTGAATCGTGCAGCAATTACTTAGTGTGCGGTCTGTTAGTGTTCTATAAGCAAAGTGGGTATACAAATTACTGCTGTTTGTTCCCATTTCGTATAATAATACCTATAGCTAGAAGTAAACTCACTTTAGAAAAATAAAGCTCAGTCTGTGAAAGTACTCATGACTTTTACTATCTCGATGTAGACTATTATTAAAAATGGATCTATCTCAAACACAATAGGTTTGGGGAAAATAATTCCAAGCTAGATAACATTATTCCAGCGGTTATGTAATCCATGAATGAGTTAAATTTGAGAAAAAATTTGTAGGAATATTAAGAATTACATAATGGCCTGGATTATTGCAAAAGTGGTGGCAGATAAAAGGACAAAAAGTCTTTGGAATGGATTACGATGAGGCATAATAGTACCTCGTTAAAATAAAACGAAACGGCGAAGGAAATATTCTGGTTTAGGTAATACTAAACAGAGGAAATTAAGTAGTTCTAACTTCCTTACTTCAGGAAGTTACCGGATGGTCGTAAGCATAATAAAACTGGCGGATTTCTTATACATGGGCTATAAGCGACCTTCGTTCAAAACGCGTCTTTTTTATTATTTTTTCACCATTTTTTATGAGAATTCCTTTCAACACTAATATGCCCACAATTTGTAGGCGAGTACAGCACATTATCATTAGATACTAAAACTAAACTTCACAATAATTGTGATGTTATGTTATTATAGAATACAGGAATATAATAGATAACAATATACTGGACTAACAAGCATCCCATGCTATCATGGCCATACAATTTGTTTGCCATGTACGTATTGTCAAGTTTAAAATCAAATCAAATATAATATATGACTAAAGATTATGAAACTAGTTGGCATCACATATGTTTTTTTATCTTGAATATATCGCCTATAGTGCCTATATTCTAGATTTATAGTATAGAAACTGTGTTATAGTAAATAGTTTTTTACTTTGGATTTAAACCGGATCCTAGATTTCAACTCATCATTTTGAGGACACAAATAATAAAAAAAAATCAGAACTTAGAGTCTACCAACTCATTCACATAACTGATTTTCATTGGGGGACAGAAAACCAAAGCGACCAAGCCTCCTTTCCTTTCCTTTGGTAGCTTATTATAAATTTTCACACCGATGCTTACCGGGTCACTGTCCAGTAATTTTCAATGTGGCCCATTTGATGTGGTTTGTTACTGCTCCTTGTATTAATACTGGAGTGCCTCATTTGATTTACAGTAGGTTGGAAAATCTCTGATAAACATTACTACTTCCAGAATGTACAAACTTGCTACTGTTAATAATTTTATATTTTTGAAGACTTGCCACACAGGAATCTCTTGCTCCAATATTATGTGACATAAAGCGCACAGTTCTTTTTCGCAGACAGAGCACTCCCCCCCCCCACAATTGAATGTCCCTCACTGAAAATCATTTACGTGACTGAGTGGATCGACTATAAATACGATTTTGTTTATATTTTAAAAATTATATCACTGACACCAAATTGCCCTTCAATCTCTCAACTATCATTAATCAATTACATACGACTACAAACTGTTACCACTAATTATTAATTTATTGTATTTTACCTGCCCATAGGGCAGAAGGCTAATGCAGGGCAAGTGTGCCCTCTGTAGCCTGACACAGTGTAACAGAGTTACAATTAACTTTACATGAAAAACAACAGAGAACATGACATTTATAAAGTTAGACAAATTGAAAGGCAAAAGGCGGATAAGGGTACTTGAATCGCGGTAGAGGTCTGAAGACTCGAGGACGCGAACGAGGTCGTGAAGCTCATTCCTGCGCCTGCGTGAAGACGTTGCACGTAAGCCCTGCGAGGGTGTCGAGTCGAGCACTGATACCACCGACGCCGGTTGGGCATACACGTCTTCATTCCGCGTCATCGGAGGAAGCGCGCGATGCGGCGAAGGAAGGCGGATAAGGGTACTTGAATCGCGTAGAGGTCTGAAGACTCGAGGACGCGAAACGAGGTCGTGAAGCTATTCCTGCCGCCTGCGTGAAGACGTTGCACGTAAGCACCTGCGAGGGTGTCGAGTCGAGCACTGATACCACCGACGCCGGTTTGGGCATACACGTCTTCATTCCGCGTCATCGGAGGAAGCCACGCGATGCTGCGAAGGATTATTCGCTCCAGCGAGATATACTGCTGGAGACATCCTCCAAGACGGGGGCCAACGCCGGGGCCGCGTATTCAAAGAGGGACGGATGAAAGTGCTACTGCCGTACAGCTAATGATTTTCAAAATAATACACTACGCTGCTTTATAAATATTGAGCACAGTGACTGTTGAACGCGCATCGCAGTTGCTTCTCAATCTTGCCATCTATCTAAAGAGAGTAAAAAAAGATCACATGCACGGCGAAGTTACACGGAAGCTACATGCCTAATGATTACGTTTACCAAATCTGCAACTATATAATTCAATCGCACGTGTCATTCGGCATTTTGTCTACCGCATTAAAATAAACCCCAATTACACGGTGATATCTAACTTTCAATAAAGGGGGAAAGTTGTAAGAACGCCTTTTCGATATTTTTTGCTATAAACGTTACAATGACCTGTAATTGCATGCATTCTGCCCGACAGCATAGTATGGTAGTACACCATTCATTGGATGATTGCTGGTCCCTGCGCAAGCGAAACAAGTTGGGCTGGTTTGGCTCCTGTATGTGATAATTAACTTTAGCAATTTGGAAAGGGAATTGAATGATGTTACTACTATATTTAGCCATTCAGTATACACAATGAGAAGTTAGATTTAATTTCATTTGATTATATGGTTTAATTCATTTCCTCTTTTGGTATCTGAAATTGACACTAAACTCGTTTATGGAGACGTTCAGCAACAAACTCGCTCACTTAGGGTACTTAAAACTAAAATCGAAAAGATAAAAACGAAAAATACATCAAGGGAATGAAAAAAAATTGGATGACAAGAGTTGAATTTGTGAAGTTGTTAATGACGGTCCGTGCAGCTAATCTAACGTCCAACCGCATCTGCAGTTGATTGGTTTCTGTAATTGTGTTGATTTCTCCGCGTCGATGCACAACGGCTCCACCTCTGTATTGGTGTCAAGTGGACATGAAAACCAGTGTAGTATTGTGTTGTGTTGTGTGGTGGTCGAAGATACCTCTCTTCTCCGACGATGACTTGGTGACCCACATCTGCCTTGAGCCGGACACACCTGTCACACTCGTTCCGACACAAAACAACAACAAATTACACATAATGATTATACAAAAATCTTCATGATTTGGTAGACGATAGCCTATGTAGGTTTAATTTAACGTCTATCCTATTCAGTTTTAAAAATTCTTCTAAAATAAATATTAATAAAACTGATTATATAAAAAAAATATTTACAAAAACATTTTTTACAAATGTATAAAATAAGTGTCCGGGTCAGAACTCGAAAGAAGACCCATGGGAAAAATAGATCACGGGTATCCAAAGAACTCTAGTTGTCGTAGTTAACATTAAATGTGAACTACACTCTGATATAGTTAACTTGTTTCAAAGATTTAATTTAAAAAGTCACTACCCAGTGTAGTTTACTCAACCAGGGTGCAGCGAAGATCATTTTGGAGTGTCGCATCATTTCCTGTAGATTTAAATTTGAAAAGAATGCAATCGTGATGAACTAGTTCCCTCCGAGATTGGTCGAGGGCGAATCAACTTCAGATACATGTAATGGAACAACTTATTTGAAAGCCTGCGTCCTGGTTAGGGTCCAGATAGCAAAGATTAGTGACTAATCTTTGCTGATAGGTCTGATATGATTTGGAAATGAGAATGTTGCAGGGGGACAAATTAACTGAAACACAACTCTTAGCAAACATGACACAAATTCTATTGAACTATGAACATGAACACGAAATAGTTAGGTACCGGTACCGGTAATTAGAGTTAAAATTAAACAAAAACATTACAAGTTTGTTTCGCCACGTGAATTAAACTAATCTACATGCATGGTCAACGTGGCGAAATCCCCCGATTTCTCAATTTAATTCTTATTTTTCTTGTTTATTTTTGCTTTGCTTAATTCTAATTGATTTGTTTACTGCTTCGGTACAGGTCGCACCGTTTCTCTGATCGACCTGAAATTTTGCACACATGTACATACCACCTAGGCGGGTTGCTGTATAGTGTTTGAACAAAATCTGATCGTTGGTTATATATAATAAAAAATAAAATAAAAAAATACAAAATAAAAATGTTCCGATCGGTATGAAATTTTGCAGGGTCAATAAGTACAACATTCTCTCTATTTTACAAATTTTCAGCTAAATCGGTCAAGACCTTAAAGACTTATTGGTAATCATAATTCGAAAAATGATGTTGTTCCGATCGTTATGAAATTTGTCAAGGAGGCAGTGAAGAAACAAAGATACACTTTAGAAGGCATTTCGATTACATTGCTGTCTCGTAGCGTCATTGCGTTTTCCTATTTTTATTTCAAATTTTGAGTGAAATACATTTTTAGTTTGGAATCATTATATTAGCTTATAGCTTATAGCTTGCACATTGTTGTACTATTATTGAACGAGTGAGCGTAGCGAACGTAGTGATTTCCATTCGACTTAAACGGCCCTAATTGTTTTTCTGCGTGCGTGCGTGTGTGTGTGTGTGTGTGTACGTTGAAAATCAGCCGAATCGCTGAACAGATTGCGCTGAAATTTTAAACAGACATCCGGTACGAGTTTATTAAGAACTGCTAACAAATTCAGCAAGATTCATTGCGATTTAAACCTACAAGAAATGATAAACTGAAAAATAGACTTCCAATGTTTAGAAATTATTTTAACGACAATGTTTTAGATTTTGAAAATATATTTTTTGTTTGTTTTTTCGCCTGGCCGTGTAATGCCGTGCCCATGCAAGGTCAGTCGAATGTTGGACGTCAAGGTACCCCCCAAATTCCGCTTATATGCAATGCATATTTTCACGTATTTCGTACTGGCTATGTTTACCATAGTAGGCCCTATTGCCACAGATGATGGACTACACTGCGTTATATGCATTTCAAAACATGTTTAATTATTTTTTAAATACAATCTAGAAATTACAAAATCTTTCCCGACCAGGGGATTGAACCCACGTCTCCCACATTTCGGCTACAAGGGCGCTTTAGCCAACTAGACTAGGGAAACGCCAAAGTCGTAGTAAGACGAGTGAGCGAGTCATGTGGTGAGTACCCGCCGACCCGGAACATTTGCATTTAAGTTTGATAATTATATTCGTATAAATAATAGGGTATTGGTGGAAATCACTGTGCCGGAGGTTGCTGTTGTTGGCAGTCTTCAACTGAATATTCCGTGTGACTGCCGGGTCTTGCTTAATGGTAGATTGTTGTTCCGGGAGTTGTGTAAAAGTTTAGGCCATAGTTTAGGCCAAAATGCTCCACTGTAGCCTATGATAGGCTATAGGGAGGTCTAAGGTAAGGGAAGAAAAGAAATGTTACCGGGTACTCAACATGGCTCACTCACTCGTCCAACAACGACTTTGGCGTTTCCCTAATTATTTCGAAAGTTTATTACTTTGTGAGCATTTATGTAATTAGATTTATTTATGCATTTTGTAAACTAGGAAAACGCTTAAGTCCCGCCGCGTTGTTGGATGAGCGTATATGGTGCATTGAGCTGCCATGTGTTACGCGGATTTTCTGTTGTTCTGTGAAAAAAATCATTACTTAATAATAATAATAAAATTAAATAAAAAATTAACTGAATTATTATAATTAAATTAAATTAAATAAAAAATTAACTTAATTTTTTAAATTAATCGTAATTTTTAAAAAGAAAAAAATCGTAAAATTGCAATTTTCATAAGAAATAATTATTCGATTGCGCTCAAATTTAACACGAATATATTAATTCATGAAATTAAGGTTCTGTGAAAAAATCATTACAATAGGATAAAGCATGTAGGTGTTATAAGTCAAAGAATTGTTTAAAAAAAGAAAAAACCCGTAAAATTTCGATTTTCATGAGAAATAATTTTTCGATTACGCTCAAATTTCACACGAATATCTTAATTTATAAAATTAAGGTTCTGTGAAAAAAATCATTACAATCGGACAAAGCATGTAGGTGTTCATCGAAGAAATTTCCAAAAAATCGAAAAAAAATCGTAAAATTGCGATTTTCATGAGAAATTATTTTTCGATTGTACTCAAAATCGTGGCAGTTCTAAGTTCAGAGATTTCGAAAGGTCTTCATAAAATTTCATCGCAATCGGAGTATCGGTTTAGCCGGAATCGTGCTAACAAACAGACAAAAATACAAAAGAAAAGAAATAGAAATAGAAAAAAAAAACATTCCGGATTTTTTTCTCCAGTGTAGTAAAATGGAATCTTCGCTTCGCTCGCTACGCTCATACAATCAGCTTTTGTAACTGAATTAGAGTATGATAGTCGTCAAATTCATAAAAGATAAGGTTGAAATATTTTTGAACAGGTAAGTCTGTAATAATATATTTATTTTACAACACAGCTCTTGTCAAATGAAAAATAATTTTTTTATACGTTTTTGAAATATTGCTGTCGTTTTACACCAGGCGTAGTTGAAAAAAAAAACACAATGAATTTAGCACGAAAACAAAGCTATCTTTGCTTATAGCTTGTTGGTGTTTGTAACATCAATGTGTATCCTTGTCATTTTTAATTACATCTTCCAAGTCCAGACCTCTATTAATTAATTCACGTCAATTTCGCTGATGCGTAAGCTGTGTCTTTTGAGAAAAAGTCATTTTTTGTACATCCAATTTTGTAATTCATAGAAACACACAAACACAAATTTATAGTTCTTGATGTTATTAAAGTAAAGAATACTTGATTGTTTTAAATATGTGCGTATGGCAAGACAAAGATAAATAATAATATGTATTTTTATTAACCAAATAATATACAATTTAGTTTAAAAATATTTTGTTTGATTTGAGATCCCAATCAAACAATTCGTGAAGAATTATTGATCATGGCTTATGGTTTATTTGGATTAAGAAGGGGTCAATCTTTAGGTAATAATGCATAGGGGGAGGAAATAGGTGATTCTCACGACGTGGTTGTCTTTGCCCTTGTTTTTTTAAGGAAGAACATTTTTATAACCACAAACATTACCTATGTATCCTGGTACAATGGGGGTCTGGGGGACCCCTCCCCCCCCTCCCCAACTAGTGCGGGTCTGGCAGTGGCGGCTTTTCAACTCACAATATCAGGTGTGCCGTGGTGTCATCGAAAATGTATTTATGGGCGTACGCTCTTTCGTGAGCACAATTTGGAGTCTGGGGGAAGGCCCTTCAGCTAATGTGGGTCCGGGGCGCACAGCCCGGAAAATTTTCCGATTCTAAGAATGTGATAGAAGGATTTTAACGAGTTTTAGGCACGTTTTTTAAATAATTTTGCTAGTGTTTTTGTTATGGTTGTTTGTATTTTGTTACTGATGATTGGTGTGATTGCAAAATTAGACTATTGTGCTTTGACTTGACATTGGATTTCCTTATTTGTTCTACGAGAGTATAACAATATGCACCGTATACAGCGTACCCTTTGACATTGGATTTTTGGATTTGTTAGGAGAGTATAACAATATGCACCGTATACAGCGTATACCCTATACCCTGTTTTGTATTTTCTTTTAGGTTTAATGAAAGGTATATACATTGCGTTTTCGGTTTACGCGGTAGGCTATACTCACATGACACCATTGCAGGTGTGCAATTGATATAGTTCAGAAACTTTAACAAGTAGACTACATCATGGGAGTTTGGGGTCACAACCTCCGGGAACATTTTGTTCAAGGTAGTTGGATTTTGCTAAATAAATTCGTATTTTTCTCTTATTTCGGAATTCATATTTTGTTTTTATTTTCGTGGTGCTGAATACACCAAAGATGTCGGCTATATGGAGGCTGCACTGTCACTTGCGTGTTACTTACTTAGAGCAATCGTGGTTAAATGCGTTTCACCATTATTTTTCGACTTTATTGATAATTCCCCAAAATAACCTGCGTGCTTGTAACTCCCACATTGGGTAAATTACTTGTGTGAGTTTTAAAAATAACCCTACTAATAAAATTTTGGGTTTGTTAGGCTATTTTTCCTGACTGATCAGGTTTGCAATTGTCACACCTTTCACACCGTAAACATCTCCACTGGTGTCTGGGGCGCTTAGCCCCAGTATGTTTTTGATTTTTAACATTGCAAATGGTGTTTTTTTAACTAGATTTTAGCGTGGTTTCGTCGATAATTTATAAATTTGTGAAGATTGATACTTTTATTGTCAGTTTAGAAAAACCATGCCACAAAATTGTGCCCCCCCCCCCCCGGAAATACGCCACTGTTGTCATAGTTCGTGAATTGTCATGGTCGTTGTCGTCGCCCGTTGGGGAGGTCTTCAAGTGAAGGGGGAGATGCCCCCGTCGACTGCCATTTCATTTTACCAATTATTGATCGTGGGAATAGGTTAACTTTAGAGAACTTTATACAAAATATTTGGATGAGCGAAGCGAGCGAAGCGAGCGAAGCGAAGCTTCAATTTCACTGACCCCTTAAAAAATTTAGCTCCAATGTTTTTTTGTTTTTTTTTCTGTCTGTTTGTTCGCACGATTCCGGCCAAACGGCATATGCGATCTTGATGAAAATTGAAGGGGACCTTCGAAATCTCTGAACTTAGACGTGCCACGTTTTTGCGTCCAATCGAAGAAATATTTTTCATGAATATCGTACTTTTACGATTTTTTTCGATTTTTATTGCGATATTTTCGTGACATTTGGTCCGATTCTGACCAAACGAGTGGGGCTACAACGTTAATATTTCACATGGACATTAAGGTTATGGAGATGTAATACCTTTTGAAAGAAAAAGTTGAAAAAGTTAGCCAGAATCCATAGAAATAAAGGTTTTAATATGAGTTTTTTGAGGTTTACAATTACAATTAACAAGTAACAATAGAAACTTGACAACAATCACCTACAATGCATTCAAAAAGCACTTGCAAAGGAAAAGTGGTCCTTCGCAAACTAAAAACTTACATAGTAAACGCTCATCCATCAACGCGGCGGGACTTTAGCGTTTTCCTAGTTAAATGAATAAAATCCTAGCCCTATGAATGATTAATGAGATGACGAATTGATGATACAATAATAGTGAAACAGCTTTAATATATAAAACATACATATAAAACAATATAGCAATTACAATAAGAAAAGCGTAGTTGCTAAATAAATAAATCAATCAATCAAGAAATAATAATAATAATTCTTTATTTCATTCTTTATTTCATTTTGATCGTGTACATGGTCCCAGATATGCACTGCTCCGAAAGAGTGTGAAATAGTAGATATTCTAATACACAAGTTTAATTTTTATATACTTAGTATATCTATTCTAGGTAGAGCATACTTAAAATACTTATAATAATTATAATTCGTCTAGAACAAAGTTAATAACATAAAAGGGTAAGGAAATCCATTGCTGAAACCCCTATAGCGAGCCGCCAGGCTCATTGGGGGCTTGACCAATAATTGTAAAATGTGAATTTAACATGCAATAAAGAAAAACTACAACAATATAAGTTTAAGTTTTAAGTTTACATTTTGTGAGATGTCTAATGAATCAGGAAGACTGAAACTTATTAGCAAAAATATTTTTTGTGTTCATTTTCATTTAGAGCCAGAAGAAGATATTCCGGTAGTAGTCGAAATATTGTGCCGTAACGGCCTTTTCATTAACCTTGTTTGCATAATAAATATCAATATGATGAATTTCAATAATATAATAACATGTAATAAAAACATTATAAAACAGTTGCGACAGCTTTACACATGCGGTCCAAGCGGAATGCATTGAAATAGTTGCAAGATGCGTCAACAGAGATAAACTGACATCCAGCGATGGACATGGAACCACTTGAGATACCTGCGAATTGTCAACACCTTCTGAAAAGAACCCATTTGCGGGGTAGCCTAAGGGCACAAGGACCTTGGAGCGGCTGGGGTAGTTGAATCACAACCAACCTTTCGACTCAAAAAACAAAAAGATCAAACTAGAAAAAAATACTCATCACTGGTCACCTGACCACCCCTATAAAAAGACGATCTCCCAGCGTCAGGCCTTCACTTAGTATTGTGGGCCCGCATCATTAGAGGGTGGATCGTGGGCGACGACAAGGTGTCAAGGGTTCATGGAGGAGTTTGTACTACAACGGGAACAGAACGAGCGACACCAAGTTTGAAGATGAAGAACAGTGAATAACTTACCCAGTGTTTATTTAATTATTCAGTGCTAAAGCAGATCGAATTCGTACATTAATTATTATACATCAGCAACATTAATCAGCATCTCAAGACCATCATTGTAAAACGAGGTACCTATTTATTTACTACTAAATCATTGGCCAATTGAAAATAGTCTTTTATGCAAAACTTTTATGTAATTTGTGTTTTTTTGATTAATACAGTAAACCTTTTTTAATTATTTAGATTCAACATTTCTTTTTATTTTATTTTAAAACTCTGAAATCAAAATCCCATCCTCATAATTTATTAATTTCCATTTAATTAAGAAGTGATTAAACTTCAATTTGACCAATTTAAGGTATTTATTTGAGATAGCTACCTCTGTTGGCGGTAAGCTTCAATATTGTACTATACAATTGATTTGAATAGATGGAAATAAAAACTGATTTTGTGTTTGTGTGCATAAAATTGCAATTCTGAAAGTGACATTTACAATTCGCCAAGGAGAATCAAACAATATTATTAAACACGACTCAAAAAGCAAGACTCCCATCAGCTGTTGCACTAGCGCTATGAATCTCATCTAAATGCTGCCGCCATCAAGGCCAGCTGAGCTGAGATTTCCTTGCTACTTTGCATAATCCAGCTAGCGAGGTAAGAAAGATTTGTGCAGCTTCATGCACTCTCTGATTGACTCCCATACACCACCAGCACAGGGACACGCCTGTTTGTTATTGAAATTGACCCGCAATACGGCCTTTAGCTTGTAAGTTCTCTAGTTCTGTGACAGAGGGCACCATCTGCCATTCGCTCGTCACGCTCGCCAGTTTGCCATGGGCTTTCCGCGAAGCAGGTCGAAGTCACGTCGGTCTCGTCGTGTGAGCCCGGCTTCTTATCAAAATCAGCTGCAAATGAAAATGGCTACCATGGAAGGATCTTTGAGCAAGTGGACTAATGTTATGAAAGGGTGGCAATATCGATGGTTTGTGCTGGATGACAATGCTGGGCTGCTGTCGTACTATACCGTAAGTGTATAATAAAAATATTTTGTGTAGTGATTTGGTAGAATTGATAGTTTTAACAGCTTGGAAGCACTTTGGCGTTGTCCTAGGCATCTCCACCTAGTAGCCTGGGGCCTGGGAGAGAACCAACATTTGAAATGTCATGTCAGCTGTAGTCTGTTTACAATCATGTTTGGGGTTACACGAGACCCGATTGATTCTACGGAAAGCTTGCTTAACGGCAATGAAGCGTATAATAATGCCAGTATTACCACTAGAAACCGAAAGGTATGACCAAATAAATTGTAGGCTAGTGGCTTAGCCCCCCTAGGCCTACCATGTGCACCTTGCAAACTGTCAACAAAAGGCGAGGGCCCTAGCCTTGACCTATGAACTTGCGAATTTTTACACAGGCTAAGCTTACACCGAGGCCAAAATGTAATAGGCCTAGGCTAGGCCTCTACATAAAATATAGAGTCCTGTGTGTGTATGTTTAGGCATAGGCCTAGGCCCTAGGCTCATCCTCAGTTCATGGGCCCCAAAAAACAACTTGTTTAAAAAAATGCTTTGGGTAAACCTGTAGTAGAGCGACCGACGGACGTGGGTATGGCCCCGGTTATTTATCTATGGGTATGGCTAATGCTCCACCTACAAAACCTTTAACGTCGCTATTTTAATTATAAAGGACTTTCAACGGAAAAGTACTTTCGCTAAAATACCGGTAGCGACGTTAAAGGTTTAGAAGGTACTTTAGATTTAAACAGCAACGTTAAGTTTTGTAGGTGGAGTACTATTAGCCGCTATAATACTCACGTCCGCTCTGCTACAGGTTTACCAATGCTTTTTTATTACGCTTAAAAACTAAACCTACAAAACCTTTGACGTTGCTATTTTTGGCAAAACTTCTTTTCGGTTGAAAGTCCTTTAGCTGTATTAAAAAGTTGGTACTCTTGTCGTTGGCGGGTCCCAACTTTTATACACTAACGGAAAGGATTTCGGATGCGCTCTTTTCGAAAATATCCTAGAACTAGCGCGGCGCACTGTAGCCAGCGGAAAGTTCGGCTAACCTAACGAAAGTAGTTTTGTAACGGAAAGGATTTCGGGTGCGTATGTTTTCATTGAAAAAAAAAGTTGGGACCCGCCAACTACAAGAGTGCCAAAAAGTTTTGTAATTAGTTTTTTCACGTCAAAAACAAGTTGTTGTTTTTTGCGGCCCATGAACCGAAGAAGTTCTTATCCTTTTACACCAACTAAGATAACCTAATCCTAGGCGGTTCTCAACCTTTTTTCTGCTGCGACACACATGTTGAGTGCGTTTCCGTACGCGACACACCACGTGGAAGTAGGCCCTACCCACATTTCAACGAAATAATATTTAACTAGCTTAAATAGCCCTAGGCTAGGCCTACCTTACTTTATTGTTAAATTTTGCAACTTAGTACAATACATCAACAGTAACTTGCCAATGTTACCAATGTTGTGCAAATGTCACGTGCTTTCTTATCAGTAAGATACCGGGGACTGATGTAATTTACATAGTTTCTCAGTACCTACGAGGGTGAATGGTAGAAAAACTGACGCGCATTTCACTATCAACATCAAGAAGTCTTGATCTGTTCTTTGACTCGATTGTTTTTAAAGTTGAGAAAGCTGCCTCACACAGACTGTATGAAGTGGAGAAGGGAGGTAAAACACACAGAGCCTTAACAATTGCAGTGCATTCATTTTAAAGAGATCAAAATAATTCAAGAATCTCTTGAAATCTTGATTTTAGAGTTGTATATATGAATTAACTACAATCAACTCTTCTTTTCTGGGTACGTTAGGTCTGACACGTCGTTTATGTGCTCACCAGAATTTCAAATGGAGAAATAACCATTCTTTTCCCTTTATTCAAATAGAAGAAAAGTATTTCTTCAAACCCTCCTGAAGGCAGGTCAAGTGTTGAATTAGGGTAAGGGAACTAGTTCTGAATCGGGTTAGAGGCAATATTACAATTTTGAGTATCAGGATTTTTTTTTTTGTTACTCCCACATACTAGCCTATATTGTTATTGATTAACTTTCCGACAATGTTTGCAAAAGAAAAAAATTTAAAAAAGTTTACGAAGGTACTAAAATGAGCCAATTTAAAAAGTAGTGCTTTGATCCAGAACTAATACCTGGGTATCAGTTGTGGATCATCAGCCTAAAACTTTTCAAATTGATATCAGGGGTTCATTGATATGTTTCGTAAGTAGTGATGCAGCCGCACCTGACAAATTTGATGCTGAACGCCCGGTATCAGCATTGATCCACAATCAGTCCCCGGATTAGTTGTGGATCAAAATTGTAATTGTGAATTATTTGCAGCAATTATGCTAACCACAATTTTTTTTCAATACAAAATTTCTAGACAAAGACAAGAGCTAACACCTGGGCATAAATTTTATAAGCCAAATATTCTAAACACAAATTTCTATCAAATTCAAAATTTTGAAAAAAAAATAAAAAAATTAGGCTAGACCAAATTTTTTTTTTTTTTTTTTTTAGATTTGCATCTGTAAAGACAAGCTCTAAAATAAGTGTGCCTAAATTACTTTTAACTTGGGTTTTTAAACACTATTAGGCTTACTACATATTATGTCATATTCATTTAACATGGTGTTACGATCTACAAAAAACGGACAAAAACCTCTTATTTGTAGACACCCGCAAGGGTGCTTTGAGTAGTTGTACAGTAAACCTATTACAGTCAATTCTTAGCAAAAACTAGTAATAAAAATTCTGACAAAGTTTGAAAGCTGTGCTAATAACTGATGAAATATTACAATGATAAATGCATGTGTATATCAATTACGTCTGTTGCAAACGGCAACCATTTTGATAGCATTGTTGACTATTTGTACTTAAGTTGACAAATGACTCAACCTGGTGATGACAGTGTGCAATTCCAATGCTCCTTGGATCAATTCATCAAAAAAATATACTGACAGTGCATCTAGTACATTACATGTAGAACTTACACAAGCCCAAAGATTTTGATCCACAACTCAACCCCGATCCAGAAACTAGTTCCTACCCTATATCTTTCTTGAAGAGATCTTTAGATTTTATTTCCAACTCATTTGCGGCATTCATTGCAGCTGAAAATTTGACATATCGCCTTCATTTATTGCTTATGTCCACAACAGTATTCTCCCCCCCCCCCCTGAAAAACAAGATAGTTAAGGTAGCATCAAAATGCATAGCGATAATTACTTTTTTTACACACGCGCGGACCCGGCACCTCCACCATTTGTACGAATTGGGCAGAATTTGCTGTGGGCTACCCGGCACCTCCACCAAAATCGTTTTTTTTTTTAAATACTTACCAAATACTAGACTCAAATCGAAATAAAGGGTACTCGCACACCCCAAGCTGTCACTCACTTTCAATTCAACCCTAGAACTTTGGCGGCATATAGCGTTCATGTTAGTTGCGTACATGAATAGTCTTCAATTTAACAATAAATAAACAAAATATTTGTGACACACCTCACAACTCATGGTGTGTCGCGATACAGTGGTTGAGAACCGCTGATCTAAACAAACTGGGCCTCAACCTAGAGGGGCCTAGGCCGGAATCTTTTCGGTTCGAAGGCGTCCAAATGTTTAGCATCTTGAATAATTGTTGAAAATGATGTAGGCCTATTTAAAAAAACTAAACAAAAACTACAAAACCTTAAAATTAATGTCCTACGGACTCGGTACCAATATTGGGCCTAGGCTTTTTATATTTACTCAAAGGTCTAGGCCTACACCTAGATCTAAATGCAGGCGTAAAGTGCCTAGGCGTACGTCCTAGCATGTTCAGCAACCTAGGCGAGGTATAAACCTAGCTAGTAGCCTAATCTTCATAGGTAGGACTGCCTAGTAGGTCTTGACTAGAACTAGGGACTAATCCTAGGGACTAAATTCTAAATCGCAATTCCGCACACTCCATTTGTATGACTGGCATTCGACTCGGGTCGACCTGTCATATAACCTGCGTTTGTATAGGCCTTGTGGAATTTATCCACATAGGCCTAGAAAGTGTGTAATTTAACAGGGTCTTAGAACTCCGCTAACTCCCGCCAGTTAACTGTATCATGGACTCTACGCATCATAGCCAACCTTAACATCTAGCTAGGTCCTAGGCTATAATGGCAATGAGGACGGAGACATCCTCTCCTAGAGCTAAATAACGTTATGGACGTTGTGCGCTCTTTCAACAGAATTTGACCTATACTGGTAGCAATTAGCAACCCTGATCGTACGTACCTTCAGCTAAACAAAACTATTCCATTTGCTAGAGCAGCGTTTCCCAAACTGAAGCGCGCTCCCCTGGGGGGTGCGCAAAATCTTGGGGGGGGGGGGGGGCAGGTATTTTTTAAAGTTACATATTTTGTTTGCAATTCAACAATATTGTGTAAATATAAGGTTTTTAAGCACAAGCCCGCTTTAAGGACATACCAGTAACCTAGTTATTGAGTCATAGCAGTTGTAGTAAAAGTTTGCCCCGACTGGGGTTCGAACCCAAGTTGGGGCAAATTTTTACGACAACTGCTATGAATCAATAAATATTGTGTAGGCCTATATTATTGTTCTTCATTCATTGATCATAAAAATGGTGAACTTTATAAAAATACGACCTGTAAAAGCACGTTTTTTCACAAAGCTGTGTGAAGAGATGGGGGCAGATCATTCTTCACTCCTATTTTATTGTGAGTCAAGATGGCTATCACGCGGAAAAGGTTTGGAACGAGTTTTTGAATTGAGCAGTGAGCTTCATTGAGCGAGCGTAGCGAGCGTCTCCACTTGACTCTTATGGCTCGAATGTCTGTTTTTTTTTCTTTTTTTTCTGTTACTGCTTCGGTACAGGTCGCACCGTTTCTCTGATCGACCTGAAATTTTGCACACATGTATACATACCCCTATGCGGGTTTGCTGTATAGTTTTTGAACAAAATCCGATCGTTGGTTAAGGCCTAAAAAAATAATTTTAAAAAAAAATGTTCTGATCGTTATGAAATTTTGCAGGGTCATTAAGTACACTATTCTCTCCTATTTTACAAATTTTCAGCTAAATCGGTCAAGACCTTAAGTAGTGTAGATAGAAATTACATTTTAACAAAAGTAACGTTACCATGGCAACGAGAATTCTGGTCACTATGCACTGCCACCTAGAAGTAATCAAAATACTATCGAGGAAGCAGTGTATTATTTGTTATCAAAGAGTTAAAATAGTTTTCCCAAAGAAATGATGTCAAGGTCCTCTAGATGGCGGTGGATTTTATCCATTCTCTCCTATTTTACAAATTTTCAGCTAAATCGGTCAAGACCTTAAAAATTTATTGGTATGTAACATTATGGGAATGTCGTACTCGGGTCGTGTTGCACGTACCGGTGCTCGCTCAACAACGCGACGGGACTTTAGCGTTTTCCTAGTATATTTCTGAGTGGAAATGGGTAGGCCTACCCTGATGACTCTGATATAGGCCTACTTGTTGATGAGCATTTTGTATCAAATTGGCTTACCTGGCAGACATTTTTGAAAAACTAAATGCGTTGAACGAAAGGAGACGAAACCAATGTTATCCAACTTTATGACAGAATAAATGGACTTATAAAGAAATTGACGCTTTGGCAAAGAAAACTAGATACATACCTATGACATTGAAGCATTCCAAATCTGAAACAGTTCATAGATTCGAATAATTTGGATATACTAAGTGATGTTCAAGATGTCAATAAATTTTCAAAAATATTTTGAAGATTTTGATGTAGGCACAGATAATAAGAGTACACTACGCGTGATGTAGGTATCGCAGTTTGAGTGGGTCACCAATCTATTCGGTAGTCATGCAGTGCAGACCCAGTAGGATTTTCTACTTCTGAACAAGAAGCATTGATTGATTTGTCAAATGACAGCACCCTGCCCTGACTCCTGAGCCTCGAATTCAAAGACAAATCAAATCACTGCCCCAGTTTTGGTTGAATCGAAAGCAAGAATTCCCACAGTTGTACGAGCATGCGATGGGAGTGATTACCATTTGCCACGTCGTACCTAGGCCTATGTAAAACTGGATTCTCGGCCCTAGCTGCAGTAAAAAACAAATACCGCAACCACCTCAATGTGGAGAATGACCTGCGAATTGCACTTTCAAACATTTTGCTGCGTATTAACGACCTGTGCCCATAGACATCCCATATAATTGGCTAGACTAGCAGTGAGCGGTCCACTTCCGGGACAATTGGAAGCCATCTTGAATGGGTGAGTTTGCATGTTAATTAGATGGGAGCGATTAATCGAAAAAATATTTTTAAAGATGGCTGCCAGTTTGACAGGTGAGCATATCAGACTTACCAAATGATTAGGCTAAATTCCCTTAAGCAATAACTTTGCATTGTTTCTGTTTGTTCAATATCATGCTGCACAAGCTAAAACCATATCAAACAATCCAGTAAAGTACTTTATTGCATTAAAAAAGCATAAATTAAAACGCCAAACCGCCATCTTGAATGGGTGGGATTGGCGCTTCAATGCGGTACGCCAGCGCATGTGCGGCGGGATTGGAGACTGCGCATCTAGCCTACTATAGGTGTTAAGATATCTATGCCTGTGCCACGGAAAACAGTCACCCATCACACTGAAATCGACGGCCCTAAGTTACACTGAATTGTTTACTTTATTTTATAGTTTACATTTTAAAACTAACACAATAACTGCAAATTCCAGGAAAGGGATTCCAGGGCGCAGCTAGAAAATATTTATCTACCAAAAGTTTGGGAAATGCTGTGCTAGAGATGCACCACTTTTCCCTGCCAGGTTTTTTTAGTCGATAATGCCAACTGCCAGAAAACAAATTTATTACTCAAGTAGTCTTGAGGGCGACATCTGCACGATTGCCAAAATGAATGGTAGTATCTAGAACTACTCAAGCCATCTAAATTCCAAAATAAATAATATCCCTGCTTATCCTGCAGAATGTAGGCTAGGCACTCGCTGATTTGTCAACACGGCTATAAGAAGCATTTGCAAAGCGTATGCATTCCACCGAGAAGTGTACGCAGGAATATATTTTGGGGGAGTAAGATAGGCCTATAACTGCAAAAGATGCTCCAGGAACAACTCAATGTGGATGGAAAAGCTACCGAGTCTGTTAACTTGATAACATCTGGATTGATTATTTTAGGGGTAGGTGGGGTAAATGGGATCATGAAGTTTTGGAACAGCCCTAAAATATACCCCATATGACCTGTTTAAAAAAAAAACATGAAACCTTTTACACTAAAAAGTTGATGTAAGTTTCAGTCAAAAAAAAATTATAAAAAAATTTGATGTCAAAAGAGTAGCCTTGCCTACCATAGCCTACCCTAAAAAAAATATTTTGACATTGTAAAATGTTCCCCAGAACTATGAACATGGTTTTACAATTTGTTTGTATTTGTCCATCAAAGTTGCAAAAAAAAAGCCCTTGTTCCCATTTACCCCACATCACCTCCAATTTGGGGTAATTAGGAACACTGGTTTCTGGGTAATTAGGAACAAGTGGGGTAAAAAGGGACAGCACAGTTAACCCATGGGTTATATATTATATTTATGGGTTGAATGGGAACATTTCTTGATCTTCACAGCCATCTCTATTTGACCATTCAGGTTGACCAGTCCAGGTGTTGTGAAAATTGCCATTTGGGCAATTCCACATCTAAGTGTCCCTGACTAGAGAAAATGAAATATTTTTATAGAAATGTATTTAATGAAAATTTAAGTAAATTAATATGTTGTGCTATGGAAATAATTTATAAATGTCCAGAAAATTATATTTTTTCTCACTTTTGCATGCATTTTAATTTCCACTATACACTGCAGGTTGGAGAACATTGTAAGAACATATTTTAGTTATTAATTTTTGAGTATGTTCTTAAGCAAACACTGATTCATTTAAACTCCTTTCAATACTTTAATGTTGTATTGACAAGAAAATACAAAAAAGGTTAAATAATTGTAAAAACTTTATCCATTTAACTCTTTCTTACCAATACACTGTTATCCAATGTAATTCCGTTACCAAAAATCCATTATTTTAAAAAATATCAATGTATTATTTGTATACTTAATTGACAACAAAAGTAGTTTTCTTCTAATGTTTCACTAAAATAAGGAAGAGTTAAATCAAAAATAGTTTTAATTGAGCGAGCGTAGCGAGCGTCTCCACTTGACTCTTATGGCTCGAATGTCTGTTTTTTTTTTTCTGTTACTGCTTCGGTACAGGTTGCACCGTTTCTCTGATCGACCTGAAATTTTGCACACATGTACATACCACCTATGCGGGTTGCTGTATAGTTTTTGAACAAAATCCGATTGTTGGTTATAAAAAATAAAAAATAAAATAAAAAATAAAAATTTTCCGATCGTTATGAAATTTTGCAGGGTCAATAAGTACAACATTCTCTCCTATTTTACAAATTTTCAGCTAAATCGGTCAAGAACTTAAAGACTTTTGGTAGGCCTATGTAACATTATGGGAATGTCGTACTCGGGTCGAGTTGCACGTACCGGTGCTCGCTCAACAACGCGACGGGACTTTAGCGTTTTCCTAGTAATATGTATTTATTCCATATTTCATTGGTAATGGAATTACGGTAACGGAATTACAGAACACTATTGCTTTGAAAACAGTGTTACATGTTGATAAAGTAGACTCCCTTGTTTAGTAATCAACCTTTTTTTCATTAGACTATCATTTAGAGATAGATTTAACCATATGCAAGCATTATTCAAATTATCTTTCGCTCTGGTAATTCCGTTACCAAGGTTTGTTTTTCCGTTACCGAAAATAAATACCTTAAAACAGTTTAAATATCAAACAAAAAACCCAACTAATCCTGTCAAATAAGAATTTTTGGAGGAAAAAATTGCGATGTCGCTGAATTTTTGCAGAGACCTTCCTTAAATGATACTATCAACATACTAAAACTCCCCTACAATCAGACTGGAGCTTCGGCCGCCATATTGGAAAATGGCGGCCAAAAGTGTTTGTTATCGAATATCTCCAAATTCGTTTGAGATAGACAAAATATCTCAATGGCAGAAATATTCCCATTTAATTCTTTACAAAACAGGTTTCTTTTATAGTTTTGGTAGGGGCAACGGTTACGTCACAAAATCGTGGTTTATATGTTGCTTATTGGAGTACCAGCTTATTTCCAAATTTTCACGCCCAGCATCAAACAATGCCCGGTAAATCCGTGAGAAATCGATTTATATACAAAAGGACTTTTGTACGGGGTTCATGAAAGCTTCCATTAGTATTTTAAAAAATCAGTTCTGCGAAATCGGATTTTGCATTTACCCGGAATTTGGGTTTTTCCATTGTTGGCATTTCCTAAAAAATGCCATATTTTACTGTCCATTATTAAGCACTAAATAGCATTGGAGGAAAAATTCTTTCTACACACAATGAAATGACTTAAATAATGATCCGATTACAACCAAAGTTTAAATCCAATATGGCTGCTAATTCCTAATATTCACAATATGAATACTGTTTTCGTGCTGTTTTTACACTCTTTTTGTTACATAATTCACTTTGATGTTGTGGATATTAGGAATTAGCAGCCATATTGGATTTAAACTTTGGTTGTAATCGGATCATTATTTGAGTCATTTCAATGTGCGTAGAAAGAATTTTTCCTCCAATGCTATGAAGTGCCTAATAATGGACTGTTAAAAAGGGCATTTTTGAGGAAATGCCAACAATGGAAAAACCCAAATTCCGGGTAAATGCAAAATTCGATTTCGCAGACCTGATTTTTTAAAATACTAATGGAAGCTTTCATGAACCCCGTACAAAAGTCCTTTTGTATTTAAATCGATTTCTTACGGATTTACCGGGCATTGTTTGATGCTGGGCGTGAAAATTGGGAAATAAGCTGGTACTCCAATGAGCAACATTTAAACCACGAATTTGTGACGTAACCGTTGCCCCTACCAAAACTATAGAAGACACCTGTTTTGTAGGGAATTAAATGGGGAATATTTTTACTATTGAGATATTTTGTCTATCTCAAACCAATTTGGAGATATTCGATAACAAACACCTTTTGGCCGCCATTTTCCAATATGGCGACTGAAGCTCCAGTCCGATTGTAGGGGAGTTTTAGTATGTTGATTAGTATTATATAAGGAAGATCTCTGCAAAAATTCAGCGACATCGCAATTTTTTCCTCCAAGCGTCAATATACGATCTTATTTGACAGGATTAAACATCCTTAAAGATTTTCAATAAACCACATGCTAGCATTATTTAAATGTGTAATTTGCTGGGGTAATTCCGTTACTGAATATAAATACAGTTTAAATATAGTAATTTAATTATTTTTAATGAAGGTACATGTTATTTATGTTTAGTACTATGCTTCTAGATGTTGTAGAAGCTGAAAAATAGATATTTTTATTCCACCAATCACAGGTTTTCAACAATTATTAACTATACCAGTGACACATAGCACTTTCAGCGTAATTCCGTTACCAGTCAAAAACCTGCCTGAAAACTAATTTTAAATAATTTTAAAATAAAATAAACTTGTGCTTAATTTAGTTCAATTAAAGTCCTATAAGTCAGTTTATAGAACAGTTATACAAGGTTACCTAATTTGAAATATTTTATTTTGAATGTGTTGTTAGCTCTCGGAAATGTAATTCCGTTACGGTGGAATTGCCCATTTAGGCCATTTTTTCTGCTTTTTCCTCAATTTCTTCTAACACGTGGGAAAATATCACCTCAGTGCATTACGGTATATTCACAAGATTCCCATAAGATTGATTGCATTCCTACCGTTGATAAAATTTGATAAGAAAAGTTTAATTCATCCCCCCTTCCCAATTTTTCCACTTACTTATTTGCAATGTTGATAATAAACACTAAATTAATCCTATTGCCACAAAAACAACTAAGATTTTTTTTGTCACAGATGTGGTGCTCCAGTTTTAATATAATCTGATATTGTTTCTTTAGCATCCACAGCTTTTAAGATTTTGTTCTATTTTTTTTTAAATCATACATCTAGTAGTCTGTTCCTATTTACCCCATTTTTTATGTTGTCTGTTCCCATTTAACCCAAAATGAAGGGGTAAACAGGAACAATACATCTTTTTAAATTTTCTTTTTTTCTTTTTTACATACTTAGGAAAATGACATACAAGTTAATTCCTACACTATCAACAGTGCAAAGAATGATGTACAACAAAAAAATCGTAAACAAAATCAATTGTACCTAACTTTTTACAGAAAGTCAAAGATGAAAAGTTCTCTATTTCCCCTTACCCCTATTAAATATATTATTATTGAATGATAGCAATTGTCGTAAAAGTTTGTTCCGGCTGGGGATCAGACCCAGAACCTTCGGTTTAAAACTATATTATTGTTCATTGACTATAGATCTTCATATCTATAATGCACTGCACAACTAACAATCCAAATGTTATAAAGTTAAGCGTCTTCGTAGACCCGACCGGCAATGGGAGACCCAGGTTCGATATCTGGCTGAGATGTTTTTTTTTAATTTCTGGATTGATTTCCATAATATAACTTAACGTTTCGTAATTTAGTCGTTCTTGATTAGGGCCTAACTGTTTCCCGTAATGTAAAAAAAAAAAAATGGTGGTTGTGATGATTGATAATGTCCCATCAAAGATATTGTTCAAATAATTTTTTTTATTAAAAATCATATGCAAGCCATTCAAGTCCCTCAATATTAGTAGCAAACTTTTGAGGACTTTAGGCTGTCTAAAAATTAAAATTAATAGTAAAAAGCCTCAATGCAATGCGTTACGGTTAGTAAATTTACTAACGGTTATTTTTAAATACATTTTTTGGGTGTGGCGGTTGACACACATTTATTCATATTCGTAGGCCTAGGCCTAATATGCATACTGGTACATAAATAATACGAAATATAAATTAGGTAGGCTTCATGTTGATGTTGAATGGAAAACACTACATAAATCGTACTGCTCCTTACCTCTACAGCCCCCCTCAACCCCCCTCCCCCGTCCTCTTCAAATATGTGTTGAGCTTGTGTTCGTATTTGTGATTGTAAAACCGAGAAAGGGATGTTATGGAAAGGTAGAGATTTGCATCTGTAGCACCTCTTTCGCCCCGCCCCCTTCCCCCTTTGCGTCAAATCCTTTATTGATTTGTTGACATTTGGAGTTGTTAGGGCCAACATTTATTTACATTTGGGTTTGAAAAACTGGAGCATGGCATGCCCTGGGAAGGCAGAGTTTTGCATGTGACCGCCTCTCAATTTTGATTGATTTGTTGACACTTTGAGTTGCCTAGAAGTTTATTTGACATTTATTTGTTTTAAATTTGAAAATTGAACATAATATGATTTATGGCCAGTGAAAATTACGTCATCATGAGTCTGGACAGTAAATGTGCAAAATTCTTTTTAAGCAGTCCCGTGTGGGGTCATAAAAGTGTTGCAGAAAGACATTATTACTTTAATTGCTTTGCTTTTTTTTTATGAAACTAGGTACTTCGGTTGTTCGGATAGTTACAACGTGTGTACCTAATATCGAAGGCTGCTATGCTAGTAAGATAATCCTAGCAACGTTTACTTCACTCTCAAAATAATTCACCTTTTTCATTTTTTTACTTGAGTGTTGCCTGCTGTTACAAAATAAAAATATACGAAAATTGTACGTAGATATAATGAAGACGTGTAAGAACACATTCATGCAGTTCCCCCCCCCCCCCCCCCCCGAGATGGATGAGTACGCACTTGAGTTCGAGTGTCGCAATTAAGCTCTATAAACATACTCTACCCACCAACCCAACCGGATGTCTATTAGGCCTACGTCATACGCGAGCGAGTGTAGTTATTTTGTTTGTCTGGCATGCTTTGTGTCAAGAATTGTCTGTACTTCTTAATAATATCTAACGCAAAATAATAAGCAAGCTACGCTGGTTGATTTTAGCATGCAGAGTTTACAAAAATGTGGTACCATTACGTAGCTTAACTTGTCCATTTTATGTATTTTTGTATAGGTTTGACCTGTTCAGATAGTACAGGAGTAAAATTTATTCTCCTCGAAGCTGGAGGCATTAGAAACCGCACCAAAATTGCCCGCCTGTGGCTGGATCTGTCCAGCATAGGTCTGCTCCCACCCGAATCCCGTAGATGAGAGTTGTTCATTATGTCCTAAGAGAAGGTTAGATCCGGCACTTTGAGATCGTCGAGTGCAAATGCAATCATCTTTATTGTTTTTAAAAGAACATACACACGGGAAACTTGCAAACCAAGTCAAAAGTATATGGTCCCTTGGCTGTGGGCTGATCTCTCATTTGGCAAGAAAAGTCATCATCCATCGTTTTGATGAGCTCATCTTCTATGTGTTGACAAAATGTGGCACACACACACACAACCCAATCTCAATACACGTGTACAAAGAACACACAACAAGTAGAATAATTGCACACATATGTATTATTTTTGTATTAACAAACTATATTTTAAAATTTCATGTATTCCAAAGGAGTATCTGCTTTACTAGTTTACGTCAAGTTGACCATTATTTGCACATTGTTTGCAGTCAGAGCGAATCGAGAGCAATGCACAATAAAAAGTCATCTAGGCACATAGAGTTTACATGAAAAACATTTTACTTCGCATTTTGATTGTAAGTAGTAAAATCATAACATAATGAAATATTTAGATTCTGAATTTAGGCCTAAGTACTACTGACGCTGCTGACAAACTCCTACCGACCAATCAGATTTGTGTCCATTTCCCAACCTGCTGTTCACTTTACCCACATTCACGTTTTGCTAAGTTGGGGTGACACTCATCTTACATTAGGTATAATATAAGGTTGAAAGATTCACTGTTTTCTTCGTAATCTACTTGGCCCATCTTGCTATCATTGAAGTAGTGGTTATGTTGTAACAACATTAGTTGACTGTCAAACATTTTCACATTTGAATTTTGAACAGTCGAAAGAGATCTTTGCTAATGTTTACGTTACATCATAGTCATTACGCCTTCTTCTGCACTTTGGATGTGTAGGACTTGGTGTAGAAGTCGTAGAACAAGTAGAATACGAGGAAGACGTTCGGAATGTAGATGTACGCCAGGAACTTGGGCACGTGACAGTTCGGTGACAAGGCTTGCATTGAGTGACCAACGAGGATGCAGAATTGTACCTAAAAATTATACGTATAACATTAGCGTGACACAAGACGACGTTAAGCATTAAATTACTGTTTAGAATTTATAAGGGCCTCGTTCACATTTTTCGATGTTTCCTCGAGTTTATTCAGTGTAACATTGGGTTATGAAGGGGTGAAGTAGTCTGGTGAAAACAAGAGTTTAATATTTTGTGTAACTCCTCCTTTGTGAATAAATTTTTGTAGCTGAATAAATAAATAAACAAGTCTTTGCTAGGACGTATGATAATACATTTTTGTATGTGTAATATGGGTAGGTCCTACAATGATATTTGCTTGTTTAGGATTTTGTTTGCTGATTAGTTATTTCTTCAATTATGAATTTACGCTTCCGTGCCTTTTTTTTAACGCACGCATACAACAAACTTGCACATTCAAAATCATTAAGGTTTAAAGAAAGACCGTAGCTCAGTCATATGAGTATACAGAGTATGCACCCCACAACATCAGGGACCGTAGCTTTTTTAAGAGGAAGGGATAGTCGCGAAATTAAAACCACGCGAAATTACAGTTTTTTCGTGATATCTCGAGATCGATGCAAAATATTTAAAAACTGATTGCAGACAACCCTGTGGTTTTGGGAGAACTGTAGCCTGTACGAAAAAATATTGTAATGTGATGGTAATCAAGTTTTTTATTTGATATATTTAATTAATTAAATGCATATCTTATACACACCGCACCGATTAGCCTATTATATTTGAATATTTTTTCTTGCATTATATTGCTCTAACAAAACCACAGAGCTGTCTGCAATCAGTTTTTAGATATTTTGCATATTTCTCGAGATATCACGAAACAACTGTAATTTCGCGTGGTTTTAATTTCGCTACTATCCCTACCAAAGATCAGTGAAGATGTTCTATTAAAGTTTCTTTTAAAATAAGTCTCTTGAACAAAGCCAACAACTACTAAATTGTTCTTGTGTGATCTATTAATTTAATATTTAATTTAAAGAACCACATTTTGGGCTTATAAAAATGAAAGTTTTAACAATGAGTAACTGTAGTTCATTGTTGTGTCTGCATATTTAATAAGTTGTCCTCCTTAGTTTTTAACTGAATAGGATGGACGTTAAGGCTATTGTACCACCTCTGGCCGATAATTTGAAAGTCGAAGAAACATGTCTGAAAAGTTTGCTGAATGAAAGAAGGCCTTTAAAATAACAGAAAAAAATGTGAATTTTTTGGGCGGGACATAACCTCACTTTTGGAAATTATATTTAGATTTTTGGACAAAAGTGTAATATACAAGACTAGTTCAAAATTAAATTTTGAGAATCGGTTTTCTGGACATAGTTTCTAAACACCTTTAGCTATAACTTGACTATAGCTAAAAAAGTTTTCTGAAAATAACAGTTGGTGTACGAATTTTTTTGTCAAACGGTACAAAACTCGTATTTGTACCGTTTGACAAAAAAATTCGTACACCAACTGTTATTTTCAGAAAACTATTTTATCTATAGGGTAGTCAAGTTATAGCTACAGGTGTTTAGAAACTATGTCCAGAAAACCGATTCTCAAAATTTAATTTTGAACTAGTCTTGTACCGGTATATCACACTTTTGTTCAAAAATCTAAATATAATTTCCAAAAGTGAGGTTATGTCCCACCCAAAAAAATCACCATTTTTTTCTGTTATTTTAAAGGCATTCTTTCATTCAGCAAACTTTTCAGACATGTTTCTTCGACTTTCAAATTATCGGCCAGAGGTGGTACAATATTTAGGTAGTACACCAGCTGGCCGATAATTTGAAAGTTGAAGAAACATGGCTGAAAAGTTTTCTGAATGAAAGAGGGCTTTACTTAAAACAGATTTTTTTTGGGGCGGGACATAACCTCACTATTGGCCATTATGTGTCGTTTTTTGTCAATAGTGTAGTTGATAGTGTTTTTGACACCACTAGTACAAAATTAAATTTTGTGAATCGTTTTTCTGGATATAGTTTCTTAACACCTTTAGCTACAACTTCAGCTATATGGACAAATGGATTTCTGAAAATACAGTTGGTGTACGATTTTTTTTGATTAACGGTACAAATACGATTTTTAAAAGTTTTGTGTCGTCTGGCAATAGAAATCGTACACCAACTGTTATTTCAGAATTCTATTTGTCATTATAGTTGAAGTTGTAGCTAAAGGTGTAAAGAAACTATATCCAGAAAACCGATTCACAAAATTTAATTTTGCACTAGCGGTGCTGGCTACACTATATTGTCAAAAAAACGACATTTATAATGGCCGATAGTGAGGATATCTCCCGACCCAAAAAATATATTTTTTCGCTGTTTTATTAAAAATACTCTTTTATTCAGCCAACTTCAATAGACTTTTAAGGTTTTGACCCTACCCTGATTACAATAGCTTAAATAAATAAATAAAATACATGAGTAGGTATAGCCCTAGCATATTTTAATTATTGATCAGAGCTGAAAGTTGGTAGGCCTACGTGTAATTTGGGCGAAAAAAAGGTCGTGACGTCGTCTTTGATCACTACAAATCAACTTATCCTGTAATGAAGTATAAAAAAATTTGCTAATTAATCAACCATTACAATCATATTTTAAAAAAATAAAAAAATTGTTGCTAGACAAAATTGTGTATTGCTCACTTTTAATTTTAATGCAATTTATTTCCAAGTATATTACGACAATCGAATGTTATATTCTATTGTGTCCTGAGGCAACGTTTATTATATTATTGGTAGAGGTACTTGTATAGACTATAGATATATAGGCCTATATATATATATAGATATATATATTCATAGCAGTTGTCGTAAAAGTTTGCCCCGACTGGGCTCAATTGGTAGAGCAATGGCACGTTAAGCCTGAGGTTCTGGGTTCGTACCCCAGTCGGGGCAAACTTTTACGACAACTGCTATGAATCAATAACTATGTCCTTAAAGCGGGCTTATGCTTAAAAACCTTATATTCATATTTATATATTTATAAATGTTTCACTTTGGTTTTATAGTAGGCGACTATGACGTTGATATGTTGGTACTTTAGACAGAAATTTAAAAAAAAAGTGACTACACCGGGGATCGAACCCGGGACCTTAGCTTACCGGGCTATGCTCTTGCCAACTGAGCTATGCGGCCACCAATTTAAAACTGTCTAATTTTTGTTTTGTTTTGTACAATGTTAATAACGTGTGTAGGGCAGATTAGACTGCCTTTTAAACTACGAAATTAACTGGAGAATTACAAACCATCTCTTTTAAACCCGAGTTGGGAGGATTATGATGTTTTACTTTAGTATGTTTTTTTATATTTATATAGCATTTTCAAGTGTCATTTTGTAGCGTTTTGTAGCATCTATTTTTTGGTCACTTTAAAAAACTTGTTTATTAAGTTTTTCATATTTTTATATTGAAATTATGTTATCAATGTTGAATTAATATCAACTGAATAACAATGCGTGTATCAAATCATAGATATTATGGAAAATAAAATATAATAGGACTGGAAAACCGTATAGTTTCAAGTGAAAAAAAAAAATAGCGCTTTGTAGTTTGTAGTGCTCATCTATTCACACAACGCTATTTTCACTCACCTCAAATTATTGGATATTATTATATAAATTACAAAAGTAGTTGTGAGTGTGACTGAAGTGAAAACTCGATAGGGTAGGCTAGCAAAATGGTTCAATATTTTACCACAGCAATCGTGCTTTCCGCTGAAGCAGGCATAACTTGTGGCTGTTTTTCTTACACTGATATTATGTACCGGTACTCACCATTTGTAGGATTGTGAGGTACTTCTTCCACGGATTGATTACACGCTGTACTTCGGGGCCAAATACAGACATCAAGTAGTACGTGTACATAAGAATGTGTACTAGAGAGTTGGGCATGATTGGGAACGTCGCCATACCACCTGGAAACCAAAAGTATTAGTTGTTATCCGTTTTACCAGAATAAGGTATTTAAATAAACCACATTGATGTGGAGTTTGAATCAGAGCAGAGAACTCCCATTTTTGGATTGCATCCATTAATTGCCTGTTTTGGCCACATTTTTTTCATTTGTATTGATGACATTTCCGTCGTCGGGAACCTGCCCCCTTCCCTTGACGACCCCTCGACGACGATGACGACAATGACATCACGAACGATGACGAAGACAATGACGAACGCGACGTGAGAACCCCCCTTCCTCCCCTTACCCGTGCTGGTTCTGACCAGCATGCCCCCCCCAGGTTAGAGTGGTGCATTATGACCTAACGGTTGACGCGTCCTTAATCCAAATAAACCAAAAAAACTCTTTCTTTTGCGTGACAAGAGTTTGAGACACTGTCTTATTCGCAGGATTTCTATATAAGTAAATTTCAGGAACCTAGTCCCGCGTTGATGGATGAGCTTTTTTGTAAGTTTTTAGTTTGCGTGGGATCTATTTATTTATCAAGTGCCTTTTGAACGCATTGTTGGTGATTATTGTCAAGTTTCTATTGTTACTTGTAAATTATTATAAACCTATAAAAACTCATGTTAAAACCTTTATTCTATGGATTCTGGCTAACTTTTTCAACTTTTTTTTTCAAAAAGTAATACATCACCATTACCTTAATGTCCATGTGAAATATGAACGTTGTAGCCCTACCCGTTTGGCCAGAATCGGACCAAATGTCACGGAAATATTGCAATAAAAATCGTAAAAAATCGTAAAAGTACGATATTCATGAGAAATATTTCTTCGATTGTAGCCAAAAACGTGGGAAGTCTAAGTTCAGAGATTTCGAAGGTCCCCTCCAATTTTCATCAAGATCGCATATGCCGTTTGCCCGGTAGAGAGCGAACAAACAGACAAAAAAAAAAAAAAAAACAATACCCACCCGAGCTAAATTTTTTTGGGGGTCGGTGAAATTGAAGTCTTCGCTTCGCTCATCCAACAAACTACATTTTAACCCTGGTTTTAGCTAAGTACCTATCTAATCAATAATCACATCAGTCATTCATTCCTTTCTACAAATCTGGTACAAAAATTGAAATAATAGCTCACGATAATAATTACCCCCTTCCATGACTACAAGTGTAACAATTTCTTATAATTGCTATAGTGCACACCTGAAATTTGACTGAATATGTCGGAAGTTGTTCAGGCCATATACTTTTACATATGTAGTGGGTGCACTTTGTACGAAGGGGTTGCAGCTAGGTCAGGGTACCTATAATAGCTAAGAGTAGGGGATTAGATGGCTTCTAGTTGCCTTGTACGTTCTTCTATCCTGACTTGAGCTTTATTGCAAGGTTTCTCTGTGTCATACTCATAACAAGGCTTATAGGGTCATACACGTGCATGGTTTACTATGCTCGCCCACTAACCTTTCCAACATCACAAATAAATTACTGTTCTCTACAAGACCCAGTCTACTTTTCTTCATCAAAGCATTACTCAATATTATAAATGTCAATGTGTGAGAGGAGAGTAATATTCTATTTCTCTGAGATAGCGAGAACTTGCTTTTTTTGTTATACCTCTGAATACCGTCGAGCAGCTTTTTACAAAATTACGAACTAACTTTTCACGTCCCTGTTTGAATTCGTACAATCTGACCCATAGCTAGTCCCTAAAGGTATTGTCGTTCCTATATCCGATGAAGATTGCGAGCTCTAGCAAATTAATTCACGGCCATTCAATGCGAATGATTTTAATTAGCTTGTTATGCTAGTAATTTTTTAATGTTTCATCATTTTGCTTTGCACATGTATTAACAAGAAAATACGAGTGACTCATGGCATTTAGTTCATTTCGGTTAAGGCTGTATGAATACTGTACCGGGATGTATTTGGCACAATCCCCCCATGACTTTAAACGTCGAAGATGGTTACAATGCAAGGGAACGATGCTGGTCTGTCCTTTTTTCTCAAACGACAAATATGCCTGGGAACAAGTTTTCGGTTTTACCATGATTTGATGTAGAATGCAAGTCCTTATTTTTCTCCGTCAAATATGATTTTAATTTGCGTTCGATAACTGAACCATTTCATTGCATTCAGTCCACCCGAAACGAGGCATAGCCATCTGTTATGAAGAAAGATGTTTTTGGTCCAATGCCTAGGTAAGGTCGAGACGTGGTGATACAAATGCAAGAACGATACCTGGTTGTTCTTTTTTCTCAAAACGAAAAATATCTGAAACACGTTTCCACGGTTATTGTCTTTGAACATGTTTGATGTAGAAGTGAAAAGTCGTATTTTAATCAGCTCTAATAGTGGATACTTACAGTTTCGACTAACTCAACCATTTTCAACATCATCGTCCACCAAACGAGGCTAGCCATCTGTAGAAAAAAAAAAATATTTTGTGAGAAATAATCACAAACTATTGCCAAATGCTAGAGTAAGGTACGGTGGGTCACAAAATAATCGTACTCTTTACTAGTTTGGGAATTTAGAAATACTGTCGACCTAGTATGGTAGAATTTGTTGACGCCGCCTTTGGAGGTACATACGATTAGGGCGCTGGTCCGGCGTGTGGCTCTACGAGGACGTGACATTTTGTTCTCTTTTTGTGACTGTACTTTATATCGTAATCTATCACCACTCATCGTCTCGAATAGCAATATTGCATTAATAGAAAAGCTAAGCAAGCAACACAAATCAATTGGTTATAATGCTGCTTTCTGTGTTACCTTACTGCAACCATCATCGTCTAAAATAATTGCACATAGCCCTATCTGATTAGGTTGAATCATTTCCAAGATTTCCGTGCTACAATGGTGTAATGTGAATGTCAAAAGCGTTTTTTTTAAAACACACTCTTTATGCTTTCATTTCTCGGCTTTGGGGTTTGTTTTTGTGGAAAGACTTTGAAAAACTCCAGTCTGGATCGAGCGCTGGTTCCGGGAATTGAACCCACATCCCCCCAAATTAGAGATCTATTCGCTGGCATCAAGCCATTTTCGCCCGGGCTTAGTTTAGATAGAAACTCATCGATTTTGATATGCATTGCCTTATAGTCAGTTTATGCCAGTGTTGATATTTATTATTTAGGAAAGATTTTTGTTAACGAGTAGGTAGGCCCAATTAACATCCTAACCATTGCCCTTATTTATATATATTTTATTTCATTCAGGTACTTTTAATCAAAGAGATTTGCGAATGCGCGTATAATAGGTGGTGAAGTCTGCATTTAAGTGGCATACAGTATTTACTACCATCGCATAATATGTTGGGAATGTTAAAATTTCTATGGGGACTGCCTATATAGTGCAGATTGCGTTAAGATGTGATTCAGAAAATAATTTCGAGGCGCCGTTTCAGTATCAGGAGAAAACACATTTTGTTAAGTTCTGTGTTGAGTAATTATGTATAGGCCCTATATCGGTTAAATGTCTGCGTTGCAGTGAAAACTCAGCACTTCGCTGGGTGCTAGGGGGAGGGGCGAATTGTGAAATCATTGAAGTTCAGAAAGAGCCTTCATCAATAATATTTTGGCATGTCCACCTTGCTTAAAATAATAATAATATGTAAACAAATCAGGTTGAATCGAAGCAATCAAATCAAACCCACTTTGGGCGTTCTGCATTTGTATTTTATAAGTACCCTACCTATTTTACTTTATACTGGATATTATATAGTATTTGATTTAATATTATACATGGATTGAATTCTTTAGGTCTATTAAGTTTATTTGAACTAAAATAGAGTTTGTCGAACACGGTAAATTGATCGATGTCTGGTAAATGCATGCAATCAATAATTAAGGAATAAGTGAGTATACTGACAGACAAACCCAATTTCGATGCCATGAAATAGGTCGATGGGGAAGAGAGTTCGTTCTGAACATCTTTGAATGATCACGTTGTTCCAATATTTTACTCATTTAGTTTGTACTTACTTTGATCGCCATTGGGTCGTTGGAGTAGTCTGCCGGTTGACAGCCTAGAGAGTATCTATCCATCCAGCCAGTAGTCAGAATCTGAATCAAATAATATGTTCGTTTGAAAACATGAATTGCATTCGACGAAGTAAACACAAGTGGTTTTGCAAACTTGAATGTCATTCATTTTAATAATTTATTTTAAATGCTGACGAATACAAGTTCAGGATATCACAGTATATTTTGTAGGGTTGTGCGAACCTGGATTTTCAATTTCGAACCGAACTCGAACTTTCAGAGAGGATGTCCATCGTTATTCGAACTTCTATAAAAGGTAAAACCAAACTTAAAGCCTAAAGGGATATCAAACAGTTAGGTAAGAATAGTGGTAAGTCTGGACCGGCACTTCCACCAAGAATGTATGTAAGAGTGACGTCTGAACCGGCCCCTCCACCACCTAGTTTTTTTGTTTGTACTGGAAATGGATAACCTTTTTGAGTATTTTCATTATTAAGATGCTTGGGCGCGGTTCAAAACGACGAGTGTTTCGAAGTAACTTGCGTAATTTTAGGGTTACTCGCCGGGAAATCGGAATTATTTTGTCTCTTTTCTATGTCTGCTGGAAAACTAAATTCCAATTTCTGGTAAATCAAACGGGACCGTAGGCCTACTTGGGAAAACAAGCCATATATGACAGTTAGCTTAACCTTACAGATACGCAAAAAAAAAAAAAAAAATAGCAAAATTAGTGTAACGATGAGGACGTACTGAAAGTACGAACGCTAATTTTCGGCTTGAATCGTGGCGTTCCTTCCAGGACGAAGTACAAGTGAGAGAACAGGATGATCATCATTGGGAACGGTGACGACGTTAGCCTTTTACGACAACCGACTGTCTCCATCTGTATTGCCTTGATATCACTGTCATTATACCTTCTATCTCGTTATTTGACGGTCTCGTGCGACACGCTTAGTCTTAGTACTTTAATTAAACATTTGAGTTAAATTTTATTGTACGTGACTGTATACACGTTGGTGACTGCATCTCATCTGAATTTATCCCTTTTGCTTTTGAAGCTGTGTTTATGTAATAAAAACCTATCTCATAAAGACCTTGCTAAATTGAATACTAACCTCATCTAAAATTGAAATGAGCTTGTGATGAAATGAGCCCCCCCCCCCCCCCCCCCGGGGGGGTGCGGATGTGTATAATAATACAGATATAGGCCTATACCAGGCTAATTGCCCCTTGTAAAAGAAAAGAGCACGGCATGGGATGGCTTGTCCCACATTGTACACTGCATGGTTTGCTGGTGATATGGACCCCGCCTTTCCCCCCCCTGCGCGTATGTGTATAATTGGATGAGCGTAGCGAGCGAAGCAAAGATTCCATTTCACTACACTGGAGAAAAAAATCCGAAATGTATTTTTTTTGTATTTTTGGCTGTTTGTTATCACGATTCCGGCTAAACCGATACTCCAATTGCGATGAAATTTTCTGGACGCCTTCGAAATCTATGAACTTAGAACTGCCACCTTTTTGAGCGCAATCGCAAAAATTATTTCTCGTGAAAATTGCAATTTAACGATTTTTTTCGTTTTTCTTGTATTTTTCTGTTTGTATTTTTGTATATTTGTTAAGACGATTCCGGCTAATCCGATACTCCAATTTCGGCAAAATTTTCTGGAGGCCTTCAAAATCTCTGGACATAGAGAACTGCCACGTTTTTGAGCGCAATCGATAAATTATTTCTCTTGAAAATCACAATTTTACGCTTATTTTCGTTTTAAACATTTCTTTGACTTATAACACCTACATGCTTTATCCGATTGTAATGATTTTTTAACAGAACCTTAATTTTATCAATCAATATATTCGTGTGAAATTTGAGCGCAATCGAAAAATTATTTCTCATGAAAATCGCAATTTTACGCAATTTTTTGCTTAAAAAAATTTTTCTTCGACATATAACACCTACATGCTTTACACGACTGTAGGCCTAATGATTTTTTCACAGAACAACAGAAAATCTGCATATCACATGACGCACCAATTACGCTACTACGCTAATTACGCGTTACGATTAGCCAAAGTGCATAAATATGAGACGTTAAGCAATATCTAATCAATCAATCCAACAACGCGCCTGAAAAAGCGTTTGCGAAGCTTCCTAGTAATACATATATAGGCCTACCAGGAAAATTGCCATCTACCACATTGTACACTCAAATTCCAACTCGCAACCTTCTCGTGGTATGGCCCGTGATTAGGGGAGATTTTCTCCCTGAAACTAATGGCGAGCTCTGGGTCGTCGTCGGGGAACTTTCCCCTTCCCTTTGACTACCTCCCCGACGGCGACGACAATGACAACACGGTCGGATGATGACACAGACGGAGACGACCACGACGTGGGGGAACCCCTGCCCACCCTATACGCTTGTGGCTGGTTCTGACCAGCACAGGCCTGTCCACCCCTTGTCCCCCCGCGTCATCCCTTACGTCCATCCCTTCGTCTCGATTAGCCAAGTTGCATAAATATGAGACGTTAAGCAATATCCAATTCCAATCAATCAATCAACACTGCATGGTTTGCTGGTGATATGGACCCCCGGCGCGGGTGTTTACGGCAACTCACCTTGTAAAAGAGCAGAGTACATGTGAGTACTTGTCCCACGTTGTACACCGCAATGATTGTTTTGAGGCTGTATGGTTTGCGGTCTCGCATGTATCTTGGGCCGCACACCAGGACGAAGTACAAGTAGGAGAACAGAATGACCAACACTGGGAACGGTGACGACATTAGTGGCCAGTCCTTCACACGCCCATCTGGAGATACGTTGGTAGAATGCAATAATTAAAAAAATACACACAAGTTTTTTGTATTGACAGCAGGATTTGTAATAATTTTGATATTCTTAAAATATTCCTCATAATATATTATTTTATTTTGTTTGGTTGTTCTTCTTCAACCTCATTTTATCATCACTTATCTCGGATAGCTCATTAGCATTAATATTTAATAGAGACGTTGAGCAACAAAGCCAAATCCACAATAATATGCCTTCCCTAATCCCTACTTGTGGCAGAACCAAGGTGTGTGATTTTGTTGATTTTTATAAAAAAAATCATAAATCATGATTTATTTCATTTAAATCTGATTTGTTTGATTTACATAAACTTTTCGATTTAAATCAGATTTTTATTGATTTAGGCTAAATCAACAATAACTTGTCAAGTTGGTGAGCGGATCAAATACTTTCACAAGCGTTTCAGAACATATAATTCAAAAATTGTTTTAGGAAAACTTTGCCTAAATCAGTTGTAACTCATGTATTTGTTGCACAAAATGAAGAAAATTTAAATTAATGATTTTTATTAAATAAATCAGTTGATATAAATTGATTTAAATCAAAATCAAAATCAAAATTATAAATTTAGATAAAAATTTAAATCAATTGTTATCAAAAACACCATGGGCAGAACCTATTACATATGCCGTGTTAGTTTGGGGCTTCAATGGCTTTTTGCGGCACGAGATTTCTTCATGGATTTTGTGTTTTAGCAAAATATTTGCTAGCGTCGACTCCGTTTCTTCTTGTTGTTGAATGTAATGACAAGGATAAACAATAAAATAAATAATATACAATGAAAATCTGATGTAAACTTCTCTTTTAAAGGCCTTCGCTTCGATTTAATCAACTTGGTTTTTAAATACACGTTTTTAAATTCTCCCAATACGGTTGACTGGTTGAGATTATCCAATGTTCAACCTTGAATAAACCAATTTGTAAATCGAAGTTTGTATAATTGTGACATGCTTAATTACTCATGACTAATAAGAGTACCATAATGTCAAATTTAACTTTCAGGCTATCAATTTAGTTTGCGGAACCTGATACAAACCAATGTACGTTGTATAAATTAGGCATGTTATAAAATTTAATTTATTTACTCAATTATAACCTGGTAATGCTGATATAAGTATTTTGAAACGTCGAATAAGTGTTTTAACAACTTATATAACGCGTGATTATTTCCGTTAGTTTAAGATATCATTACAATGGATCACGAAAGCATAACATATTATAACACATACATATAGGCCTATTAATTTTTTGTTTTTATTGTTTTTATGCCATGTCTTCTTGAGAATGAATTTAAATATAAATAGTCTTTTCACGGTTGTTATTTGTTTTAAATTTATTTTTACTGTCTCTATCCGTGATAGTAGTTCGTTATTTTAAAGAACATATACTATAATATATAATTTAGATATCCATCATGAATGATTCCAGCAAAGAAATAAAACTATTGTAATGTCAGTTATTTGTTAATTGCATTTTCTCTAATGGATTTAGGCCTGATGTATTATGTTTAGCATATTCAAGTATAATTAAAGTTTCAAAGTATTTTTGCCTTTAATGTTCGAACAGCGAATATTGACTACGAACTATGTTTTAACACTTTAACGATTTTCCTATAATACTTTAATGTCAAAGTAATATACCAAATAAGGCTTTATTTTTTTTTATTGTTTTTATGCCATGTCTTCTTGAGAATGAATTTAAATATAAATAGTCTTTTCACGGTTGTTAATTATGTTCATTATTATACCTGTCAGCTATCCGTGTAGTAGTCATTTATTTAATGAACATATACATATATTATAAATTAATTATATGACAATATAGATGTCCAAAGAAATAAAACTATTGTAATTTATTTATTTTATTTTATTGCATTTTCTCTAATGGATTTAGGCCTGAATGTTATATTTGGTTTAGCCAATTTCAAGTACAATTCACAGTTTCAAAGTATTTTTGCCTTTTATGTTACGGAAACACGCGAAATAGTCTGCCTTTAACAACTACTAGAATTAGGCCCTACTTGTAACAAATGTTGACCTACACAGTACTTTAACTGTGCTTTATTTATAGTTGGAACGCGAAGAGAAGTGAAAGTTGAGGTTTTGATTCCTCGACGAAACTCTTCTTAGAAAGTGAACGATAAAGTTTGTAAATTGAGGGTTTCGTAGATAACCATCACAAACATACTTAAGTTGAAAATGATAACAGCTCTGCTCAAGCCGACAGCTTTGCAAAAATACTCAAATATGGGCGTTTTTTAAATGTAGGCAGAATGTTGTTTTTTCGTTTGTATACTCAACACTTGTACATAAGTACCTAGGCCTATACCTAAATATGCATATGGATTTTAGTTTTCTATTTATTCCATTTGTTAGCCTTCAAGATATCGAGAGTCTAGACTGAATGCAATTGCATGCGTTATGGAAATCCGTCATGTGCCTGTCTTAGGGTCATGTTGATGTCCGTAGATTAGCATAATAATATACCAAACAAATCGATCACTATATGACCTCAAACCTCATTGGGTTGGATACAATTATTGTTGTTTCTAAGAAATGTCGGTACTTATTTAATTGGATATTGCATGTAGGCCCTACCATACCGATAACATTGTATTTATTACTCGAGTCTATATGTAGTCTAGTATCCAACCAAGTACAAAAATTGTAAAAAAAAAACGGCAGCCAAGCTCTCCTTCAAAAGTCTTCGGCTGTGAATGCTGTGAGATATAGAAGTTGAGCCAAGCTTTTTATTCTTTCTCCCTAGTTTCGCTTTGAAAATAAGTAAGATCATTTCGCCTGTTGACGAGCGCCAAGCCAACGATTTTTGTGGTAAAAAAGTAAAATTTTTAAACTCGAAATCATAAAAAAATTCTTGGCCATGAACCAAATTCAATGGCCAAGCCATTTTTTTATGATTCGAGTTTAAAAATTTATTCCACGTTTGAAACATCTCAGTTGTAGCGTTTTCTTTGAATGATTCATTTCTTAAAGTTCAGATATGTTTTTTGTCATTTTTGGGCCCATGGTCATCCCCAAATTTAGCCCCTTGTGTTTTGGACGCAATATATTTATAATGGTTAATAGCATGTTTAATTTCAAGTTCGTACAAATTACCACGCCTTAATAATTACGCGTTTTGATTATCATCCAAATTTTGATTTTCTCCTGTCCCTGTTACCCGATTTTGGTTTTGAAAGCAAAAGTCACTGCGTCTGAAGTACATCTAAGTGTGGTCCAAGTTTCATAGTTCTAAGATTTACCGTTTTCTCTCGGGCTAAATTAATAAATTAATCTCTGCGGAGAACTAGCTAGCCAGCCAGCCGGCCGAAAGGAATTTGACGATGTTGAGAGCCTTTTTTAACACAGAACGAGTTGTCGGATCGGGTTGATTTTTTTTTTGGTATGTCATGGACCACATACCAGGTCATATACCGAGTTTCAAGATTGTAACTCTTTCGGGGCGGCGTGTGCAGATAGCTGAAAACCCCCCAACTCTCGTAGCTGTATACAGGGCTGGAGTTCGTGTCGCCTAAGCACTAAGCAGTCGCATGCGCTTGTCTGCCGGGCGACGACCGTCGCCCTAGATTTTTTATTTATTGATATTTAAAAGCCAATGTAGGGCATGTTTGACCCTCTTTAGCCTAAAACAAGTACAATTATTTCAGTTAATTCAGTAAACATTAAAGTCGTTGAGTCAATCGACGGTCAGTCTATAAGTAGCTCCTAATAATATGAAAGAGCTTTCTCGTGTTTAGTGTGCATATCCTTTCTTCGATCGTGTACCTTCTTGTCATTCAGGAATACGTGTAGTTGGGCCGTAACGGCTAACTAGTAGCTATTAGACTCAACGCTATTAGCTACCCTCCGTTCGGACAGTCACTCTTTATAGCGTGCGTCGTGCTCTTGCAAACCATCGACCATAGTCAAACATGGGGTCTACTTGTAAGCTGGTATTATACCCGGCCCTTGATTTACTTCTGATCGAGGAGGCATAGCTAAAGTCAGTGTCTATAGGATACAACGCGCTACCCGTACGAAGCGAAGCACCGTCTTCAACGCAATTAGTTTTATTATATTTTATTTTACACCCCTTGGATATTCTGAAGCATCAAATCGTAAAAAGTAACCATCATCTAAAATATTGTTTTCTGTCATCACTGTTCTTTTAAATAAACAAATAACAGTTTTTATTTTAAATAATAAACACCCCTTCTTCTACTAGTTTCTTTTTTGAAGCAAAACTAATCGATGGATAGTTTTCAGGATTTAACAGTTTTGTCATGAAATACTGTATGTACACTGACACAACTAAATTAGCTATTATGGTTCAGTCAGTGTCAACTGCCAACGTAAATAAATCCTTCACGTTATCTTTTAAACTTACCCGCCATAAACATAAATGTTTTTGAAGTGACTTACCCGCAGCTTCATTCATCAGCCAATCATAGTTCGTCCTTAGTTGTTCCATGTAAGACGTCATGGTGGACTGCACGATTGCCTCAATCTAACCTAAAAACTAGAACGTCAAGTAGCAACATTAGCATTTCCTCTTATCTGAAACATAATTTAAAGCTCAAGGAACGGCAAGCAGTCAGTATATACACTCTATTTATTTCTGTGTCTAAAATTATCACCATTTTTTAAACAACAGTTTGTAGTCGAGTTAAAATGTAAATAGTAGTCACATACTGACTGTGGTTTCGTTATCTTTCACAGGAAATGTTTTTCACTCTTCCTCGTGTGTTCTGTCGACACTGCATGGTATTCGTTATCAGCAACGTTTTGGATATTGTTTAAAATCCTTATTGTTACTTGATATAAATTCGTTTTTATCAACTTCCAGTTTCCGAATGATTGCTTGCTTTCAAGTGCAATTTGGCACAAAACTGCGAACAAATGCGTAGTCGTTACTGAAAGATCGATCGCAAATTAGCTTTGTTCCTCTGACTAGAATGTAATTTTGGGTCCACCATAGAGTTGAATTTATCCATCTCCTCGGTGGAACGAAAAGGTCTGCTTGGTAAAAATGACATGTACTAATCCAACGTTGACAATGTTTGACTCAAATGTTTTATAACATGCAGTGATTGGATGAGCGTAGCGAAGATTCCATTTCACTACACTGGAGAAAAAAATCCGGAATGTTTTTTTTTGTCTTTTTTTGGTATTCTTGGCTGTTTGTTAATACGATTCCGGCTAACAGTCCGGGGTCTATTTAAGTTGACCTAGGACAAATTGGAACAGAAGCGAATTTGGTATCATTGGATTCAGGAAATAAAACTAAATGACCCGTAAAGAATCCCCTGAAATCCCCTTAGGGTGGATGGGTTTAATCATCCCCTAAATGAAAATGTAATAAAATGGTATTTATAAAAAACTAATTTTGAAACCTAGTAACCATTGTAATCAATGCTTATAAAAGGGTCTTTCGAATAAAAAATATTTTAAATGATCAAAATTAATTTTGTGACCAGCAGAGGTCAGTGAAGGTCAAATTTTGTATTTTTTCAATATAATTTGGTAAACGTTATTCTATTGGCACAATAATGTTTGATGATTGTCTCATTGTTGTAAATAATTAGTAAATAGGCCACACTTGATAAGGTATAAGTCAATAATGGCAGAAAAATGTTATTATTACAATCTGTAGGGCAATGTACCTACGAGTATGTAGTCAAAAATCTGTTTACTTACGTTTAGGCGCACTAAAATCATGTCACGTAATAATATAATTCACCGATGGAGATTTCTCACGTACTACGCATCGACTCTATATTAAGAGACGTTCCTGGATCAAAACGCACACTTTAAAATCCTTACTAAAGATTTTAATCAAGGATTTCAGTAAATATATATATATTCAGTAAAATCTCATCAAGGATTTCAGTAAATATATATATATTCAGTAAAATCTCAGATTAAGCCCCATAATATAACCCTTGGATATGTTATTTCCACCAAATTTCCACCCCATATGTAGTAGGCATTGAGGTTGTCTACGGGAAGATTTTATTTCGTAAAACCTATTACCCAGGTGCCCGCTATAGGGTACTGTACACTCGGGTACCTCGTAAAAAAAAAAAGTATTTTGCGTTTTCGGTTTTTCCCAGCCGCCATGAAACGTGAAATGAACTTTTAATACGTCATAAATCAGAGCTATTTAGGTACCTGACAACCCATGCTAATTTTGGTTGGGGTGCAAACATTCCTTCTGAGTTAAAAATGGGATGAAAAATGATCAAAATCGCTTTTTTAACTCCTCTGCCAAGTGCCCAGTTCAGGGGAGATGAAATGGCGATTTTCATAATTTTTCATCCCATTTTTAATTCAGTAGGAATGTTCGCACCCCAACCAAAATTAGCATGAGTTGTCAGGTACCTAAAAAGCTCTGATTATGACGTATTTAAAGATCATATTTTCACGTTTCATAGCGGCTGGGAAACACCCTGAAAACGCAAAAAACGTGTTTTTTTTTACGAGGTACCCGAGTGTACAGTACCCTATAACGGGCACCTGGGTAATAGGTTTTACGAAATAAAATCTTCATGTAGACATCCTCAATGCCTATACTACTTATTGGGGGTAAATTTCATGAAAATAACATATTCAAGGGCTATTTTATGGGGTTTAAGGCTGTGGCTAAGGAAAATGTTTTCAACTTTTTCTTTCAAAAGGCAATACATCACTATAACCTTAATGTCCATGTGAAATATGAACGTTCTAGCCCCACCCGTTTGGTCAGAATCGACCCAAATGTCACGAAAATATCGCACTAAAAATCGAAAAAAATCGTAAAAGTACGATATTCATGAGAAATATTTCTTCCATTGTACCCAAAAACGTGGCACGTCTAAGTTCAGAGATTTCGAAGGTCCCTTCCAATTTTCATCAAGATCGCATATGCCGTTTGCCCGGAATCGTGCGAACAAACAGACAGAAAAACACAAAAAAAAACAAACAAAAACAAAAAAACATTGGAGCTAAATTTTTTGAGGGGTCAGTGAAATTGAAGTTTTCGCTTCGCTCGCTACGCTCATCCAATTATAAACCCCAAAAACTCATATTAAAACCTTTATTCTATGGATTCTGGCTAACTTTGTCAACTTTTTCTTTCTAAAAGCAATACATCACCATAACCTTAATATCCATGTGAAATATTAACGTTGTAGCCTCACCCATTTGGTCAGAATCGGCCCAAATGTTAAAGGGGCTAAAAACCCCAAAAATTATTTTTTACCACGTGATCTATAGCACAATACTACACTTAAATGACAGTTTAAAAAATTATATCTCGTACCTGTGATTTAACACGAATTTTTTAATTTTTTTGATCCAGAAATTGGCAAAAATCGCTGTTTGGGAAAATTTCCTAAATCGGCTTTAACCTGCTTCTTTTTTGGTCCACATAGATACTAGAGCATAGTACCAATCTAAAATGCCCCTTTATAACATCGTGTCTTGAAACTGTGCCCAAATATACCCTCAAACACGCAAAAATATGAATTCCAAAATCACACCCCATCTTGGTAATCAGCATATTTTGACCGAACTACTTGCCCAAATTACAAAACAAAATATAGAAAATTTACAGAAAAGGCTGTCGAGTACGTCAATAATGGCCAATATTTTTTTGGATCAAAATCCTCCAAGGTCACGGGGCATAAAGATCGTCCCCATGTTATTTCTTATGGGAGATTTTTGCCGATGGGACCTAGCTCGAAAAATGTCATGTTTGACAATTTTTTGGGAGGTCATGTTGGCCCCAGTAATTTTTCTGTAAATTGCTTAATTCGTAACTAGTTAGCCCGAATGAAATATATATTTTGAGATTAGGGGTTAAATACCCTTTAAGAAAATATCGCGCTAAAAATCGGAAAAAAATCGTAAAAGTACGATATTCATGAGAGATATTTCTTCGATCGTACCCAAAAACGTAGCAAGTCTAAGTTCAGAGATTTCGAAGGCACCCTCAAATTTTAATCAAGATCGCTTATGCCGTTTGCCCGGTAGAGAGTGAACAAACAGACAAAAAAAACAAACAAAAAACAAAAAAAAACACCCGAGCTAAATTTTTTGGGGGTCAGTGAAATTGAAGTCTTCGCTTTGCTCATTTAACTAGGAAGCTTCGCAAACGCTTTTTCAAGCGCGTTGTTGGATGAGCGTAATTTAAAAAAATAACGAAAAAAAGCGTAAAATTTCGATTTTTATGAGAAATAATTTTTCGAGTACGCTCAAATTTCACACGAATATATCAATTCATAAAATTAAGGTTCTGTGAAAAATTCAGTACAATCGGATAAAGCATTTCGGTGTTATAAGTCGAAGAAATTTTAAAAATCGAAAAGAAAAATTGTAAAATTGCGATTATCATGAGAAACAATTTTTCGATTCCGCTCAAATTTCACACGAATATATTAATTCATAAAATAAAGGTTCTGTGAAAAATCATTACAATCGGCTAAAGCATGTAGGTGTTATAAGTCGAAGAATTTTTTTAACTAGGAAAACGCTTAAGTCCCGCCGCGTTGTTGGATGAGCGTAATTGGTGCATTGAGCTGCCATGTGTTATGCGGATTTTCTGTTGTTCTGTGAAAAAATCATTACTAAGTTGAAGATTTTTTTAAATTTAATTTAAATTAAATAAAAAATAAACTTTAATTTTTAATTTTTTTAATTAATCATATTTTTAAAAAGAAAAAATAGTAAAATAACGATTTTCGAAAGAAATATATATTCGATTGCCCTCAAATTTCATACGAATATATTAATTCATAAAATTAAGGTTCTGTGAAAAATTCATTACAATTGGATAAAGCATGTAGGTGTTACAAGTCAAAGAATTGTTTTAAAAAAGAAAAAACCCGTAAAATTTCGTTTTTCATAAGAAATAATTTTCGATTTGCTCAAATTTCACAAGAATATCTTAATTCATAAAATGATGGTTCTGTGAAAAAATCAATAAAATCGGATAAAGCATGTAGGCCTAGGTGTTATCAGTCGAAGAAATGTTTTTAAAATCGAAAAATTGCGATTGTCATGAGAAATAATTTTTTTTATCGATTTTTTCCTCCGTCCAGTTCTTCGTTCAGAGATTTCATAGACCTCCATAAAATTTCATCGCAATTGGAGCATTGGTTTAGCCGGAAAATCGTCTTCACAGACACACAAAAATACAAAAAAAAAAACAAAAAAAAAAAAAAAAAAAAAACATTCCGGATTTTTTTCTCCAGTGTAGTGAAATGGAATCTTCGCTTCGCTCGCTACGCTCATCCAAAAATCGAAAAAAATCGAAAAATTGCGATTTTCATGAGAAATAATTATTCGATTGCGCTCAAAAACGTGGCAGTTCTAATTTCAGAGATTTCGAAGGCCTCCAGAAAATTTCATCGCAATTTGAATATTGGTTTAGCCGGAATCGTGTTAACAAACACACAAAAATACAAAAAAAAAACATTCCGGATTTTTTTCTCTAGTGTAGTGAAATGGAATCTTCGCTTCGCTCGCTACGCTCATCCAATAACCATTTTCTGCCATGATTGACTTATACTGTATCAAGTGTGGCCTATTTACTAATTATTTTCAACAATGAGACAATCATCAAACATTATTGTGCCAATAGAATAACGTTTACCAAGTTATATTGAAAAAATACAAAATTTGACCTTCATTGACCTCTGCTGGCCACAAAATTAATTTTAATCATTTTCAATATTTTTTATTCGAAAGACCCTTAAATGAGCTTTGATTACATACCATGGTTACTAGGTTCCAAAAGTAAGTTTTTTTTAAATTCCATTTTATTACATTTTCATTTAGGGGATGATGAGACCTATCCATGGGGATTTTAGGGGATTCTTTACATGTTATTTAGTTTTTTTCCCTGAATCCAATGATACCAAATTCGCTTCTGTTGCTATTTGTCCTAGGTTCAGCCTTAAATTTGCGGATAGACCCCGGACTATAAACCGATACTCCAATTGCGATGAAATTTTGTGGAGGCCTTCGAAATCTCTGAACTTCCACGTTTTTGAGCGCAATCGAAAAGTTCTTTCTCACGAAAATCGCAATTTTACGATTTTTTCGATGTTTTAAACATTTCTTCGACTTATAACACCTACATGCTTTATCCGATTGTAATGATTTTTTCACAGAACCTTCATTTTATGAATTGATATATTCGTGTGAAATTTGAGCATACTCGAAAAATTATTTTTTTAATAAATTACGGGCATCCAACAACGCGCCTGAAAAAGCGGGTGCGCAGCTTCCGAGTTTGAAAAAAGCATTTTTTGCATTCTGCTGATCGCACACGTGTCATGGAAGCTTGAATCAAGTATTCTCTTTCGATAATTGTCACGTTTTTATGTGTAGTATAATTATAAAATAGTTAGACATTATTGACTTTGATGCTAACAGCACATTTTCGTATTTTTTCGTTTTCGAGGATAATCAGCGAGCGATATGTATTAAACACCAAATCTATTGGTCCTTTGTAATCACTTTTGGAAACTGAATATGAAAGAAAAAAAAAAAAAATTAAATGTTTGCTGTAAATGCTACTTCGGGTTGGTGGCATTATAGCTAACAACTTATTTTACGAACGATTTAATAGCGGCAATTCGTGGTTTTACTCCTACACACGTGGTTTAGACTTATTTACATCCTCGTGTGTAGCAACATGTTTAATTGGTCACGGCTTTGCTTAAAATAGTTCATGGCTTCGGTTTACGTTCTAAGCAGCTGTTGTAAATACGTAGTAACATCTTGCAGTTAGGCCTAGATGCAGCTGCAGCGAGTAAATACATTTGCACAAGTATTCCATTCGATTCAAAGATTGTCGTTATTGCAATTATATCCGATATTATACGCGGGAGAATTTAAAATGTTACTTGTATTATGAAGTATTGTTTTGTTTGTGAAAATATGTCACGCACTGGTATTTTGTACGACTTGCTTTATAGAAGGAAAATAAAATAAGTCTGTTGTTTTTGTGTTATTTAGCTCTCTCTACCTCGATTTAATTTATTGAATCTGTTGCTTAATTTGCTTGTTGTATTCAGAATGAGCCTAAGCTATACGTATTGTAGTTTTACTCAAATTTCATTATTTCAAATCTGTATAATCTTATGGTTCATCTCCTGTTAATATTTATAATTTCTGCAAAAGGCCATCAAAAAATTATTCATATCCGATTGCTTATGAATAATTATAAATTTTGATTGGGCCCACACATTGTTGTGACAATATAGCCTACACCAAGTTTAAGGACGTTCTGTTTGCTATCTATGCATTATGTAGGGCCTATGTATATGTTAGAAATCGATCGATATAGTAGAAGAATTTGTACTCACATGCTGATTTGCGTGTTGAACTGATGTACAGTCAATGACTACTCTAAGGCCATCTAAATATTATAGTGAGGGGAAGGTCTTGGAAGTGGCGAACTATATGGAGGGAGGGGGTAACTGTACTTGTAGGCCTAACATTGATTTCCCATTGTAGATCGCCATTTGGTTGCCACATTTACAATTTATAGAATAATGATGTGACGACGGACAAAAACTTTTACTTTATTCACTTACATTGTTAATTCAATCGTAATGTTCAATATTTCAAGGGATAGTTCTCTTTAAACATGCATGTACGACATTGCTTTGTAATCAAGCTCCCCTCCCCTCCCTCTTCCTCATCCCGTCTATACAAGGTAGAAGAAAATATTTGTTCGTATTCTTAACAAAGCCTACTTTTCGAGTGTCGTTTGATTTAGGCGCTATATGGCAACGGTTGCTCAAATGTGTATCAACGAGAACCGTTATGAATTTTCTTGCGATTGGCGAAATGCATGCTTTGCGTTGAAATCTAGTCTGGTCTGTTATCTAAAAATAGTTGGAAAGCCTTCTTCGTGAATTAAGCAACTGTTTGCTTGCTGGCCGGTGGATGTAGCCAAACAGCATCTCGTCTTTGTGTGTTAAATATCCAACAAAGGCATACAAAAATATCACGTAAATCTTCTGCCTATAACGTAAAAAACTCCTTGGTGCATATTAAAGTGTATTTTGTAACTGAAAGTTAGTATTGAAGTATATAATTTTTGGAATTAGGTACCTCTTCGGATTTAACATAATTATGTTGCCTGCATTATTATGCATGATGGTATGTTACGGACGGTTCTATATTTTAAATTAGAAATTAAAGCCTAAAAAAGTTTTTTTTAAAAAAATTACTATATCCCTCTGTAAAGCAATATGCTTGTATTGTTTCAAAACTGGGTGCGCATATAATATGAAGGACATGCTTTAATTTATTGGATGAGCGTAGCGAAGATTCCATTTCACTACACAGCTGGAGAAAAAAAATCCGGAATGTTTTTTTCTTCTTTCTTTCTTTTTTGGATGAGCGTAGCGATGCGAAACGAAGATTCCCATTCACTGACAATGGAGAAAAAATCCAGAATGTTTTTTCTTTCTTTCTGTATTTTGTTTTTTTGTTAAACGATTCCGGCTAAACCGAATACTCCGATTGCGACGAAATTTTAGGAACCTTCGAAATCTCTGAATTAAGAACTGTAATTTTGGAGCGCAATCGAAAAATTATTTCTCATGAAAATCGAATTTTACGATTTTTTTCGATTTTTAAAAAATTTATTTTACTTATAACAACTACATGCTTTATCCGATTTAATGATTTTTTCACAGAAACTTAATTTATGAATTAGATATTCGTGTGAAATTTAGGCAATCGGAAAATTATTTTTCATGAAATAAAATGTTTGTTTTTTCTTTTTTTTAAGACAATTGTTTTACTTATTACACACATCTTGATTATGTAATAATTTTTTACAGAACTAATTATAATATATTCGTGAAATTCGAGCGCATCGAATAATTATTCTTAAAAAAATCAAATTTCGTTCTTATTTTAATTCGATTAATTCATTTAAAATTTAAGTATCTTATTTAATTTATAATTTAAAAAAATTGAACTTAGTAATAATTTTTTAACAGAACAACAGAAAATCGCATAACATGCTCATGCACCAATTACGCTCTCCACAGCGTGGACTTAAGCGTTTTCCTAGTATTTGTGTGTTTGTTAACACATCGCTAAACCAATTACTCAATTGCCATGAATTTTATGGCTTCGAAATCTCTGAATTAGAACTGCACGTTTTTGAGCGCAATCGAAAAATTATTTTCATGAAAATCGCAATTTTACGTTTTTTTCGTTTAAAAAAAAATCGACTATAACACCCACATGCTTTATCCGATTTCAATATTTTTTCACAGAACCTTAATATTATGAATTAAATATTCGTGCGAAATTTGAGCGCAATCGAATAATTATTTCTTATAAAAATCGCAATTTTTCTATTTTTTAAAAATTTTGATTAATTAAAAAAAATCTTGAACTTAGTAATAATTTTTTTACAAAACAACAGAAAATCCGCATAACACATGGCAGCGTAAACTAGGAAAACGCGAAAGTCCCGCCGCGTTGATGGATGAGCTTTTTAAAGTTTTTAGTTTGCGTGGGATATCTTTACTTTTGCAAGTTCTTTGTTTTGTTGCCTACGCATTGTAGGTGATTGTTGTCAAGTTTCTTTTGTTTCTTGTCAATTGGTATTATTTATCGTAAAAAACTTATATTAAAAGCTTTATTTCTATATGGATTCTGGCTAACTTTGTCAACTTTTTCACTCAAAAGGTACTACATCACCATAACCTTAATGTCCATGTATAATATGAACGTTGTAGCCCCACCCGTTTGGTCAGAATTGGCCCAAATGGCACGAAAATATCGCACAAAAAATCAAAAAACTTATATTAAAAGCTTTATTTCTATAGATTCTGCGTAACTTTTTCAATTTTTTCTTTCAGAAAGCAATACATCACCATTACCTTAATGTCCATGTATAATATGAGTAGCCCCACCCGTTTGGTCAGAATTGGCCCAAATGGCACGAAAATATCGCACAAAATATCGAAAAAAATCGTAAAAGTACGATATTCATGAGAAATATTTCTTCGATTGTACCCAAAAACGTGGCAAGTCTAAGTTCAGAGATTTCGAAGGTCCTGTGAAATTTTCATCAAGATCGCATTTGCCGTTTGCCCGGTAGAGAGCGAACAAACAGACAAAAATACAAAAAAAAAACACCCGAGCTAAATTTTTTGGGGGGTCAGTGAAATTGAAGTCTTCGCTTCACTCGCTACGCTCATCCAATTAATTTTACACTTGAGTACGTTAGTTATCATATGTGTTGTTACTTACTCTGTATGTTATTCCAACACAAAGCAAAATATGCACTGCGACAGCACTGTAGGCCTATGTTAGGATCCAACCAGACTTTCGTGCAAGTGATCGAAGAACAGTCAATTCAACACTTGTCGTGGCTCTCCATGTGACTATTTTACTATTGTATGGAAATCCGAACCGACTCGTTGGAATGACTGAGCGAATGAATTCATATCCTGTTTGTGTCCACATGTTTTAAAAAATCTCGGGAGTTTTTCGTGTTACAAATATCACCAACTTCAAGGACTTGTGTATTTACAAGTTATGTGCCGTATATGCATCACTTTCCTGTCCGTCCGTCCGTTGTGTGTTTGACAAGTCTTACGAAAAAACATACCAAAACCAAATTCCGATTGACATGCGTATTTTATTTAACATTGCCCTTCAAGAGGATGATGATATGCTACGTAATGCTTTGGTGACACATGGGGTCAGAGGGGCGGGGCTAGCCTTTTTTAAAGTGATAATTTTTGTGACACGGCTCTTGCACCAAGAGAGAGAGAGAGAGAGAGAGAGAGAGAGAGAGAGGGTCATATTTTATTTCTTTGTACTCGGCACCTCCACCAATACATTTCAATGCACCATAAAAATAAACGTGTGTTTTCTTCACACAATATAAAATATTCCCATATTTGCTCCCTATTTCGATATTCTCGCATACCCGTGGCGTGCGTGTTAAATCATGTTTTTACTATTTTAATGCGCGATACATACTGTAGGAACCGTGTTAGCTGCATTGAACTGATTATCAGTGTTGCCCTGTGTTGCAATGTGTATTGACTGAAACATTCGCTTTCAAGGTTGCCTTATAACACCAAAATATGATTGATAAATATTTTAATAGTGTCACGTTCGGTTATCATGTTTACGACAATCCCAATCTAACAGTAATTTAATAGAAATTGGCCTGGGTCTAGTTTAATTGACAACAGGTATTTAGAGTAGAATATCTGTGTTTTAACCCCGACCGGGGATAGTTTGCGTGACAAATGCTATTACATAACATTCTACTCGAATCCTTATCAGGGCCGTTTTAAGTTATGATGACTACATATAGACACAAATTTTGGAGGCGCCCCAAATGCCATGTTTGGCAATGTAATCTTTTAGAGAATCACTGATTACCAACGACCCTGGATCTTTATTGATTACTAAAATGTCGCATCCTCATTCTCATTCATTTAACAGTTTTTTCAGCGATTTTTCTGATTGTGATGTTTATAAGACGTTTCTGACTTCTTGTGTCTATTTTTTATTATCTTGAACGGCGATCGCCACATGATCGCTCGATGATGCTGATAGTAGCCTATCAGTGCCAGGGCGGATCCAGGGTGATAATATGACCCAAGTAAGAAACCAAGGAAATGGGGACCAAGCAGGGGGGGCTTGGGGGTTTCCCTCCCAACAATAGCGCCGCAGGCGAAATGTTTGAAAATCACGTGTTTTAAAGTGCGTTTCGTGCGTTTTAGAAAAAGTGACGGACCAGTCAATGATAATTCAATTTATAGTGTTTTACTTTTTGTACATGACGCGATACAGAGGCGGCGCCAGGCGCCCCTTCTGTATCGCGGCGCCTTATAGGCACGTGCCTAGTTGGCCTATTGGGTAATACGGCCATAGCTATATTTTATTCCAACGAATGTTCGATTTAGTATTTCCATAATCAGTTTACTATACGCGACCATAGCTTATAGGCAGTGTGAAGGAGTAGTAGCATCTCTAGCAGTAGTTTTTAAATACCTATTCATGTTCTTGTTTTTAGGGTATACGAGTTATCCCACACATAACAAAATTTGTAAAAATACAGCCAAACCTTACACACTCAAAAGAAATTAGATCTAAAAAGAGGCCAAGCTCATCTACCCTTTCACATTTGCGCATTCTTAATTCATTGGATGAGCGAAGCGAAGGCTTCAATTCCACTGACCCCTCCAAAAATTTAGCTCCAATTTTTTTTTTTTGTATTTTTGTCTGTTTCTTTGCTCTTTACCAGGCAAACGGCATATCCGATCTTGATGAAAATTGGAGGGGACCTTCGAAATCTCTGAACTTAGAGCTGTATTGTTTTTGGGTACAATCGAAGAAATATTTCTCATAAATATCGTACTTTTACGATTTTTTTCGATTTTTAGTGCGATATTTTCGTGACATTATGGCCGATTCTGACCAAACGGGTGGGGCTACAACGTTCATATTTTACAAGTACATTAAGGTAATGGTTATGTTTTGCTTTCTGAAAGAAAAAGTTAAAAAAGTTTGCCAGAATCCATAGAATAAAGGTTTTAGTAAGAGTTTTTTTTAGGTTTATAATAACAATTAACAAGTAACAATAGAAACTTGACAACAATCACCTACAATGCATTTAAAAAGCACTTGCAAAGGAAAAGTTGTCCTACGCAAACTAAAAACTTGCAAAAAAGCTCATCCATCAACGCGGTGGGACTTAAGCGTTTTCCTAGTAAACTTACAGTGTCCCGTTACAGCCTCCTTAAAAAAAGCTTGGCAAAATAGAATTTGCAATTATTAATTTAAACGTTAGTTCATCCGAGTTCTTTTTTTCTAATTAATTTAAAGTTAAACGTAATATCATGCAAATTCTATTTTGTCGAGCTTTTCAAGGATGCTGTTACGGGACAGTTTACGTTTTTGAATAATGAATGCGCAAATGTGGAAGGGTAGATGAGCTTGGCCCCTTTTTAGATCTCATTTCTTTTGAGTGTGTAAGGTTTGGCTGTATTTTTAAAAGTTTTTGTTATGTGTGAGACTTCATTACTTTTTCAAGTTCCATTGCAAAATTATTTGTAAAAATATAATAATTTGAGCAAAGTTGATTGAATTGCTATGGTATTACCAATTAACAATAGAATGTAAAATCTAGTGGTCCAAAGACTGGTGTACGCGATCATTGTCAAGTAACTATAGTTACTTGTTGGTTGTATGCCTGTATAAGGCTTATATTAAAACCTTAATTTGGAAGCCTTCCAGCAAACTCTTTCAACTTTTCTTTTCAAAAGACCCTATATCACTATTACCTTAATGTCCATGTAAAATATGATCGTTGTAGCCCCACCCGTTTGGTCAGAATCGCTGGGCAATTAAAACTGACGAATTAGACCGTAGTAGCAGTAGCAGTAGCAGTAGCTAACATCCTTAAAGTGATTTTGAGCAGTAGCTAACATCCTTAAAGTGATTTTGAGCATGTTTCAAGCCATTTTTTCACCAAGAAGGAATGCTCGTACCCCAACCAAATTTGGCATGTGTTGTCAGGTACTTAAATCCCCTTGATTTTGATAGTTTTTAAGTTCACATCACGTTTCATGACGGCTGGGTGACACCTCGAAATCACCCCAACTCTGCTTGCTGTATAAGGTGCTTGAGTGTGTAGCGCACCGCGGCTTGGCTGCGGCGCCCTAACGGGCACCTAGATTGGAGATAATTTTGGTATTCAGCATTCGCTTTTATTTTAATTATTGTTAATTATTATTTAATTATTGTATTTTATATATTTATTATTTGACACATAAAAATAAAATGCCAAAGCCCCATTTACATTGGCAATAGTACGTCTTATAAATGTTCCCCCTGTCCCAAAATCCCACCTGCTTCGATGTATATGCTTTGATGGTTAATCTCGAATTTCCGGTATATTATGCACTATGTAGTGATTTCATGTAATTCTTACACGTATTTTACACTACGTATATCACAGCACTCAATCCGAATTGACTCAAGTCGGTTCGAGTTCAATTCGGTTTGAGTCTCTTGATATACACACTCGATTCGCATTGAAGTCAATCCACTTTCCAAAGTGGACTGACGCATTCAATACGGATTCAAAACTGCCTTAGAGATATAGATTTCAGTGAATACCATTATTAGGCAGGCGGTGTTTATTACATGTTTACAATAAAATGGCGTCTTGGAGGCTTTATAAGACATTAGGCTTTAAATTTACGTAGCTGTAGGTAGAGATACAAGTACATAGTATTTTCAAGTGTTATTCATAGAATCTTGTAGCATCAATTTAAACTGCCACAACAACAACTTCAATTCGAATCGAAATAGGATTGAGGAAGTCGTTTCGAATGTCCGTGATATACACTTCAAGTCAAACCGAATTGAACTCAAACCGAATTCAGTCAATTCGGATTGACTGCTGTGGTATACGTAGTGTTAGACTAAGGGGATGATCACACAGTCCCATATATTGTGTTTTATCAATTATTAGACGAGTGAGCGCAGCGAACGTAGTCTTTTTCCTAACGCTATACTCGATCGGGCCTTGGCCGTGAGCATTGTCCAATGTCTGTCTGCTGTCTGTCTGTCTGTCTGTCTGTCCGGGCTCATACGGCCGAACGGCCAAATAGATTGAGCTGAAATTTTAAACACACATCCGTGACCAGGTAACTGAGAACTGCTAACAAAATGAGCAATATCTGTTGCGATTTAAGCTCACAAGAAATAAAAATTTGAAAAATTTGAACTTAGATTGCAAATGTTTAAAATACCCATTAGTAAAATAGAACACAGCCTGTGAAAGTTTGCGATCAGATGAACCAAGTAAATGTTTATTATTATTTTGTTTTCATTATGTATGGCTTCTGTCATTCTGTAAATGATGCTGGGCTATTGCTGGCTATCAAGGATACTATTATACACTTCGTTTGGGCTGGTGATGATCTACAAGAAACAGTGCGACGTATTTTATCTCGCAAACATCAGCTGGTAAGTAGGGTAGTACATTACTTTCCGAAACTAGAATGCGAGCTCTGGCAGTCGTTGTCGGGGACCCCCCATATTCTCTGACGACCTTCCCCACGACGACGCGATCAGGACAAAACGAACGATGACAAAGACGATGACGACCACGACGCGAGAACCCTCCCTTTTCTTTCACCTTTACCCGTGGCTATCTCTGACCAGCACCAGCATGAGATTTTCCTCCCTATATCCTCTAGGCAAGAGTGGTGATTTTTGACCTAGCGGTTGTCGCACCCTTAATCCAAACTAAAACGGGGGACGTATGGGACCAGCCTTTTTCATAATAGGACGACGACAAACGGTTGACTCACCCTAAAACCAAAAAATTATAAGCCACTTTCTCTGTTCGCCTAGGTCTAAATGTTTTATTTTTTTGGGTTTATTTGGATTAAGGACGCGTCAACCGTTAGGTCATAATGCACGACTCTAGCCTAGGGGATGGGGAGGAGGGGCCCATGCTAGTCAGAACTAGCCATGGGTAAGGGGAGGAAGGGGGATTTCTCACGTCGTGGTCGTCATTGTCTTTGTCATCGTTCGTTGTGTCATTGTCACCGTCGTCGGGGAGGTCGTCAAGGGAAGGGGGAGGTTTCCCCGACGACGATTGCCAGAGCTCGCCTCTGGTTTTGGGGAGTATAATATACTTCCCTCTTATTAGCTGATGTTTGCGAGGTGGACCTTTTCTCTTGAATCGCCTTTTACGATTAGCAGAGCCATGCTCTGGGCCAATTCTACCCCGAACCCAGACGGAATCGTCTTTAATTTTTCATACATTGACGCTGGAGGAAGTACCTGTTCTAAGGGTCATACACCGGCCGTTCCATTTAGCCTGGGGTGTAGCCTATCTGTTCAACAAGGGTCTGTGACCACAAATGTTTGTATAAAGATTATACTAGGGAAACGCCAAAGTCGTTGTTAGACGAGTGAGTGAGCCATGTGTTGAGTCACCACATTACAACACACACATTACACACACATTACTTTTCTTCCCCCTACCTTAGACCTCCCTAGCCTATCATTGGCTAAAGTGGCGCATTATGGCCGGACAGTTGACGTGCCCTTAAACTTAACTAGGAAAACGCTAAAGTCCCGCCGCGTTGATGGATGAGCGTAAGTTTTTATAGTTTGCGTGGGACCACTTTTCCTTTTTAAGTGCTTTGTGAATTGTATTGTAGGTGATTGTTGTCAAGTTTCTATTGTTACTTGTTAATTGTTATTAAATACCTCAAAAAACTTAATTTAAAACCTTTATTTATATGGTTTCTGTAAAATGTTTTCAACTTTTTCTTTCAAAAAGCAATACATCACTATAACCTTAATGTCCATGTGAAATATGAACGTTCTAGCCCCACCCGTTTGGTCAGAATCGGCCAAAATGTCACGAAAATATCTCACTAAAAATCGAAAAAAATCGTAAAAGTACGATATTCATGAGAAATATTTCTTCGATTGTACCCAAAAACGTGGCACGTCTAAGTTTAGAGATTTCGAAGGTCCCCTCAAAATTTCATCAAGATCGCATATGCCGTTTGCCCGGAATCGTGCGAACAAACAGACAGAAAAAAAAAAAAAAAAAACATTGGAGCTAAATTTTTTGAGGGGTCAGTGAAATTGAAGTTTTCGCTTCGCTCGCTACGCTCATCCAAAAACTTAAAACCCTATTATTTATACCACAATATAATTACCTAACTTAAATCCAATTCATGTTCACGGGTACTCAACACGTGGCTCTCTCACTCGTCTAACAACGACTTTGGCGTTTTCCCTAGTCAATTAGGCCTATATATTAAAGCATTGTGTTGTCATTGTGTTATCAAAACTCCATGGTGTTTTAGTCCACTAAGGGTCAATTTTCGAACACGGCCACACGTCATTAATTTTCCATAAGCGCGTACGATGGTTAAGTAGCAGTGACTGTTGTGTATCCATCCCTTAATTCACTTGCGAATCGCACTACTCGTCTCGATTAGCCCTGCTACATGAATACTGTATTTTATTCCTCAGTGTATTATTCAGCCACGGAGAGACACGAAACATCCAAACGAAATAGTACAGCTGGTCTCGTGATCGACTGGCGACCTTCATGGCTTGACCACTAGTCAGGCATTATTTATTTATCAACCACGCGATAACATCACGGCACGAATTATTTACGTGGGATTACGTATTCGATAAGTACCTATACATATTTAGTTTTTGAGGATAAAAAGTGGTTTCTTTAGAGAGTGCTGGAGTGGACTACTAAAACCTCCATGATCGTTTATAGGGCGCTACAGCTGATATTTAAAAAAACAAGTCTGCTTCTCAAACGCTTCTCATAGTCGCGTTGATTAATCAAATAAGGTTAATAGGCATCTCTCTACATTCCTAACATTGGGAAAAATTGTAATTGGTATCCTAAAACGTGCTATATTCGGAGAAATCGAAGAGCCCTTTGTCCAGTGGCGCACCCAGGCGGGAACCTTAATTTTATGAATTAATATATTCGTGTGAAATTTGAGCGCAATCAAAAAATTAATTCTTCTGAAAGTTGCAATTTTACGTTTTTTTCGTTTAAAAAAAATTTCTTTGACTTAACACCTACATGCTTTATACGATTATAATGATTTTTTTTACAGAACCTTAATTTTATGAATTTTTGTATTCGTGTGAAATTTGAGCGCAATCGAAAAATTATTTCTCATGATAATCGCAATTTTCCAATTACGTTCATCCAACAATGCGCCTGAAAAAGCGTTTGCGAAGCTTCCTAGTTGGATGAGTGAAGCGAAGACTTCAATTTCACTGACTCCCAAAAAATTTAGCTCGGGTGTTTTTTGTTTTTTTTGTTTCTTTTCTGTCTGTTTGTTAACTCTCTACCAGGCAAAAGGGATATTCGATCTTGATGAAACTTGGAGGGCACCTTCGAAATCTCTAAACTTAGAGGTGTATTGTTTTTGGGTACAATCGAAGAAATATTTCTCATGAATATCGTACTTTTTTTTCGATTTTTAGTGCGATATTTTCGTGACATTTGGGCCGATTCTGACCAAACGGGTGGGGCTACAACGTTCATATTATACATGGACATTAAGGTTATGGTGATGTAGTACCTTTTGAAAGAAAAAGTTGAAAAAGTTGGCCAGAATCCATAGAAATAAAGCTTTTAATATAAGTTTTTTACGGTAAATAATAACAACAAGTAACAATAGAAACTTGACAACAATCACCTACAATGCGTAGGCAGCAAAACAAAGCACTTGCAAAAGTAAAGGTATCTCATGCAAAAAAAACTTTAAAAAAGCTCATCCATCAACGCGACTAAAAAAAGCGTTTGCGGTGCTTCCTAGTTTAAAGAATAATTATTGGATGAGCGAAATGAAGACTTTAATTTCACTGACCCCCAAAAAATTTGCTCATTTTTTTTTTCGCTCTCTACCGGGCATCGGCATGCGATCTTGATGAAAATTGGAGGGAACCTTCGAAATCTCTGAACGGCCTAAACCTGCCACGTTTTTGGGTACAATCGAATAAATATTTCTCGTGGATATCGTACTTTTACGATTTTTTTCGATTTTTTGTGCGATATTTTCTAGACATTTGGGCCATGAAAGAAAAAGTTGGAAAAGTTAGCCAGAATCCATAGAAATAAAGGTGGTAATATAAGTTTTTTGAGGTATATGAAAATAACTAACAAGTAACAATAGAAACTTGACAACAATCACCTACAATGCGTTCAAAAAGCACTTGCAAAAGTAAAGAGAGCCCACGCAAATTAAAAACTTACAAAAAAGCTCATCCATCAACGCGACTAAAAAATGCGTTCGCGAAGCGGCCTAGTAAATATATCAAGCCTGAAATTGACAACTAGGCAAGCACCACAAGTGCAATCACTGACTTTTGAATTATAATATTAACAAAGATGTGTTGAGTATTTAAATTAACAATACTTCATCAATTTTGTTTTTGAAAATTGGTACGGCACAAATTGAGTTAACTTCACAATTTTGATGTTTTAGTTTTAATATTTTTCACTCTTTGATTATTAATTTTGACAACGATTTCAAAGTAAAATTCTTGCCTTAATGTGAATTTCATGGATTGAACGATCATTGTCTGTAGATTAATGTTATGCCATATTTAACTAATTCAAACCGCTATCGAGGTTGTGATTATGTACAAGTTATTGTTCTGTTTGCAGCAAGGTCGTCCGGTTGTTCCTCTCACTAGGTCGGTGAACTTAACCCCAAGATTCTACTTGCGTTGTTTACCCTCTTGATTTCGAGAAGAAATCATAGATAATAAGGCCTTGGTGCGAAGCGTTGTGCTTACTTCTTACAAAGGAATCTTCAAATAGTAAAACTGTTATTTTTTGTGATTGAGTTATTTGTTATAATATTTTAGAAATATTTCCAAACTATGATGCTATAAATCATCTCTTATCACTTGCTTTTTAGCATGATTAACGATCTTTTTACCATCATTATGTTGTTGGTGAATTGACGATTGATTTACTGCTAAGTTCAGTGTGCGTGTGTGAACTTCACTTAAAATTTGTTCTGGAATGGCTCCCCTCACCGCAGGAAAAACTTTTGGAGCAATAGCGTGTGTGTTTTTAGAGCATATAGCTGTGTCAGAAGTAGGGGTGGTTAATTATTCACAACTCGTACGGAATAGCGCGTTCTCTTCTCCTCTGCGGGGTATTGACTACCTTTACAACCAGCTATTCTTCTAGGGGAGAAGCTTCTAGGAGTATACTTAGGCAGAATTTACTTTGCCATCCGTTTTGAGAGCTTAGAGAGCAAGCATAGAACGAGTAGAGAAGGCACGATCATATTTTATGATTAATGGACACAGATAAGTAGGTTTAATTAGTAATTAATATTGAACATTTGTTTCACAAGAAGACGATGAATGGTAGCTCAGTAGGATTAATACTCAGGTTTAATTAATATTATCAGGCCTTTAAGTAAACCATATAACAGGAAATTTTAATAATCAAGACGGCTCGAAAAGAAGCTATAGCGTATAAGAGATGGATGACGTATTTTTACATTGTAATTCGATTAAAGTCAACTGATAAGTTAATCCATCCAGCATTCTAGGATACTCTAACGAAATATGTTTTATACAGTGAAATGCGTCAAGTTGTATGCTTTTATCTCAAATACTCGTTTAGTATGTATGAGATGTGCATTGGTTACAGCAAGACAGGGGAACATATGTTATGCAAGAAATATAGTTCCATAAACGCTTACTCGTTTCCCTCAATTTCGTTGTGGCGATATTTAGAGCCACAATATTGCTCTTCCCCATTCACTGCTGATCATAGTGTAGAGCTGCTGTAGGATAGTTGCATGCATATATGTTACTAGTTGTCGATCATCATGAATACTAGCAAACATTGCCAAACAGACATTGGCTTGGAGCTGAATACCTAACAGTTACCGGTTCGTTCACATCTTTATTCATGCAGGAAGTGGAAAATTCGGCTTAGCATATTCCAACAATGGCGTCGATAAAAATGTAAGAATCAATGCTCAAATGCTTTTCTTGGCCTTCAGGTACTAAACCAATGCAGCTTGACGTAGAAGTTGCATTGCCTCGTGACAAGTACGTGTCGTGCACATTGTTTCGTCTAACAACCTCTAACTTTTTAATTGTGATTTTGTTCTTTCTTTTTTTTCGGTTTGGTGCCTCTGAAACACGTTCTTGTAAGTAGGTGTTTATTATGTTTATGCTACTGAGTTGGTATGTTTGTGCTAGTTCCATATAAAAGGCTACAGTGACGAATGAGCAAAAAATTACAGAAAAGCGTTCCCATCTCGATGAATTTTGTCCCACTCAGACCATACTCATATTTCAATATAGGCAGGTTCGAATCTGGTTGGGGACAGGGGTCGTGGCAATCCTGCGGTTCGTTGCTCACGGTTAATTATGAAATGGTTGCTTCGGGACAACTCGGACGATCTGTTGCGTACCTTCATCGGGTGTGTTTGAAATATTGTCTGCGAATGTTAAATTATTTTGAGTCTGCAGAGAAATCAACGTTTACTTTAAATTATACGATACAGTTCCCTTGCATAGTGTGAGGATTTATTTAAGGGCTGGGCTATGACATTATCATTCAATGATCAATATCACGTGAAAATTTCGATATCGATATCCTTGTATCGAAATGTTATTATTTGTGCCAAAAAAATTTAGTATAAAAAATGCTTTCTTTTCATGTGTAGCTAAAAATGGTTGGTGAATCGCCAGAACTGAATTACGACTTTCACATTCTTACACTCGCGTTAAATGACCCGGCACCTCCACCATTTTTAATAGTCAGCAAGAATTTACTATAGGCTACCCACTCGGCACCTCCACCACGTGAGCATGAATTTTGAAGAAATGGGTAAATTTTTCTTTGGTATTTACAGCACAGGGCCTACATTGCTTACACATTAATATTTTCAAAAATTCCCATTCTAGCTTTTGACGCTTATTTTTTTTTTAATCAAAATTTTGTCCAAATATATGGGTATCGAAAATATTCCCACATGCCGATATTGTATAGAAAATATCGATTTCTTTGTCCGTCCCTAATTTATTTCTATTTTTCCTGTTTGCAGTTATTCTGTTAGGCCTAGTTCAAAATCTTTCCCCTTATTACATACTTCCAGAAAATTGCTCCCCTACATATGTTTTAATTAACTGTCCGTCCGTTCTTCTGTACGTCTCACGTCTTACGATGAAAACCGAACACGACCTCCGATTGTTTTTTGTTCGCATTGCTCTTCATCAGGGGGGAGGGGGGGGGGGGCTAGTCTTTCTTAAAAGGGGCATTGTTGTGTACTTGACACGCCTACCAAGCGATTTTAATGCTGGATTGAGAATGTAGTGTGTTCTGCGATTATCTGTGGTTAAGTAGCTTCGCTCCCTATTATGGAATCTATCCGTATTGTGGTTACTCCTGCACCCGTGTGTTGACAATGTCAATATTCGTTTGGCAACCGATGACAACTGAACGTATCTACAATAATATATTAAAGAATAAACCCTCTTGAAGACGCTTGTCTCTGATGTTTTGGTGCCTGACATGTGGTTTTCACCTGTAACGACTTTAGAAATATATAACCTCCAGTCCAGTCCGGTGCAATAATTCGATTTATGCTGAGTATGATGAGTATCAAGGCGCTGTATAAAAGGCTCAATTCGCTATGCTTATTATTGTAGGGGTCGACTTTTGGCACCGTACTTATTCGATTCGATTCACATTATTATTCAGTGCACTGCACATAAACCCTCATGTTGATTTTGGGGAAGGCCTTGTTTTTTTTTCTACATGTCTGTTTAGTTTGCTGTTTAAACGAGGGAGCGGAGCGACTGAGTGTCTCCAAACGGCTCTCATTCTGTGATTCTGTGTGTATGTCTGTCTGTCTGTCTGTCTGTCTGTCTGTCTGTCTGTCTGTCTGTCTGTACGTCGAAAATCAGCCGAACCCTCGAACAGATTGCGCTGAAATTTCAACAGACATCCGGTACGAGTTTACTGAATACTGTTAACAAAATCAGCTAGATCCATTGCGATTTAATCCTACAGTAAATAAAAATGTGATTGTTTAAAATATCGATAGCATTTGTTTAGTAGCAGCTAGCGGGGCGTGATCTGTGTGGTTGGCATGGCATAGTGGTAAGCATTTAGCCTACCGCACGGAGGGTCGGAGTTCGATGCCCGTTGGATAGAACTTTTTATATTGTTACACTCACATATTATTTTTGAGGGGTGTTAAATGGAAAATAAAAATTAGGTGATTTTGTTTTATCTTGGAAATTTGTTAATGTTTCACGCTAATACGTTTTGAACACGATTCGAATTTTGAATGTTCAATTTAAATAATTATTGTTGCAGAGTGAGTTCCAGTTTAAAAAAGGTGACCAGACGGACCGGTTTTAATAGTCGGAACACTTGTACCGGTGTCCCGAGTGAATCATTAAAATAGTGTTTTTGTACCGGTTTGCAATTTGAGGGGGAAAGTGAGCCAGTATTCTGTCAACTGTATGTGAATGGAATTGGAGGGTAACGTTTTATTTGAAAAAAATCCCCTTCTCGGATAAATAGGCCTAGGCTACGAATAGTAACTATTTTTTTTCATAGGGAAACGCCAAAGTCGTTGTTAAACGAGTGAGTGAGCCATGTGTTGAGTACCTGGTATCATTCCCCATACTGGGCTAGATCCAGCCATAATTTTATGAATTAAGATATTCGTGTGAAATTTGAACACAATCAAAAAATTATTTCTTATGAAAATCGAAATTTTACGGGTTTTTTCTTTTTTTAAAACAATTCTTCGACTTCCTTATCCGATTTTAATGATTTTTTCACAGAACCATAATTTTATGAATTAAGTTATTCGTATGAAATTGGTTAATTTAATCATTTTAATCACATTAAAATGTACCCGTCCTGATGGTCTAGTGGTTAAGACGCTCACCTGGAATGTGGGAGATCCGTGGTTTAATTCCCGGTTGGGGCGGACTTTTTATAATTTCTGAATTGTAGTAAATAATATAAATTGGAACACCATCAAAAATTATTTCTTATGAAAATCGAAATTTTACGATTTTTTTTCTTTTTAAAGAAAAATAATGTTTATTTTTTTTTAATTTTAAATTAATTTTAAAAAAAAATCTTCAACTTAGTTATGATTTTGTTACAGAACAACAGAAAATCCGCGTAACACATGGCATCTCAATGCACCAATTACGCTCATCCAACAACGCGCCTGAAAAAACGTTCGCGAAGCTTCCTAGTTAACACAGAACGGGTTATGGGATCAGTCTGATTTTTTTTTGAAGGTCATGGACTACATATCAGGTCATATACCGAGTTTTAAGATTGTAAATATTTCGGGGCGGCGTGTGCAGATAGCTGAAAACCCCCCAACTCGGGTAGGAGTAAACAGGGTCGAGTTAGTCATCGCCTTCTAAGCAGTCGCGTGCGCTTGGCTGCGGGCGAATGACCGTCGCCCCAGATGTTAACAATCATGCAATTTACAACAGATCATAAAGTTATGCTTACTTTATTATTGGATGAGCGTTGCGAAGATTCCATTTCACTACACTAGAGAAGAAAATCCAGAATGTTTTTCTTTTTTTTTTGTTTGTATTTTTGTGTGTTTGTTTACACGATTCCGGCTAAATCGATACTCCAATTGCGATGAAATTTTCTGGAGACCTTCGAAATCTCTGAACTTAAAACTGCCTAGTTTTTTAGCGTAATCGAAAAATTATTTCTCATGAAAATCGCAATTTTACAATTTTTTTTTGATTTTTTAAAAATTTCTTTGACAGATAACACCTATATGCTTTATCCGATTGTAATGATTTTTGCACAAAACCTTATTTTTATGTATTAACATATTCTTGTGAAATTTGAGCGCAATCGAAAAAAATATTATTACTCATGAACACATGGCAGTTCAATGCATCAATTACGCTCATCCAACAACGCGCCTGAAAAAGCGTTTGCGAAGCTTCCTAGTTTATTGGATGAGCGAAGCGATGATTCCATTTCACCACACTGGCGAAAAAAATCCGGAATGTTTTTTCCCTGTATTTTTGGCTGTTAGTTAACACGATTCCGGCTAAACCGATACTCCAATTGCGATGAAATTTTCTGGAGGCCTTCGAAATCTCTGAACTTGGAACTGACACGTTTTTAAGCGCAATCGAAAAATTATTTCTCATGGAAATCCAGTTTTACGATTTTTTTCGATTTAAAAAAATTTCTTCGACTTTTAAACACCTACATGCTTTATTTTAATAATAATCTAACTAGGAAGCTTCGCAAACGCTTTTTCAGACGCCTTGTTGGATGAGCGTAAAAAGTGCATTAAGCTTACATGTGCTATATGCGGATTTTCTGTTGTTCTGTGAAAAAATCATTTCTAAGTTGATTTTTTTATTTTTTATGAAAATAATGATAAAAAAAATAGCTTAATTTTTTTTTTAATTAATCGTAATTTAAAAAAGAAAAAATCGTGAAATTGCAATTTTTTATAAGACATAATTATTTGATTGCGCTCAAATTTAACACGAATATATTAATTCATAAAATTAAGGTTCTGTGAAAAAATCATTACCATAGGATAAAACATGTAGGTGTAGGTGTTATTCGTCAAAGAACTGTTTTAAAGAATAAAAAAAAACGAAAAATTTCGATATTCATGAAAAATAATTTTTCGATTGCGCTCAAATTTCCCACAAATATCTAAATTTTTAAAATTAAGGTTCTGTGAAAAATCATTTTTAAGTCAAAGAAATTTTTTAATCAAAAAAAATCGTAAATTTGCGATTTTCATGAAAAATATTTTTCCGATTACGCTCAAAAACGTGGCAGTTCTAAGTTCAGAGATTTCGAAGGTCTCCAGAAAATGTCATTGCAATTGGAGTATCGGTTTAGCCGGAATCGTGTTAACAGACACCCAAAAATAAAAATAAATAAATAAAAAAATAAAAATAAAAACATTCCGGATTTTTTTCTCCGGTGTAGTGAAATGGAATCTTCCCTTCGCTCGCTACGCTCATCCAATAATAATAATTTTATGAATTAATATATTTTTGTGAAATTTGAGCGCAATCGTAAAATTATTTTTCATGAAAATCGCAATTTTACGATTTTTTCGATATTTTAAAACTTTCTTTGACTTATAACACATACATGCTTTATCCGATAGTAACGATTTTTTCATAGAACCTTAATTTTATGAATTAATATATTTATATGAAATTTGTGCGCAATCAAAAAATTATTTCTCGTGATAATGGAATTTTACGATTTTTTTATTTTTTTATTTTTAAAATTTCTTCGACTTATAACATTTGCTTATAACATATATATTATATAACATATTATATAACATGCTTTATCCGATTGTAATAATTTTTTCACAGAACCTTAATTTTATGATTCAATCTATTCGTGTGAAATTTGAGCGTAATCGAATAATTATTTCTTACGAAATTCGCAATTTTACGCTTTTTTCGGTATTGAACGCTCATCCAACAACTCGCCTGAAAAAGCGTTTGCGAAGCTTACTAGTCTTAGATTATATTTTATGAGCGTAGCGAGCGAAGCGAAGATTCCATTTAACTACACTGCTTAATCCGATTGTCATATTTTTTTTCACATATCCTTTATTTTTTAAATGATATATTCGTGTGAAATTTGAGCGTAATTGAAGAAGTATTTCTCATGAAAATCGCAATTTTACGATTTTATTTTTAAATTTAATACCTACATGCTCTATTCGATTGTAATGATTTTTTCATAGAACCCTAATTTTATGAATTCATTTATTCGTGTGAAATTTGAGCGTAATCGAAGAAGTATTTTTCATGAAAATCGCAATTTTACGATTTTTGGATGAGCGAAGCGAAGATTCCATTCTACTACACTGGAGAAAAAAATCCGGAATGTTTTTTTTTTTTTTTTTTTTTGTATTTTTGTCTGTTTTGTCCGCACGATTCCGGCTAAACCGATACTCCGATTGAGATGAAATTTTATGGGGGCCCTCGAAATCTCTGAACTTAGAACTGCCACGTTTTTGAGCGCAATCGGAAAATTATTTCTCATTAAAATCGCATTTTACGATTTTTTTTCGATTTTTTAAAAATATCTTTGACTTATAACACCTACATGCTTTATCCGATTTTATGATTTTTGCACAGAACCTTTATTTTATGAATTTAGATATTCTTGTGAAATTTGAGCGCAATTGAAAAAATATTTATCATAAAATCGAAATTTTACGGGTTTTTTCTTTTTTTTAAACAATTCTTTGACTTATAACACCTACATGCTTTATCCGATTGTAATGATTTTTTCGGCAGAACCTTAATTTTATGAATTTATATATAAATTTTTAAATTTGAGCGCAATCGAGAAATTATTTCTCATAAAAATCGCAATTGTACGTTTTTTTTTAACAATTACGATTAATAAATTTAAAAAATTAAAGTTAATTTTTAATTTAATTTAATTTAATTTAATTAAATTTAAAAAATTCAACTAAGCAATGATTTTTCCACAGAACAACAGAAAATTCGCATAACACATGGGAGCTCAATGCACCAATTACGCTCATCCAACAACGCGGCGGGACTTAAGCGTTTTCCTAGTATTTTTAATTTAATACCTACATGCTCTATTCGATTGTAATGATTTTTTCACAGAACAATTAATTATATGAGTTAATATATTTGTGTGAAATTTGAGAGTAATCGAAAAATTATTTCTCATGAAAATCTCAATTTTACACTTTTTTTATTTAAAAAAAAAATTACGCTCATCCAACAACGCACCTGAAAAAGCGTTTTCAAAGCTTCCTAGTACGTCTTTAATTTACTCACCAAAGTTAGTATACACGGAACAGGCTGTCCGCGTACTGCTGGACGTTCCCCCGGTGTACTCGAGGTGATTGGTACAATACCACTTCTTGTTTCCAACTCACAGTTTAATTGCGGTTCAATGCCTGTGTTACCCGTACTACCATGATCAAGTTTCACTGATAGTCTCCATAACACTCAAGCATACTTCTTTGGGAGCAGATTTTTTCCCTATTCTGATTGTTTTAATGACCAAACTGTTTTTTTTTCTCTGCTTCTTTAGTTTTCGTTCAACATAACACACACACACACATATTATAATATATTATTATGTATATAATATATAATATAATATATAATGAAGGTGTGTCTCATGTCTCGGTAGCTCAATTGGTAGAGCTATGGTGCGTTAAGCCAGAGGTTCTTGGTTCGATCCCCAGTCGGGGCATACTTTTATTACAACTGCTATCATTGACTAATAATGTCCTTAAAGCGGGCTTATGCTTAAAAACTTTATATTGATATATATATATTTTTTAAAATTTCTTAATTGTAGTAAATAATCTAGGGCGATGGTCGTTCGCCCGTAGCCAAGCGCACGCGACTGCTAGTAGGCGATGATAACTCGACCCTGTTTACTCCTACCCGAGTTGGGGTGTTTTCAGCTATCTGCACACGCCGTCCCGAAAGATTTACAATCTTGAAACTCGGTATATGACCTGATATGTGGTCCATGACATACAAAAAAAAATCAGCCCGATCCGATAACCCGTTCTGTGTTAAAAAAGTGCGTAAAAATCGACGAAAATCTTCCGGCAGGCTGGTTGGTTGTTTGTTTGGTTGGTGGTGGTGGTGGTGGATTGGAGGGGGGATTCTGACAGAGGAATAAGAGCCTACAGAGTAAACGGTACATCTTAGAACTATGAAACTAGGACCACACTTAGATGTACCTCAGACTCACATACTTCCGCCGAGAGACAAGCAATATTCCACCCCCAACACTCCCTAAATCATCCCCTAAAATTAAAATAATTCATAGCTCTAACCAAAATTGAATTTTTAATCAAATTAGTTATTAAAATTATGTTCTAAAGTGTTTTATAACCCAATCGGCCTATTCTCATTATATAAACCACATTTTGTCAACCCCCATCCCTAATAGTTTATTTTAACCTTGATTTCCAAACAACAAAAAGATGTGATATCCCCCCCAAATACAAAAATTTGTAAAAAAAAAAAACGGCAGCCAAGTTTTCCTTCCAAAGTCTTCGGCTGTAAATGCTGTGAGATATAGAAGTTGAGCCAAGCATTTCATTCTTTCTCCCTAGTTTCGCATTGAAAGGAAGTTGGATCATTTCGCCTTTTGACGAGCGCCAAGCCAACCATTTTCGTGATAAAAAAATCAAAATTTTAAACTTAAAATCATAAAAAAATTACTTGGCCATTGAATTTGGTACGAGGACTCTAAAAAGTCAATGGTCAAGTAATTTTTTTTATGATTTTGAGTTTAAAATTTTTACTTTTTTTACCACGAAAATGGTTGGCTTGGCGCTCGTCAACAGGCGAAATGATCTTACTTCCTTCAATGCGAAACTAGGGAGAAATAATGAAATGCATGGCTCAACTTCTATATCTCACAGCATTCACAGCCGAAGACTTTGGAAGGAGAGGTTGGCTGCCGTTTTTTACAATTTCTTTTTGTATTTGGCGGGGAGATAACAATTACACCTACGGGAGTGTTTCCCGATGAACCAAATCGAGAAATATATATATATATATATATATATAAGTTTGCAGTATGTATTAAAATGGACTTAGTTGTTAAAAAGTTAGCCTATACTCGTTGTCTTAATTAAACATCTTATAATTCAAGACAGGAATGGGGCATACTTTATAGCTTTTCTTTTTAAATGTAAATCTGCATGGGTACTCGACGATTTGACAGTGCCAAGTAATTGATTTGTAGGAGCGGTGATGGACGAAGATGGGTTTCAGTTAATATATTATTTGAACCACCATAATTTTGTTTTATATATACACCCGTCAATATTAATAATGTACATTAATCACGGGTATAGGGCAAATACGTTTTGGTCCTTCACCTTAACAATTCGTTTTGTCTCCTCCTTTTTCTCCTATACCCACATTAACATATTTATGCCATGGACTTCCTAGCCATGCCTCTTGGCATACCTTCATACCATTTCGCTGAATCCAATTAATGAGTCAATGGATGAATTACATGCACACTACCAACAACAATCAGAATCCGTATTTGATATCAAGAAGAGTTGGTCGGTGGCTGTTCAACGTCATACTAATAAAAACCTTGGATTTGGGAAATAGTTCCCATGTTGGAAAGAATAAGAGAACATAAAGAACAAGATAAAACTGAAGGGCTGAAGAGTAAATTGTTGTACCGAGTCTTTCAGGTTTCTCAATATTGTCTATTCCCTCCCAACCTCTGAGCTATTCTTCATTCCAAGCAACATAACAACTCAAATAACTCAACACTTTGGAACATTAGGAACTTGAGTTTACAATAACTCAATCAATATAGTTTATACTATTTAGTGGCTATGGTCTAGTTTATACTTAGCTTGGCTTTGGCTTACTTACTGTTATCCTGAGTGCCATCTTTATTACCTATACCCAGTACCCATACTCCCGCTTCAAAATAGTATAGTTCATGGATAGTGATGTATAAAAGAAAAACACTATTTTAAAGTAAGTAACGCGTGCGTGCGTGTACATAAAGTCGCAATTTGGTATTAACATTTAATTTTGATACGTTTTGTAAATAAAAATGGTTTTGTGTCAAAAATACTTTTGGTTTTGCGTAGACATATTTAAAATATAATAAGTATGTGATATCAATTCAATGGTGGGTTTATTTGTTTATGTAAATTTACTCTTAATCTGTTTGGTACATTTTTACACATAGATTTCTCCAAGGATATGGGTTGTGGTCAAATCTCAATTTTCTCCACCTAACATTTGTCATTTAATGAGATGAAGGTACCAATGTAGGCCTATATAATAAATATATATAGAGCATTATATGCTATAGGCCTACATAGCTTCTGTTATTCTTCTAATTATCTTAGTTTTCGTTCTACTCCTGATGAATCAATAAATAACCATAAAAATTATATGTTTGACATATTTGGTGAACACGAAAAAGCTATTTCTTTATTATGGTATTGTTATTAGTACTGTATGTTGTATTACGAACCAATGTGCCTCATGATGTCTCTATTATTATTATAACCACTCCCATGAAAATAAAAGAGACCAAGAACAAGTAGCCATAATATGATGATAAGAAGAAATCCCTACACTGCATTCTAGCTTTGAATTCATCCTTACCCCCCCCCCCCCTACCTATTCAATCTACTGGTACATAGTTTCGTCTTGGTAAAAGCAAAATTAATTGTTTTCCAGTGTGACTACTCATCAATTTCAATTATCTATACAATATCAATGCAATAAGCTATTAAATTACAAACCTAGGTTATACGAATTGCAAATAACCCTTCTGGCCAGCGTTTAAGTTAGACAATAGTGATGTATACGTGGAAGACAATACTTTGTTTTATTATGGGCGATGATCACAATATTTCACACTGCATCCATTACATACCATCAGATAACATTATGGTACTCATGGTGCATTTTAGATTGGTGAATTAGTCTCGATCTGTTATCAGTTGTGTTTTGAGTGCATGGCGTAGCGTAGACTGTATTGAACGAGCTCTAATTTTCTGGGGCACTCTTTTATGTTTTCGACAGACATATTATACAATACGTGTGTTTTAAGATCTATTGTGTTAGGTATAATCTATTATAATAACAATACTGGAACAATTGTATCCTGATTTGAACGGGTCTACTGCAGATGAGCTGGCCCTAAGAACTCGAGGATGTGTAACAGAAGTTCATCTGAGTAACAGTCGGACGTCTCATTACTTAGTTAATGTTGCTGTTGTCAACTTTGTTGATGCCGAGGTTTAGGAGATTCGAGGAACTTGAAGACCCCTGCGTCTTTCCCACAGTGACATCATTAAATAGAATGTTATCGTCACTGCCCCTAAGATTGTTCACCCCCAGAAACCGGCAAGGGGTGTACACGCGAACTCGGCTTTTGCCACGTCTCGTGTGTCGACATGGATTTCTTCCCCCCGAAGTGATTAATCGACGTTCTTCTTCTTCTTAAACGTGTACGAGTGGAGGTAGAAGTTCATGAAGAGGATGAAGTTGAGACTGACCAGTGGCACGAAGGTCACTAACAGAGGTTTGGGGTAGCTACACTCTTCACGTAGGTTCTTCAAGTTGATCGTTAAGCCGATACAGAACTGCACCTGAAATATTATTGGCACCATGAAACATTTATTCTATTTGACAGAACTTCACATGAAAGAATTATAAACATTGATTAAGTTTGACATCTGCACCTGAAAGATTATTGGATTCATAAAATATTGATTCTATTTGACATTACTGAACCCTGAAAAAATTGGAATCGTGAAACATTGATTCTGTTTAACAGAACTGCACTTATGATTGAACATGCAACATTGATTATGTGCAATTTGCATTCGTTGACAGGATTCTTATTGGAGCTAGTACATGTTATCAGTACAAAGTGCAAAAGAGAAATACTATAGCAAGGAACTGTCCGCATTTATAAGTGCCGATTGCCAATTTGAGCATTTAGTTCGTATCCTTTATTGCAGATGGTAAGCATCTGGATTGTTGACAAACTTTGCATGTCTGTTAAACAAGGAGATATACATGCAATTAAATATCAAACTTAATTCTTTTTGAACAACAACAATACACAATTTTAGGAAAGCGTCGATGTGTGAAAAGTTTAGGACATTCTGCCTTTCGAATTGGATTCAAAGAACTATGGTTATTTGTGTTGGAAAAGAGTTTACTCTAGATTACCATCTGCAACGTGGTGAGGTACTTCTTCCACCAGAGGTACTTCTGTACTTGCGGCCCGAGAGACGCCAACAAGTAGTACGCATACATGAGGATGTGGACGACAGCGTTCATGAACATGATGTATGTGCCGGACCCGCCTGTAACAATTGGCATGCTGCTTTAGACTAGTAAAATAATAATATAGAGGTATTTTCTATGATCGTTGTAGGTAAATGTAGTAGATTTTCGCAATAGCAAATAATTTGGCAGGGGCGATGAAAAGGAAGTACAAATTTGTATTAATGACAAAAAAATTATTCAGATGTTGACGATAATGAGTTTTTCAAGTTCAAGATAAATATTGCCTTTTAAGCAAAATAAGAGTTACAATTTCTTTCTTTCTTTCTTTCTTTCTTTCTTTCTTTCTTTCTTTCTTATTTATTTATTATTTTGCATTCACTTTTTCATATTAACTAACAGATTAAACATGCCATTTATAGCAAAATTTCATTCGAGAAAAGCAATTTAAGTCAATGCGTGTATGTGTATTGTGAACATGATTTTTAGACTGAATAAATGCATTGGGTTGTGCATTTTGGCACCATCAAGTGTGAAAATAAGGTGGATTACCTCTAGGCCCTGTGTATGTTATCTGAGTACGTCTTAGAATCACTTATTAAAAAAATCAAATTCATCTTCAGTGCTATTTATACGTAGCTTTTGTGCTGCTGTGTATAAAGGGGTTTATGTCAACTATACTGATGATACACATGCCGTGTGTAATTTGCGATAAACACAATACCATGCAACTTTACTGCTTTAATGGAACCTGCCATCGTTGGGAAATTGGCTATAAAACCAACGAGCATAATTATCAATATTTGAATGTAAGGTAATAAAAACTGCGATAAGGACGTAGGAGAAGCTTCTTACTTCAAAGTGAATAGGCCATATGGCACACAACATCTAGGGCAAGTAAATACTGGCAGCGCTAACTTGTTAGCAGCTTCTAACCTCGTTGGTATTTAACTATGTGTAGCAAATATTATTACTCTAAAAGTGCTATACAGTTTGTGTTTGCGTTTCCACGAGGCAAGTAATTGGAAGATGCAATTACTTCACCCAAGGCCTCGAGTTAAACTGCACAGCGTTACGACAAGAGTTAGTGTTTGCCCGCTCAATTATACTAGAGTTGAGTTGTCATCCTGTGGGTTCAGAATAGGGTTTACCCTCTGCTAAGTTCATGTGACAGACCAGAACGATTTAGAAGAGTCTGAAATTAACTAGAAAATCTCTTTGCCATCTTTGCACCAGCAATTTGAATGTTTACATTCTGCATTGTTTACAATGAGGCATCATCATCCTTAGCCGTGCCCGCTTCTGGCAGGGTCAGCTTGGGTTTTGCTACCAAATTTTTCCACTTCCTTCTATCCTCTTGCCTGTAGGTATCCTGCTATGGTCTCCTAACACCTCAGCGCAATACAATACATATTATTTAATATTTACTACTATATTTCACACAACAGTGTGAATAACATGCGATTGGGAATATACTCGCAATAAAGTATTTATAAGTGCAACGAGGCAGAACAAAAATGATTGTGATCTGTATGTCGTGCGTTATATTTGTGCTGTGAATAGTTAAGCCTATTACCAGTTACACATCAACTAATGGGTTTATTAATTTTAAATTCATAGACATCTATTTATTTGGGAAAACCAATTCAAATGTAGAATGCTTTGCTTTGACACATTGAATGTACATTTTCAATCGAGTGCCTCTTAGTTAATGGTGCTACCTGCAGATGATAAAAGTGAATCGTGTACCTGGTGCATATTTGACAGTTACCCATCCCAGGCCTAACGTGGACACGTGGTGGTACAGGTGAAGAAGAGTTATCTGGTTGTCCTTCTTTCTCAGCACAAACAGAATCTGGAAGCAGAAAATGTATACACTTCAGGTTACATGTACTCGTATGTTATAACTTATAGAACGTCAATGTAAAGAATATTTGTAGATATCGAAACTTGCAAGGCTCCATCACAAATCTCAAATAGTGTGTGAATACACCGGGTAACAATGTAACATACTGTGACTATAATACTCACTGTGATGAACACATAACAAAATAAGTATATCAATGTGGATACATTCCAGAAATTACAAAATTCAACTCCTACCAGGGATTGAACCTGAGTCTGGCTCTTGCCTCTTATTCGTCTTACGGGACCGGCAATTTCAAATTGTATTATACAACTTATTTCTAAATAGTTTAAAAGATGTACTGCCTTTCATTTGATAAACTACACTATTTATTAATGTATAATATAGTGTTAGTGTAAAAAATTAATTCCAAAGAAATCATTCGAGAAACTTGCTCGTCTCATAAGTTGATTGGGTTGTAAAATACAGTTATTTTAAAATAAGTCTCCAATCGGGTTTCCTTGGATTTTGCATTTTTTCTGGACTAGGCACCATGCAATTAATCAATTCCACCTAAAGTTCTTACAAATTGTAATGTGGTCCCAGGTTGGCCTATATGTAAATGCTTGACCACAATTTCTATCACTTAGCCCACTAATGGTACTGCGCACTGTCCAATAAAAAATACTCCAATAATGACGTCAAAATTACGACTTTTGTGAGGTTTTAATCTCAATAATTCTAATTAATAATTCTTTGTTAAATTTCATCCCTAACTAGTTTTTGCTTGAAAATGGATCTTTCTAAGGGTTGCCAACCGTCCGGAATTTCTCCGGACAGTCCTGATTTTGATGCCTTTGTCCGGAAAGAGGAATTGCCTCATTCCGGACGGCACTTTGTCCGGAATTTGTGAAAAAGTCATATTTGTACTATATTTTATTGAATTTTAGAGTATTGCAGTGAATTAGTGTATTTCTCTCTAAAGTTGGTACATCAGTTGGTTTGGTAATTTGGAATTAAAGTAAGTTTCTTTCATGTAGCCGCCTTTCCGTAGTCCTACTCCTAGCTAGCCGTGCTCGAGACTGCCCTGTCCCACTACCCCTCCCCAACCCCTTTGTATTGTATGCGCACTTGGCGAGGCGCAGGCGCTACTTGAACTCCGCCGGCCAAGGCCAACGTAACTCAATCAGCACTGGCGCGCAAGCAGAAACATGAGATTTCAGTTTAAACTAGTAAATGGTACCTACGGACCACGGTAATTATATAAATCATCATTAATTTTAGTAAATAGTTATTGTTCAACAAAATATAATAATACCTAATAATATACAAATTGGATAACGTTAAACAGGATTTCATTTTTTATAACTTTTAACTATATTTCATCTTTACAAAATGTTTTTACGTAATAAATTAAACAAAATGCTAGAATTAAATTGTAAGCTTTGTTATTATAATTTATAATTAATGTATGAGTTGATCCCAGATTCCAATCCAACAATATATCCAAGTCATTGAATCTTTAAATTACGTATCCGGCTGTTTTGAAGGTTAAAAGGGTCCAAAAAATTTTCGCCTCCGCCGGCTGGGGCTTCGCCCCAGACCCCTTGTGTGCCCACTAAAATTGGAGCTTTGTCCGGAATTCTAGTTGACCCAAGTTGGTAACCCTAATCTTTCTATTGATTACAAAATATTAGTTGAACGAAACGGGACATTTGTAATGCACTCGTAACAAGCTATGTGAGGAAGGTACCGAGAGGTGTATTTACGTACGGGGGCTTAATACAAGTTGGTTAGGCAAAGGAACAAAGGAGTAAGTACCATGTGCCTTGAATAGATATCAATTGTTCACTGTGCAAATCATTTTCGGCCCATCACCGTTTGCACGAGCAATATTTATTGCCGGTGGTAAAGACTTTGACTATTGCTGGCAATTGTGCTAAAAGTCGGTCTGTTCCCAACTTTGGCACTGCATCGCTCGTGTGAACGTCCCCCAAATGAGCGGCCTGCGTAACGATCAAAAACCAATAACGTGGACGACGAGGCGGGGCGGCGGTGAATATATGACCAAGTCGGGACTCAATCATGTACGAAGGAACCAAGGTTTACCGCAGACCACAGCTACTATACTTCGCAAGGGTGGATTAATAGCCAGGCATTGGAAATGTATCGTGCACAAAATAACCTTTGTATTTCTATACTCACTGTGTCTAAAAGGTCGACGATTTTCATGATGAAGAACACCCAACTTGCTCTGGCCATCTAGAAAGAATACATGGTCGTGATTAGATGCGAATGATACTTTAGATTGTAGATTATACCTACTTTCATTTTGAGGAAATACTGAATTTAAAATGTTAGGATTCAAGTGCAGAAATGTGAATGGCATAGATTGTATCAATTCATTACTTTCGGTTTGTTTTCGATGCACATTGGTTTGATTTCTGCTGGTTCATAGCACGCTACTTCCAAAACAAGGAGTTTACTCCATTAAACTAATGTGTAAGCATTTATTAGCCATTTAACAGTTTTATTCGAGAAGACTTTTATGTTTTTATTCACAAATGCTTAGTTCGATATTTCAGGCAATTTTCTGTTTTAAAACTTGGCAATGTGCACATTTCTCATTTTGTATCATGGATTTATTTTCCGGCTGGACCTTCGTTCATTTTGCTTATAACTATGATAATACCCCTGTAGACAATTCATCTTCTGTGACTTGGGAAGTTGTAGTTGTTTTTTGCCAGATTATTCAAGCTACTTTGAAACATTTTGCTGATCCCGTCTAAGTACTCGAATAACAAGTATCGACTTGTTTCGTGGCATCGTCTTCCTCTTAAATATCTGCTTCTCTTTTCCTACTGAGGCAAAGCACAAACGAAACCACATCCGCCGTCTACTTCGCTGTGCAAATGATAAACTAAGTTATTCCGAGGGAAGATTAACATTTAAACGATTCCCCCATTCCCCGCCGGAAATGCCTACACCACCAAATACAGTCAAACATTGATTTTTGTCAATTTGCGTCAAGTTTGTGAGTGTTGGCATACTAGGTATAGAATGATGCCAAATAAAACGTAGGGTTGAAATATATTCAATGTATTTTACAATCCTATTATTCTGCTATATTGTCCAGTGGTTAATTTGGGGGTGGATGCGGGCGGACGCGTCCACCCACTTACTTTTCGATAATTGTGAAGTTAATACAATTACAATGTTGTTGGATGAGCGAAGCGACGCTTCAATTTCACTGTCCCCTTAAAAAAATTTAGTTCCTATGTTTTTTTGTTTTTTTCCCTGTCTGTTTGTTCGCTCTCTACCGGGCAAACGGCATATGCGATCTTGATGAAAATTGGAGGGGACCTTCGAAATCTCTGACCTTAGACCTGCCACGTTTTTGGGTACAATCGAAGAAATATTTCTCATGAATATCGTACTTTTTCGATTTTTTTTCTATTGTTAGTGCGATATTTTCGTGACATTTGGGCCGATTCTGACCAAACGGGTGGGGCTACTAAGTTCATATTTTACATGGACATTAAGGTTATGGTGATGTAGAACCTTTTGAAAGAAAAAGTTGAAAAGTTAGCCAGAATCCATAGAATAAAGGATTTAATATGAGTTTTTTGAGACATATAATAACAATTAACAAGTAACAATAGAAACTTGACAACAATCACCTACAATGCGTTCAAAAAGGACTTGCTAAAGTAAAGAGATCCCACGCAAACTAAAAACTTATTAAAAAAGATCATCCATCAACGCGACTAAAAAAAGCGTTTGCGAAGCTTCCTAGTAACACTTTATACTATTTACAAAAATGCGATTTATGAGTTTAAAAGTTTCTTCCATAAAGGAAAACATTTTAAACATGTTTTTAGGCGTTTAGAAGTTGCAAATTTGAATTTTTTCTCCTTCCCCCATAAAAACCACCCGTATTAGTTTTGCAAGCCCGCCCCCCCCCTCCCCCTACCGTTCTCTAGGCAATTGTCAATTCTTGGATATGCTACTGCTTGCAATGTTTTTTTGTAAATTAGGTTATAATAATATAAACTCGCAAATTTCTAATCGGCTATAAAGTTTGAAACGAAAACAAAACACCTTGCGAGGCTAGACACTTAACCCCCCCCCCCAAACTTTCCACCTAAATATATATTTTTTTATTAAGGGCGCGTCAACCGTTAGGTCATTATGTGCCACTTTAGCCTAGAGGATGTGGGGAGGAGGGGCCATGCTGGTTAGAACCAGCCTCGGGTAAGCGGAGGAAAAGGGTGTTCTCACGTTGCAGTCGTCATCGTCTTTGTTATCGTCATCGTTCATTGTGTCATTGTCATCGTCGTCGGGGAGGTCGTCAAGAGAAAGGGGAAGTGTCCCCGACGACAATGCCAGAGCTCGCCTCTAGATTCGGCAAGTAATATACTACTCTTCTTACTAGCTGATGTTTGCGAGATGGACTTTTTCGCTTGAAACGACTAGTACGATTAGCATTGCTGTGCTCTGGGCCTATTCTACCCCGGGCCCAGACGGGGGACCTAAATAGGGATAGTGTTGTTACTGTTACTGTACTAAAAACTAGTAAAATACAAATTTCTGATGCTATATGCAAATGCGCCCTACACTCACACCCACATAATAATGTATCTGTAATAGGAAAACGCTAAAGTCCCGCCGCGTCGATGGATGAGCTTTTTTGTAAGTTCTTTGTTTGCGTGTTACCGTCTCACGGCGAGGGTGCATTGTAGGTGATTGTTGTCAAGTTTCTATTGTTACTTGTTAATTGTTATTATAAACCTCAAAAAACTATATTAAAACTTTATTTCTATGGATTCTGGCTAACTTTTTCAACTTTTTCTTTCAAATGGTACTACATCACCATAACCTTAATGTCCATGTGAAATATGAACGTTGTAGCCCTACCCGTTTGGTCAGAATCGGCCCAAATGTCACGAAAATATCGCACTAAAAATCGAAAAAAAATCGCAAAAGTACGATATTCATGAGAAATATTTCTTCGATTGTACCCAAAAACAATACACCTCTAAGTTCAGAGATTTCGAAGGTCCCCTCCAATTTTCATCAAGATCGCACATGCCGTTTGGCGAACAAACAGACAAAAAAACAAAAAACAAAAAAACAAAAACACAAACAAACAACAAAAAAACACCCGAGCTAAGCCTTTTGGGGGGGTCAGTGAAATCGAAATCTTCGCTTCGTTCATCCAAATATAGACCCAGCGCCGAGCGTCCGCCCACTTATTATTTTAGAAATTAACCACTGAGTTCGTCATTATAATTATAGTCCATGAACTTGCAGTGCAGTGCATTTGCAGCTATGGAATAAGATGTGAATTGTGAACAGTTTTCTTTTATCCGTAGAATGGTTCTGAGCGTTTGTGTAAATTTTTGTGAATTTTCACAATAGGGCTAAAGCAACTTTGCAGTAGAAATGTATGACAATGTTGTTTCTTGGAAGAGTGATAATTTGTTCTTGAGTTGAAAGTGACGTCTAGCTTACCCTTAGTGCTAACGGGTCCCTGGAATAGTCCATAGCTGGGCACCAGTATGAAGCATTCTGCACTCTCCATCCGGCCATTATCATCTGTAACGAAAATGTCAAATTTATTATTTCGTATTGACAACGCTTTTGTTGGTTAGAAAGTTATTCTACACTACAGTAAATTACAACGATGGAATTATATGGGAGATACGGGATGGTAATAAATTAACATCAGAGAAGTATTTCTTGTGAGCAAATCTAGGAAATATTGGTATGTATATGCTCTTATATAGGTTGAAACTGGGGAAACAATGTACGCAGCATATACATATAGGTCCCTATCATTATCATTTTAATCATTGTCTTTTGCTATAGGGCCTATGTGGGATGTATACTGCAGTTATTATTTTGTGCGTGTAAAATGTACTAGGTCTTGCTAGGTACAAAATATGGAGGGGTTTACAATTATAATTATACACAGACCTAAAACAAAAATTTACTCGAGTTTAATCCTACTTTTACCATTCTTTGACTACTTGCACATAGTGACTCTTTTTGTTTGTAATTTAAGATAACAATTATTTAACTTATTATGTTTTGTATTATGTTATTGAGTGTATACTTAGAAAATCATGTGTAACGAGGGTCGAGGCAAATGTACGATGTTTTATATGACACTGAAGCCACGAAAATAAAGCTATATTGTATAGTAAAAAGAAGCTTACAAGGTCACCTAGGACTGCTAAATGGTACAATTATAATAAAATCAAGTGTGATTTTGTATCACATCTATATAAAATAACCAAACGATTTCTCAAAACCCAAGTTTTCACATGTGTTTGCTTAGACTGCTTTATTTATCCAACTCAGCGATGTTGTGCCATCATCTCCTGATACTTAAAATGATAAAACTCCCCGAGGCAGGCGTCGTTTGTTATGAAACATGTAAGACAAACTAGAGCACCATTTCCAATAGAAGCACCCCAAGGGCCATCTCGTTCGGTCGTCTTCCGTTGAGTTTCTAATGCACTTCGCGAGTTTCACCGTCTTGGAATCACGCATTGCGATGATAGCACAAACACTCTTCTCTGTCCCGACTACAGACGTATAACGAAAGCGCGAGGATTGCTAATTTATCAGTTTTAAGTTTCTCGAGTTTCTTATGAAACAACTTGACAACAACTACGCAAGTTACAACTTCTCCATGCCAACCCTGACCGAGTGCCACAATGCAAAGATTCTGACTGGTGTATTTCTAGTCAATAGTCGTAAACCATTTAGTAAAACGATTCTATCAAAATTTACTACACAAATTTGTTGTAACCAACCGCCAATACCCGATTATTAGTATGTGTGGCAAACTCATACTTTCCTCCGTGGCGTAATGGGCAATACTAAAATTATTAGAAGTTTGATTAGCTTCTATAATCTTCGAAAAGTAGACACATTTTCATTCTAGACACATTTTATGAAGTATGGTTTACGTTGCAGTAGCGCCAAGCCCAAAATTGTGTATGTTATTCAAACCGGGTGTACTAAATACTTTGGAATCCGAATCATGACTTCCTTCGTATGGATAGTAGAGCGACGAATCTGCTTCATTGCAACTGATTGGTCACACATTATGTTGTGTAGGGTGTACATGAACTGTTCACTGTTCTTTGAGAAATAGGTATTTTTCATTTTATGACAGTTATATTTCCGAAAGTTGTCATCTTTCTTCCACTGGCTGCCAAACAGTTTACAATAATGGTATAGCATTCTGACATAAACCAATACAAGAACAGCTAGTCGAAAGAACGTGAAAACTTTCCAAAATACTGTGTTAATAATAAACTTATTTTCGAAAGAACAATGTTCGTTTATGAACAAACCAATACTATTATATCTTATGAATTGAGCCCTTGTTTACCTCCTTAACGATCCAAATGTTGACCGCGATCTGCATGAGATTCAGCATCTGTATGGTAGTCTTGAGAGAGTAGGGGCGTCGCGACGCCATGTATCGAGGGCCCCACACGAGCACCGTCAGCAGCCATACGAGGGTGAGGCTTATCAGCGGCATGGGGTTGTCCATGAGAGGCCACTCTTTCACACGGGGATCTGCACAAATCAACACCAAACATGATACATATTTTATTTTGAAGCCATGTCTTCTTATGCAAATCACTAGTCAAAGAATTGTTTCTTAAACTGAAAAGTAAAACCAGTTATTTCCAGGGGTAACTGCATTAAAGCTCATGGTACCTATGTACCAAATAAACGACTACTGTCGATTGCCAATGACAACTTTGTAAATTGAATAAATCATACAACCACTTGTCGATCTACAGTGACAACTTATTTCATAGATTCCTAGGGCTAAAATTCTCGTCAGTGACCATCATGGAATATGTTGAACTGCCTTGCTGCGCGTGGTTTTTCTATTTACTAAGTTAATTGACACAGTCGATCGACTATACGTCGTTTAACTTTTGCTACATAACTGGCAGGTAACTAAATATAACTGGATCTTATAATTAGCTCGAACCGGCCCTTAATATATGTTTCATTCATCAACGTGGCTGTAAAAAGCGTTTCATTGGGTAAATACGCTTATACCGGTTGTATCTATCTCTACGCGATATTTACGAATGTAATTGTTCATAAAATTTTGCTTTGTGGATATTCTAAAATGCAAAATTACATTGTTTTCCACGAATGATATTCAACACTTCGATGTTTTATGTTTGGTACTTCGATGTATATCGGTTTTACAATTTTCCGATTTCGGTATTTGGCTGTGATTCAATTTTGATATTTTCTGGCTCTACACATTTCATCCACATTTTGTGAAGAACATTTGTCGAAATAACTAAAATTTGGGACATTTGTTGTTGGTGTTAAATTCACGGGTAAATATATCAAATACATTTTTATAAACTATTTTCTAAATCCTGTGCTCATTCGTTGCTACCCCGGGCTTCTCTATAGACCAGTCGTCCTGAAGTCACACTCGGGCTCCGAGGTGTTCAATACTGTTCAGACACATTCAATTATTGAGAGACCTCGACCTGCCTCGGCGACGTTGTATAGACGGTTGGGTCTTTACCCATCTGGTCGTGCATTATTGATGCGATCACCTCGAAACACCAGAGCTTGTACTAAAAACTTTACTCGGTAGGCGTTAATCGTAGAACTTTGAATCGACACGCATTTAGTAATAACATCGCTCAAATTAGTTTTTTATCTTTAGTAATATTTGTTTTTATTTACATTTGAGATAGGACATATTTGTCATGGATTTGTCGTAGTCTTTTTCCTGGGAGATGAGCCAATTTTTACGTCAAATATAGTGAGTGAGGCAACTTATGAATACCAACTTAAGCAATATTTTGAAAATGTGCTTTGATTGCGCCAAACAAACATCCTGCCTTGACATTCTGGTGCAAACCACAACACCAAAAGTGATCCAGACAATCCAACAATTTTTGTTATTTGTCACTTTACTGTGGTATATGTTATCTTTTATGTGTGTGTGATTCTTTGTATATATTATATTTTTATTACATCACACTTGTGGGGCTTTGCCCTGTATGCTGATAAATAAATAAATGAAATCCATTGCGTTGCCCTAACTCAAAGTGACATTCTATATATAGACAATATATCGTATTTTATTTTACTTACCGCTCCATTCGTTTATGAACGCGTCCAATTGCCCCGTAAAGTTCTGTGGTAACATTTCCATCGCGCTGATTGCAGATCTGAAAGCAAAATGTGTGTGTTTTAGTCAAGAAGACAGACACCTGCACCTCGAGTGTCTTCGTTTCAATGTTGCAATAATATATCTAGGCTACACGATGCGCTCGTCATTCGGGAGCTGACATTTGTTATTCAAATCATATGGAAATATTTATTTTCTATTTTGTGCATTTGTTTAATTTACTTGGTTTAGGCTTGTGCTGTAGGAAGAATGAGTCGGTGAATAACCTCCATTGTGTTCAGTCAAAAGTAGAGCGATATAATTTGTATTCGATTGTCTTATTTGTTGTTCTGGTGTGCATGTGGTTAGCTTCCCATGATGAAACTACTTGCACATCTGACTATTGAGCTGAGAAGGGGTTCTTCTTACTTGTTAGCACCAACGTCTAGGACTGGAGTTCGAATAAGTGTTATTTTCAGTCAAGTGATTTCTCATTCTATTCAGAGACCCTAGACATGAGTTGGCACATGTCACATTCCAGTATACAAATTGACGTGCATGGAATTACTGTTTTAGACTTCTTGAATGGCATATGCGCATGCTGACCGCGGTGGCTCATACAGTGACGGTTTATACTCCCTAAAAATTGGAACCAAGGGACGACTAACACTAATAAGTAGGGCTTGGATATTATTTGCTTAAAATCTAAAATCGTCAGAAATCAAAATATGTATTTTATACGCTCATCCATTTACGCGACTATAAAAAGCGTTCGTGCTGCCAAGCGCAGCTTCATTCTGATTGGTTCTTTGGACCTGCGTTCTCGACGTCCTGCGCTCTAGGCCTATGACTAGCACTAGCACTAGCCGTCTTTCTGGGCTTAAGGCTCATTCATAACCAACTTAGGCCTCTAACTTAGCAGCTAACTTAGCCTCTAACTTTAGGTTGCTGTTCATGATAGATATTTAGGCCGCTAACTTAACAGCCACTGCCTCCTAGATGTTGCTCGTGGCAGAGTGCTTTACAGCCATACCGTCGCCTCTAACTTTAGATGGCTGTGCATGATAGATGTTTTTAAACCAATCACAACACAGATTTGCAGTGTTTACTTTTATCGCGCCAATGCTTGACATACAATAACATTCAGCATTCAGTAAGTAGGCCTAGCCTAGCTCTACTTAGGTAGCATTATAGAATTGATTGACTATAGACTGTACAGTTTATTAAACAATAATTGATGGTAAAAATAATAAACGTATTTATTTAAGACAACGTGACGTAAGCCTTACATAACCTCACATGGCCTAGCCCTAGCTGGGGGCTAGGCCTAGTGCCGCAATAAACGTTAATAATACTGACGGTCAGTTGACATTTCTGCCCCAATCGATAGCCACATGTTTTCTTTTATATTCTTATCTTTGTATAAAGACGAAGATTTTACATATAGCAGTGGCCTTTTCATGAATTCGTTCAATAGCTTTTCATCGAACAATAGCTGATGTTTCTTGGGATCCATTTTTGCTGTTTGTTTACGTTTTCAATCGGATATGACCGGAAATTGTCGGCTCGAGTCTCTCTCTGATTGGTTAAAAGCTTAATGTTAAGTTAGCTGCTAAGTAAAACCTTGGAGTTTGCAAACATTCGGTTGCTGATAAATGTAAGTTAAAGGCTAAGTTTGGTCATGAACAGACGTGTTGTTTTCCATAAGACAAACCTTTAAGTTAGAGGCTAAGTTAGCTACTAAGTTGGTTATGAATGAGCCAGAACAGTAATACAGGAGATACAATACAAAAAAAAAACATTGGTTGGAAATTACATTAATTTTGTTTAATGCTACTTACAATATGTAGTGAAACATCTCTCGGCTAAACGCTGGTGCGAAGATCGACGCTTTATAATTTACGCAATTACTATCATTAATATTAGCCTAAATATCCTATTATGTTTCTGACATTTATTTGACAGTTCGGGCACGTTTAGGTAAACTTACAATAATAAGACAAAGATAGTGATACGAAAGATATTTCACTTTCCACATTATAAGGCGGTGTGTTATTCGTACTCAATCAACGCCTTCTAGATGATACCACTAGTTGTTGCTAGTTTCTCAATGCCCACTAGATACTCCTACTAGCCTATCTAGCTTGCGGGCACATAGGGTGCAGCAGTGCACTATAATGTCTGAATTAGCTAGCTCAGTCACGTAGGCAACCATGTTGCCATGAAACTAGCACTCTCGCAATTAAAGTACTCCGTTGGTGTTTCGCTTTTAATCGCTCGTTCTGAGTTTGAGCATACTTTACACAATTAAACCTCGTATCGTATGGCACGACCTTGAGCCACTTTTGACTTTCGTTACATCTTCCTTATTCGTGCATTTCAGCAAGAAGGTAGCACGTATATTCAGTCCCTCTTGGTATCGCAACTCTCCTCCATATTTCAATATTATCGTCTTGCCTATAGTATTAGTTCGAGCGTTCTTCCGCCCTCTACTCCCCGAGCTAAATAGAGTCAACCATCAATTCGGCAACCTAACACTCGGAAGTAGCTGTAATGAGACCAATTTCCGGGTTATGAACTAATCTAACGGGCGCAAGCATAGAAGCATCATTGAATCATCATTCAACTGCTGCTGTCGTAGGTACAAGAGCTGTAAAACCTTGTGTCCGATGTCTCAAACTTTCCACAGACGTATGATCACAGATGGACCGCTTGGAAACTTTATTGTTTTGTCATATCGGGTTATGGTTTGAAAAACTTTCAAAATTTTGGGTGAAAATTAGAGGTTGAAATGTGATCTTGCTGTTTTGTGAAATTAGCTCTATGTGCCGATCAAGCGGCTTTTTAAATGGACATTTAGTATTGTAAAATAGTTTGCCCGAGTTCAAATTAATAAATGTTCCCTCTGTTGCATTTTGTTATCATATATTTTAAATTATTTCGTGTACTTAACTCAAATCAACAATATAAATTTTATAAATATGAATAGTCAAACTTCGGCATAGTGTTTACATTTTTTTCTCCTTCTTTGGTGTGGAGTCAATAGAGTGAAAGCTATTTTCACGTAGGCCTACTTCAACAAATAATAAGTAATAACCAAGAGCAAGAAGTGATAATAAAACTATGTTTGCTTTTAATGACCAGGCAGCTAGTGCTAGACAGTATTACAACAATAACTTGCTTATTCGCTGTGTGCAGCTACGCCGTGCCGTTCAACGATACACCATGATGACTTCGTCTTGGGGTTCACGACGCGTCCCTTCACAGGTGCACGTAGTACACCAGGTTGACATCCACTCGCGTAATGTTGGCACCGACACGTGTCCCGACGCGACGCGCACACACACACACACACTTGCCGTCCTGTCAGTCACTCTGACTGTCTGTCTGGTTGAATCCTAACCCTATCAGGCTCGACATCCGCTCCCTGTGTGTCCCACTCGAGCCTTGCATCAGAGGAAACCGCTGGAGGGGGGGCGCCTTGTGTGGGAATCACAAATTATGGCTTCTCGAACCTTCACGACACAATAGTTTCTTCAATTGTTGTTGTAATGCTACTATTTCAAATATTTACGAAAATGTAGTTTATTGTTGTTTCTGCATCTATGTAATTAGATTTATTTAGTTGTCCTCCTTTGTAAATCAGTTTTCATAACTGAATAGGATAGACGTTAAATAAATAAATAAATAAAAATAAATAAAAATAAATAAATTGTCAGTTACAATTATTATACAAACACAAAAATCATGGCGAAAATTGAGTAATATTTTAACAATAGACTTGATCTGTTGGCGTAGTGACCATGTTCGGTTAGGCGTTAGTCTGAACATGAACGAAGTGAATTTTTCTAGGAACTATAGTCTGAACCATGGTTTAGGCCTTTTCGTTCCAGGTTCGATTCCTGGTTTGGACTGGCATTGTCGTTTTCCATATTCATTTTTAACAATGTTCCATTTTTATGAGAATCGTTCTCAAAATGTGTGTCATTTCTTCCGGAATAGACTTTCGAAATTTATTATAGTTACAAACGATAAATGATAAATGCAACACAAGTTTATAAAATATTATAATACACTTAATTTATTTACAATTTACGTTTTCAAGTCTACCTCACTTTGCAGTGGCTTATACATATTGTTGGGTCACACTTCTGGGTCCGAAGCTGCGTGTAATTTAGGAGTCGGGTCTGTGTTTGAAGGAAGGCTTCCAAGTGTAGAGGTCCAGTATAGTAACACGTGTGCCCCTCTATTGTTGCAGTCGAAAGAGAAGATGATGCGCGGAGTGCGGCGCGGGTGTGTGCGCCTCAAGGGGGCCGTGATCGGCATAGACGACGAGGACGACAGCACCTTCACGATCACCGTGGACGGGAAGACGTTCCACTTCCAGGCGCGCGACGCCGAGGAGCGGGAGAGGTGGATCCGGGCGCTCGAGGACACCATCCTGAGACACGCCCACCGGGTGAGTCCAGTACCGGGATCGAATCCCAGAACATTACCAACTTCTCATGGACATAATTCCATGGGTATGTGTGTGAACGGAGACTTTGTAGCCGCCGTCGTGTAACAACGAACATAATTACATTCTAATGTTGTTCCTAATTAATCATTTTGACTCTGGCGTCGCACGTTGGTAGATCGTGTCCAAGTAGTGTGGTCGGTATTTTCTATTCAAGATCCGCACTCTGGTTGGCCATTTTTCGTGCGTCGATGGCGACAGTGTCTACGGGTTGGGATCGTCGTCTTTAAATTTAAATCCCCCCCCCCCCAATGAAATTCGGTTTCGCGACTGAATGTGTAGACTCCCTAAATTCGAATTAATTTGAAGGCCTAAGATACATAGTTATTTATTTGCACCCTTATTTTATGTGGTGCCTTATAGTGATCGAAGAGTGAAATATTTCACTTGAAATATTTCAATTTGAAAGTTTCAACGTGAAATATTTCACGTACCATTGAAATATTTCACAAAAAGTTGAAAGATTCATTTTTATAAATATTATTTAACAATTATGTTGTGTTTAGTTTAAAATTGTATTTTGAACCATGCCTAGCACACTTTAATACTATGTGCTGGCTTGCATCAATACTGCATCATAGATGAAGGCCACAACATTATATAAAGAAGAAGTTTGCAATCCTGCCTTATTACCCGGTACAAAAAATGAATGTGAATTGGTCGGAAAGAGCTACCTACTACAAAAGCTGTAAATAATGCCAAAATGATGCTAAATAGAAGTGGAAGTTGCAATGTCGACGGACTCACGTCAAGTCAGATCACTCAGAATTGTGCTTGTTTATTTCCGATGTCCGATACAGATGCGGATGCATGTGCACAGTGACAGACTAGAATCACCATTGTACTACAGTAGGGCCTACTACTACCTACTAACTATAATTATTTTTTGTTTACATGGGGCCTAGGCCTATGTAGGCCGACATTCAGTTCTTTATAATTTTTATTCATGGTTGTCGGTTGTTATGCGAGGGAGCAAGGCAACTGAGTCTTACAAGCAACTCAACTCATTTAATAGGCCTACATCAGGATAGATAGCAACCCTTTATTGGTTATTGGTACACATATGTACCACCACATTTCAAAATCTACACCATTAAATTGGCCAGTTCTGCATACTTTTAGCCTGGGTAAAAAGCTGCTTTATTTTGTTCTGAATTAATAGAATTTTTTCCCACTAAATTACAATGATAACAAGGATTTTTATAATGGTTCAAAAATAAAATTGTGTATAAAAACACAGAAAACTTCAAATTTCCGGGATGTCCCGGACATTTCGCTTGCCTGTAGTAGATTCAATTTGAACATGTAAAAAATAAAAAAAAAAAATGGAAAATTTAGGCCCTAAAAATCTAATTTTTTAAAATCAAATCAAATTTTGATTTTTTTTTTAAAACTTTGATACCAATTTGGAATTCAAAATCAGCATTTTTTTCTCACAAAGATCAAGGAAAAAAAATCTAAAATTCTTTTAAAAAATCACAAAATTTAAATTGCTGAAGTAGAAAGCAAAATTTTGGGTTGCTAAATACTGTCCTTTTCAGGGATAAACAACCACCATCCACCCATCTACCAGTATCTGCATAATGCCTTTTGGGTAGGGAGTTAGGGCGTATGCTTCTAGTTCTACTACGTACTCGGTACTAGTAGTACTGACTATATGTAGGCCCTATACTACACCCTTAAGTACTATTGTCAACTTTCATTGTTGGTAAATATAAAATAAATACATAATATGATTACTCAATAATATTTTTAAACATGTAAATTATCATTCATTTATAAAATATCAATATTTCACAATATTTCAATATTTCACAATATTTCAATATTTCGTGAAATATTTCATGAAATATATTTCATGAAACATGAAATATTTCATGAAAGTTTCAAAAAAATATATTTCATGAAATTTTCGATCACTAGTGCCTTATCGTGTGCCATGCATGCTTGCAGAGGGGCACCGGAATACAGGTGGGTGGGTCGGTCCTTGGGTGTGGATATGACCATGTATACTCAACGCACTACAAAACACGAATAGTATCTGACTAACAACCAGCCAGAGATTCTGTAGAACAGATTCGGAAGGCCCACAAGTGACGGAAGACAACCTTCTAAATGGTAGACGTGCCTATATGCATCTACTATACGAGCCAGCTGAGGAACGAGGGGGGGTATCCTCGTCATCATACGTACGTTACCCCTGCGATTTGGCGGGTTTCCATTTCCATTTGATGCTATTTGTCGTCCAACAGAACGGGTATGATTTATCTTTGCGATAAATACACATTCACTATTTACTAGGAAAACGCTCAGTTGGACGCGTTGTTGAGCGAGCACCGGTACGTGCAACACGACCCGAGTACGACATTCCCATAATGTTACATACCAATAAGTCTTTAAGGTCTTGACCGATTTAGCTGAAAATTTGTAAAATAGGAGAGAATGGATAAAATCCACCGCCATCTAGAGGACCTTGACATCATTTCTTTGGGAAAACTATTTTACTCTTGATTTCTTCTAGGTGGCAGTACATAGTGACCAGAATTCTTGTGCGACTTTTCGTTGCCATGGTAACGTTACTTTTGTTAAAATGTAATTTCTATCTACACTACTTATCGGATCAAAATAAAATTAACATATTCGTGACCGGACGGACATTCTAAATGATTTGGCTACCTCAGATTTTGTCGCCGTTTAGTTTTTTAAAAAAACTTTAGATTAACTTTAATGTAACTTTATAACTTTTTGAACGATTTTGCCACAAAACTAATGGCATTCAATCGGGAACGAAACTTGCGGATGGTCAAAATTTCAATTCGATCCGAGCCTCCGTTTGACCGCTATCATGAGCCAAAAAAGCTGTGCGACTTTCCGTTGCCATGGTAACGGGACTTTGTTATAATGTAATTTCCATCTACACTACTTATCGGATCAAAATAAAAATAACATATTCGTGATCGGACGGACATTCTAAATGATTTGGCCACCTCAGATTTTGTCGCCGTTTAGTTTGGAAAAAAAACTTTCGATTAACTTTAATGTAACTTTTTAACTTTTTGAACGATTTTGCCACAAAACTATACAGCAACCCGCCTAGGTGGTATGTACATGTGTGCAAAATTTCAAGTCGATCAGAGAAACGGTGCGACCTGTATCGAAGCAGTAACAGAAAAAAAAAAAAAAAAAAAAAACAGACATTCGAGCCATAAGAGTCAAGTGGAGACGCTCGCTTCGCTCGCTCAACAACTTGATTACAATTGGATGAAGAGAGCTGTCTTGCATCACCTGGCATACATAATTAATTTAGGCGTAGGCCTACCCTTTTGGATTTTTTGGTATTCGAAAAATCCAATTCGTGAACGGCTTCGTAAATGGAGTCACGTATTTGCGTCTGCCATTTCAAAAAATATTATGAAATATCAATAGAAATTCAAAATCGTCTCCATTATAGCTATAAGACCTTTAAATGCGATTTTATTGTAGTACCGAACTTACCGAGATAACGAACAATTTTTTCAATATATTTCAAATTCTATATAATTTGCTATTGAGAGGGAGGGTTAAGGGTTATGCCGGAATTTTGATATGCCTAGTGTTCTGATGGGAGCTCTGATGGTATTGAAATAAAATGGCGTTTCAATATAGTCTTGCTGAATCGATTACTGTACGCTGGCGTCCGGAGTTTGGACTTCAGAGTAGTTTCAAACTTGCCATAGAATTTTGATAAGTCGGCCATGAAAAGATTTTTTGTTATTAAAAACGTTTCTCGTTTTTTCTGCATTCCGGATACGTTCACAGTTCTATTTTTGGTGGGAGCTGGTCCTACTTGTATTGTTTATAATGACGCACTAAGGCTAATTCTACGTTCATGGTCGTGAGATTTACGCCATTCTTATTAGTTAGTCGGTATTTATTTATTAATTAATACACTGACAATCAAGATTATATCCATGCAATCTTACTGGTATTATACTATATAACTCTTTTGCCGGAGTTCCTCGGTCGTGGTGGGGTACACTATTAAGCTCTTTATCAGTATTCTGAAACCACAGTTTCGGGTTCGAATTCCGTCTAAGATTGCTTGTCATTCTCATGTCAGCATGACATCTCACTGCAGTGCACTGAATGGCATCCATTCGAATATAGATGTAAAACGGCATTAGTGAATCGCGGCAAAAAAATTACAACACATGTAAATTGTTCAAGTTAAAAATTGAATACAATGTAAACTATAATCTACATTAATTAAGAAATTTGGTATGTATCCTTCATCTTATAATTACGTAAAATTAGATAACTAAAAAAAAACACTGGCCCTTCTTGGCTTCCTAAGTATATACCGGGTTTTCCCCATTTCAACCGTGCTGTCTGTCTTATAACTAAGCTATGTGTCAAACTTCGTGCCAGTTGTCCAATATTTTAGGGTGACTGTCGTCCATGACGGTTATTGCTTGTACTTGATATTACGGGCAGGCTCTGCCTTTGCCCTGACGTTACATAATATGTTATATTATATTATAATGGTGACAGTTGACTGTAACACACTTTCATCTACCTCACCGTGTTGTTGCCATTCACCTCAATAAAGATTAGGCCATATTATTTGGTTAGTTCTGGCATAAACACCATCATTATACTTTTACCCTGGTGTGTTTCTTTTCTCTCGGATTCATCTGTAATACTTCAATCACGGCCATGCTATGGTAATCGTAGAGGATTAGCAGTAATGTATGCGTATCCTGCAGGGGCGTCGACCCCCACCCCCTTGTGAAACAAGTTGGAGCAAGAAATACACAAGTATTCTTCTATTTCCGAAGAAGTTTTTGATGGCAACGAATGCATTGGGTTAATTATCTGTAAGTGGGAGTAACCAAACAAACTGCCTATCAGATGTTTTCCACTGGCTCTCCCTATTTTATTGTTTAGTAACACGTGATTACAAGAATTACGTGAAATTACAGCCAACAGTATCACGTCTAAAGACTAAATGACCTGTAAATGACTAATTATAGCTATGGAGGGAGCCTTGCCGCTTATATTCGCTATTTAACGGTATACCTTAAATATACCTAATTTTATTATGAAAATATACTTCCAGCTTTCCAATATATATTGCGCATATCCTATACCTACATAAATTTTTTATTCATTAACCTCCATGCCCCCCTCCCCATGCAAAAAATCCTGCCAACGCTTCGGGTAACCGGAAACCTGCACGCGCACAATAAAGTCAACGCCAACTTAGTTTCATCACTTCCAGTTGCAAAGTGTCTATAACTTACGTTTATAATTCTTAAAATCACATTCAAAACATTCAAAATCAAACATTCACATAAACAAAACACATTCAAAATCACAAAGGTGATTATGATAATGACGTGAACAATAATTTGGTGACTTCGAGCATGTTTTAACTAGATATAAAAATTGTAAATGCGTTCTCATTTAGAAATTTTTAAATTATTCCTAATACCAATTGAACTGTCTGGAAGTCTTTGTAGAACGATAGAACATTTAAATGACAAATCCAAGGTTGCATTTAACTCGCTATTTTCTGTTGTGTGTTATTATTATTATTATTATTATTTTATTATTATTATTATTATTAATTATTATTATTATTATTATTATTATTATTTATTTAACAATTTCTTAGGTACTAGGAAAACGCTCAAGTCCCGTCGCGTTGAAGTTTTTAGTTTGCGTGGGATCTCTTTACTTATCAAGTGCTTTTTGAACGCATTGTAGGTGATTGTTGTCAAGTTTCTATTGTTACTTGTTAATTGTTATTAAATACCTCAAAAAAATTAATTAATAACCTTTATTTATTTGGTTTCTGGATAATGTTTTTAACTTTTTCTTTCAAAAAGCAATACATCACTATAACCTTAATGTCCAACTGAAATATGAACGTTGTAGCCCCAACCGTTTGGTCAGAATCGACCCAAATGTCACGAAAATATCGCACTAAAAATCGAAAAAAATCGTTAAAGTACGATATTCATGAGAAATATTTCTTCGATTGTAGCCAAAAACGTGGCACGTCTAAGTTCAGAGATTTCGAAGGTCCCCTCAAAATTTCATCAAGATCGCATATGCCGTTTGCCCGGAATCGTGCGAACAAACAGACAGAAAAAAAAACAAAAAAAACATAAAAACATTGGAGCTAAATTTTTTGAGGGGTCAGTGAAATTGAAGTTTTCGCTTCGCTCGCTACGCTCATCCAACAATAATTCATTGGATGAGCGAAGCGAAGACTTCAATTTCACTGACCCCCAAAAAAATTTAGCTCGGGTGTTATTTTTTTTTGTTTTTTTTGTATGTTTGGTCTGTTTGTTCGCTCTCTAGCGGGCAAACGGCATATGCGATCTGATGAAATTGACAGGACCTTCGAAACCTGAACTTAGACTTGCACTTCTTGGTACAATCGAAGAAATATTTCTCATGAATATCGTACTTTTACGATTTTTTGTGGATATTTTCGTGCCATTGGGCAATTCTGACCAAACGGGTGGGGCTTAAACGTCATTTTATACATGGACATTAAGATTATGTGATGTATACATTTTGAGAAAGTTGAAAAAGTTAGCCAGAATCTATAGAAAAAAAGCTTTTAATATAAGTTTTTACGATTTTTTGTGTGATATTTTCGTGCCATTTGGGCCAATTCTGACCAAACGGGTGAGGCAACAACGTTCATATTATACATGGGCATTAAGGTTATGGTGATGTAGTACTTTTTGAAAGAAAAAGTTGAAAAAATTAGCCAGAATCCATAGAAATAAAGCTTTTAATATAAGTTTTTTACGGTAAATAATACCAATTGACAAGAAACAATAGAAACTTGACAACAATCACCTACAATGCGTAGGCAACAAAACAAAGAACTTGCAAAAGTAAAGATATCCCACGCAAACTAAAAACTTTAAAAAGCTCATCCATCAACGCGGCGGGACTTTAGCGTTTTCCTAGTATAGATACAGACTTACGCTAGAGTTAGGACACAGGTAGATCTACATCTATATGCAAATATTACTAAGACATTATTAAGCAGGTTAGAAAGAGCTAAAAGCTCCATGACACATAGTGCTAAACCTGCTTTTTAAACTAATTAAAAATATAATACTAACTTAAATGAGGATGATTGATTGAATGATTCTAGCTACTTGTTAATAACTACCAAGAACACTTTGTATGTATAGCTATAAAAATGTCACGTCGATTTTCCAAATTCATCAATACAACGCATTCGGAAGACGCTAAAAAAAAAATCCCGCCTCACTAAAACATGGTATACGCCTCCGAAGTAGACTGTGGCGCAGCCCTAGCGGTAAAATAGTGTCAACTGGGAAGGTGTCGCGTGCTACGGGAAATGGCTGTTATAAAGATGCGGATTTAAACGCGCGAGGCAACAAATTAATCGCTAGCTTTGTACAAGATGGTACAACTAGCAAGTAGAAGTATTTGTTGTGTTGTTAGATGTGGTGACTGATACGAGAGCAAGTAAAACCCTAGCATTTATCAACTGGTCTTCGAATTAACAGATGAAGTAGAAGGGTTTAGAAGACTAGAGTATAAACTTTAATTTTAATTAAAAATGTCTTACTATAGGAATACTAGAGGGATAACTATTCTACTAGGCGGCGTTCGATTCAAGTACAGAGATGCCCTGCGTTATAATCAAATTATGATTAGGCTACATTATTTTTGTCCAACCCCAATTACACTTCATCCTCCAGAAGGGAATGTTCAAAGACTATATCAATTTAAAAGAACTCATAACCTAGCCTTCATCCATCATATTGACAAAACAAAACTTTTCGTTAGGTTTGCTGGTGGTGGTTTTTGTTCCGACAAACCCGAATGAAGTCTCGAGCGTTCTGTATTACCTTCATCTCTTGCATATTATTTAGTTGAAATAATATAAGTTATATAGTAATAGCACTGCAATTATTTTTTTGTTATTTTGTCAGTGTTATAATAAAGAACCAATTGATCATTTGCCATTACTTTTATTTGATTATTTGCCATTACTTTTATTTGATTATGTTGGCATGGCATTTTACTTTTAGTACGTATCGTAAACAGAGGAAATAAATAAGAGGCATTGTCGGGCTGACATTAAAATAATTTATTGTCAGGCAAGGTTTATGATCTAGTAATGAACAATGTCTCCTTTAAAATTCAGAATAGCCACCGGCAAATATTATCCATGCATCATATCATACTGATGTAGGCCTGCTCTAACATTTCTTTTCCACTGCATCAGTCGTCTTATTTGTTTCTTTATTTTTAGAATTATGTAATTTTTGTATGTGTTATTGTTGACAATCATCAATGCAATAAACGCCGAAGTTGAGCAGCCTTCGGGCGTGGTCAGGGGTAGAGTGGGTGACCGCTATGCCCTGAAACTCACGTATGTCGCTGGTTAGAGCAGATGGAGGGTTCGAGAGCTAGTGTAAGCTTCGTGCTCCTCGACGTCTGCTCGGAAGTCCGGGTTAGTGGAGGAACCTATATGACTGTCACGGTTACACCGTCTTTTCGGATGGGACGTTAAGCCGTTGGTCCCCTTGTTACTTTGTGAAAGGAATAGGCTACGTGCCGGTACCGGATTTCCCCTCCTCCCTTCTGTTCATACTTCATCCTCATCTATAACCACTCATCGTCTCGAATAGCCAAAGTGCATTAATATGAGACGTCAAGCAATATGCAATCAATCAATCAATGCAATAATTTTAATAATATTGTATTGATTTTGGTACTGGTTTCCTGCATTTCTATCCACCTAGGCGAGAAAGTACAAACAAGTAAACAAATAATAAAACTAGTATTATTTTCGTCCACCTACAATATTTTCCTCAGTTTCCCTTTTCCCAACAAACCATTAATAAAGTGCGCAAAGTAATATCTATGTACAACAATGCAAAAGCAGGATCCTATGGTTAACACCAGCAATTTTCAAATTTGAACACCTTATAATTCTCCCTGGTGCCGCTAGGGATCGACGGTGGCGCGGCGCGCTGCTACTTCGGAGGCCTTATCGTATCGACGAGCTATAACGATTTGTGTGGGGTAAACAACACTTCCACCCCCTAAATACTATTATAATTTGATGTAGAAACTTTGTTGTTTCCATCTACAGATGTTGTTCGACTACCGGCCATCCCATTCCTCATCTTCCTCTCCCCCAATAATTAATTATTATAGGTAATTCATTAATTCTACTTCTAGATGCGGTGGGACCCCAACCGCCCGCCCCCCAGTATCCAAGAGTTTGATAAGAAACTCGCGGAAGCAGACGCTTACTTGCAAATTCTTATTGACCAAACAAAAGTAAGTGCTTGAGCTTTCTTTGGATATTTTCCTGCTTTCTCCAGAGATACTCCAGGAACCTATCCAGCTCACATGCTTGCTTTCCGTTCTACTCGGGCAACTGTGTCGCATTGCCCCTTTCCATTACTAGCCCCATCCTCCCCTATACACCGCCATCAATTGGTTTTCAGGAATCGAATTGGTCTCTACTTGCCAACTGTTGTTAATCTTGTTTGCTTGCTTTCCACATTTTTAATTCCTTGTTAATTTCCCGCCCTCCTGTACTTTGGCTTTCATTACTCGATCTCAAATCCACCATGTATCTTCCTTCCGACTCATTTTACCCTGATCTTCCCTACAATCTACAAACATCACTCACCATCTTGGTGTTCAGATATCCGTGTTTAATAATCTTTGTTGTCTTTGTTTCTTTGTTTCCACTTTTCCTTGCTTTTGATTTTATCTCGTCTCCCCCGCTGCTCCCCCCCCTGTCTGCATATTGGCTCTTTCAGGAATGAACTCTGTGGCTCCAAGTGTTCTTCCTACCTTTTTCTTTCGTTACTAAATTCCCTGATCTCCACCATATTGACTTTCATGAATCAACGCTCTTTGTGTACCTCGTCTTAATGTGTGTGCTAACTATGCCCACCATTTGCATTTGCCATTTGATCTCGATCGAGAAGATGTTTTTAAATAGTGCGAAAAAGTGACAATTTGCCGTTTTACTCTCTCTGCATTGGATACGTCTTCTTGAATAGTTTCACAAATTTTAATTAACTTATAGTTGAGAAGGTAATATACTAGCGATAATGCTTTTCAGGTGACATTGATTCTTCTATAGGGAATTACTGTTTCCAGTGAGATGAGCATGCTGTGTACTCGTCGACCAGTCAATCTACTAATGCAATGTATGTGGCACGTGTAAGTAAGTGTAGCCTACAACAGCCGAGCAAGCTTAGCAAATGAACATCGGTCACACTCGCCTTAATTAACAAGAAACGTCTATAAAAGTGTAGTTTCAGTTTGGTTTTTCGTTGTTCACAGCTGATCGAGTTGTCGTGTGTTCACGTGTGTGTGTGTTGTATGTTTTAGTCACTCGAGACAAGAATCGAAACACTAGAAGACCTCGGAGACAAATCTCGATGCCAAGCTATTAAGAACAACGCAGATGTAAGTATGAAATCACGCATTTGCTCATATTTCACGTTTTTCGGTAGGAGTATTCTTAATATCAAACACCCGGTTCCAGCGTGCTTTCAACAATGCTTTAAAGTTTCCATTTATAATTAAATAAACAACGTTGTGAAGACCAAATACTTAGTTGTATCTTCGTTGTTGTTCTATATCTATATTATAATATTATTTAATTACGGACGTTGCATAAAATGTGAACGTAGCTTTGATTACACAAAGATGATAAGATTTAAAAAAAAAACATGGCATTTAGATATTTTAATTCTGCAATTTTTCCCCATGATGTAGCTATTAAAACGTCTCTTCGTTGCGTTTTTGGAAAATATTAGCTATAACACTTTATTTTGACGACGTTGGCACTGACAGGGTTGGCTCGGTCTGTCCTCCCCACTGAAAATCAGTTATGGGATTGAGTAGGTAGACTCTAAATACGAATTTATTGATTGATGTTATGTATTTCCCTTTGCAGGACATGCTGGACTCCATAAAGCATTCAATTGTACTGTTGCAAATAGCTAAGGTGAGTTTATTTACTCTATTTCTCACAAGTTTTTTTATGCAAATTGTATAAACGTTATTGCATGGCACTTTGTTTGGTTTTATCGTAAACCGAATAGAAAATTGTATAAATGTGTTGAAAGAAGTCTAGAAAATATTTAAAATGTCGAGTCTGTGAGTCTTTTTTTGTTTAATCCCATGGAACTGTTTCGCAATGCAGTCTGTTTACTCATACCCACGATTATATTGTTTTACTTTTCACCTTAATTATGATTCAAGTGTGCACACTTTTTGTTTCAAATGTAACGCGTATAATATATATTATTTTTCTCACAATTTTATTTGCATTGTCTTTATGTTTACAAGTTGCACAATTAATAATTAAACTGCATGTGTGTACGTGCATAGAATAAAAATAGTTATTTCAATAATTGTTGCTGTCTTCGTATTCTATATCGCATGTTGATTATCATGTAAATAAGATGTGTTGGTGTGCTATTCTCTGTTTGGCTGTTTGATTGAGAAAGTAATAATTACATTTCGCCAAATCTATAATATGCATTGACAACATTGAAGGTGTGTCGCCCACGTTCTACGGTCATTAATCAATTAAGTAATCAATTTTATTGTTACACACGTTTAAGATAATGGCATTCCCTCGAAAATTTTCTGTTATTTCTCGTGAACAGTATCTTTTTTGCGTACAACATAAAATTTTCTTTTGAATGTGCAAAATTTTTGTACTTCATTAAACAAAACGTATCTTTGAAGTTTTTGCACTTTCAAAAGAAAAGTATATGCTGTACCCAAAAAGATACTGTTCACGAGAAAGAGCAGATAATTCTCGAGGGAATGCTATATTTGAAACATGAGTAACTATTGATAAATGGCCAGAAACAAATAATATGTACCGTGGCGTGTGTTTAGCGACACTCAGCCTTAGGAGAACGTTCATTTGTGATGGATGTGTTTTTTGTGTCAATAGTGATGTTATGTCGATTATTATATACACTATTGAGAGCTCATTTTTATGCACTTATGTATAGTGGTGTTCTTGTTAGTGAGTCGTTGGATGATCCTAATTCGATCGAATTGCATTAACTTTCGAATCCCATAAACATAGGTAGGCACCAACCCATTAGCATTAGCAGTATTAGTATCAATTTATGATAACACCTTCAAGTTTAATGGCATCCTCGTAAATAAATTCTATTTCTCGTACCCAGACTTTGTTTTTATTGAATAATTTCTATGAATGTGTCAAAATAGGTTTTTTGTGAATATTAACAAACCTCTATTCTATTTTCAATGAGTATGACTTCAGTATTCGTACGCAAAAGATATGTTCCAGACGTAAGACAGTTTATTTTATTTATGAGGAATGCTATTTGTACTGCGCAATAACCTTGTAAATCTGGCCAAACAAATAATATTACCGGCGATAGTTTACTGACCACTGAGGTCGGCCTATAGGATAGTCAAATGGCTTGGATGAGAATACTGTTACGCAATATCATGTTTATCATTACTACACTCACACTCACATTCGATAGACACCACAACTTCATGCACTTGGAGCTACGTTCACACTATCCTCCACTCGCATATCCGGTCCAATATTCCATCAATTACATAAATCTTGAAATCACAAAAAACCAGAGGCACCACTACAAATCACAATAGTAATTAGCTCACTAGTTCTGAAATCCAATCCCCATAATATAATATTGTTGGTTTCTGATAATTCCGATCTTGCTCCCGACTTTCGGTATTTATTGTAATAATTTGCTCATAATTGTTATATGTATTTGCTTTAATATTAAACTCTTAATTCTGTGCAAAATGGCTTTGGCCTTTCTCTCTTGGAACTCAGTAGTAGTTTGTCCAGACATTTTTAAATAAGTTATAATAATTAATTTAAAATTAAAACACGGATAGTTCCAAAAAATCAGTTTTGTATTGTGCCCAAATATCTGAGTCGTACTTTGTGTAAGGACAGGGAAAATTAGTTTGTTATTATTACATTAATTTTCCCACAAGTAAAAAATCGTCAACATGCAATTTCTTATGGGAAAACTGTTCCGTAGGGACCTACGCTAGCTCATGGTGAACCTTCTTAATTTTTTTGTTACTCGGTAAATGTTTTAACTGATTCAAATAAAAAAATAATATGTTTTGGATTTGTGTTTCGGTGGAATTGTATATCAGTGTAGTGGGAAAGTGGGGTACTTCCACCTGTGAGGTTTCAAATCTCGTTACCGACCTGTGATGTCGAGCGCTGACCGGCGAACCAGCGTGGCGATGTGTGTGTGGTTTGTCCTCGCGCCAAGCGTAGTACACGCCTTGCCAGTGCGATCCCACCACAATGAATGGGCTGTTGAATCCTCTACTAGAGGTCGCAACGCGTTCACCTTGTAGAAAGAGAAAAACCCCTCGAAACGGCGATCATCTGAAAGGAAACAAAAGCGAACGTAATTATATAATTTCATTACGATACGACGGATTTACCAACCGGTGAGGGGAGAATGAGTGGGGAATACATGTAGCCTACGGGCTTGCCCCCCCCCCCCCATACACTTTATTTCTGGCAGGCCACTTACCTGCGATGCCCATTGGCGTAGAAGATCATTCACCACCAAATGTGTGGGGTTTGCCAACTCGGACGTTCTAAAATAAACAAAATAAAAACGGCGCAAAATGGAAATTATTGCTGAAAATGTATATTTTGGGTGCTGAAATAAATTTACCCAGCCGGCCAAATCATGCAAGATGAAATCTTTTAGTTGTGGTTCAATACTAAAGTTATAAATAATTGAAGAAATAAGCACTGTCATAGTTGGAGTTGATTATATTATTGATTTTGATTTTTGATTTTACTGTACTTAGAATTTAAAAAAATATATAAATATACAATTATTGAATGCAGTTAACTATGAATGCTAATACAATCCAATATCGCATGGTTATTTAATTCAAATGTTCTTTGTATTCTCAAATACTGGCCAATCTCTGATGAGACTTTTAAACATAAGTCGTATCGCCATTAAAAACCAAATTGTTTCGTAAAATTAACCTTAATAGCTTGCCTAATTTCAAGGGAGTTGTACGATATAATGATATTGGTGTGAGATAGGTTACAACAGCTTACCATGGAAAAGTGATGGTGGCTGCCGAATTTGATAATAAATAAAGAGACATTAATATGTACAAAACACAGAAAAACACGAGTCGTTTCGACACGAGGTATTGTTCACTCAAGATAGTAAGGAAGATGGGCTATTGAACCTTAGTCTTCAAAATTGCATTGTCTGTCAAAATGTTGAGTCTGCAGTAGGAACTAGGAACTAAATAGGACGACCCGGATCGTCAAGACCGTGCGTTCAATTCCAAAGTGTGATGCTAAGTACCTAGACTTTACTTGTTGGGTCTCGTGATATAGCCACACCACTAAATTATAATCACGATTCTATTTAATTGCCGATATCTGTGAATGACGATGCATCACAGTGCATCGTGGATTTTATTACTATCCTTATTAGGTAGTGTTGTTAGGGGTTGCAAGGGGTTAATTCACAACTATGGACGTCTATATGCAGATCACTATTTCGTTTTCCGATTAACCATGCCATCTTGCTTTAGAAGTGTAGGTTATACATGTTTTAATCCTAAAGCGCGAGCTTCAGTAATGAGCAATGTGTATGTCGGACACGTACCGTATTGTGCATGCGTATTGTCAAACGGCTTGGCATGCATACATGCTAAGAGGTGGTGGGGTCCTTGATTTGGACTTTAGTGTCGAAGAGGGGGAGGGGGGAGGAGGCTGTTTAGGCAGGTGAGAAGATAGTTACGTGTCGATACGCGAGGTCCCACAAGAAGTGGAACATTTATTTCGAGAATTTTTTCTTATCGATTGCCCAAAATATTATTAGAGAAATTATTTGAAAGTTACGTATTTCTCACACTACGGCAGTCCACGGTATTATGTAAATGAAATAAAAATAAAATAATTACAAAACACTCATTCATAAGTTAGCATTGACATAATATACTCTGTACTGCCCTACTAAGCAAATAGGCCCTAACTACACTTTTGGTCTATTTTTAGTTAGAAGTACCATAAGAAGCGGAGTAACATTTCTCAATGGGAACAAGTACACTACCCCTTCGCCGCTCATACCCTCTTTCACAATCCACCGGGCTCGCTATAAAACAATTCCTTCTTTTGATTACTCCTTGCCTTGTACCAATATCTACCTAATTATATCGAAATGGCATTTGGTGAAGGGTATGAAATCAACATAATATATACCTAGTAAACTATACTGAAATTATTGACGTTTGTAATACATAGTCGAAGGAAAGTAGATATCTTCACGACTTTCGATATTTCTTAAATGCGTACCGTTTGTCAATGCTTAGTCTAATTTTAAAAGGTTTATGTAACAATTGACAATTAATGGAAGTTCCACATAGGCCTAAATTGAAACTCATAAATTTATTTTTATTTGAGTTTGCATATTGCATTACTTACTAGGTGTGAGAAAATAATTTATATTCATGTGCACAAGCAAACGTAGATCGCACGAAATCACTTGTTCATCCTAAACCTGTTTCCATTTTAACGTGTTCAATCAGTTCAATCAAAGACAGCACGAGAATGATGAATTTTTCGAAATTTCGAATCTAAATTTCGGGGGTTTCTAATCAAGAATCACCTCAATGTAAAGTAATAAAATAAAATGCTTCTTGATTAAACGCCTGCGCAAATAGAGTAGAAGCAGTGTGATTAGTGTATTGTGAAAAGTACAACGGGAATTTCGTCGAGGTAAGGCCCTAGTATTCGAATTCGGGCATTATCATTGAATATTAATATAGTGGATTTTCGGCGTATGTGGTCCACTCATACATGGTACCGATGACAATTTTCGCACGAATATAAGACGTTTGAACCTTGAGCTTGGAATTATCACTGTAAATTATGTAGTAGCTGCTTACTAAGTATGATGTAACGCATTGTGATTGTTCTATGATTTTGTATTTACATCTCATTAACTGGATACCCTTGACTTGTATTTTTGCATAAATGATAAGAGACGTGTGTACTTTTCTTATATCGCGATAAAACGGAAATTGCATTTTTTAAGATACGTTCCTGGGTGATGGTTATTTCGTGATATCACCACTTTTTATTACATTTAGGTATGTTATATGGTGAGGATCCCTTAATTTTTGCTCCTTTTACCACCAAAAACCCAAACATTACTTACCCATTTTCAATCAAATCTAAAATACTACTACATTTGATGCCAAAATAAAGGTTTAGGTTCTAGGCCACTCAAGAGATGACTCGGTGTAAGCTTAATGTGTTCTAAAATGTATTTTTGCTATTATCTTTACATTAATTCTGCGATTCTGGGGGATTTGGAGTATTAAGGCTGTTCCACACGTTTTTTTTTTTTTTTAGTTTCTACAATATGCAATTAAGATAGTGAATGGCATTGATTGGCGCTCTTAGGGCATCAAAACAATTTTCTTCAATTTTTTCTGATCGGGCACACGGCAAATATTGCATCAATATTGTAAACTACAAACATCTAGAACAGCGTTAGGTTTATGTGAGATTAATATTCAACTTTTTTTCTTGAGTTTATAAAAGAGAAAAAATTTGGTTTTTCGCAATCGTGCTTCCTGTGATTTTTTCCGTTTCGCGGTACAAATTGACAAAAATAAAATACCGGAAAACTAAAAAATTCGTAGAACATACTATGTGGTGTTGAATCCCACGTCCTCTCTTATAAACTGAAGAAAAACAGTTGAACATTAATCTCACATAAACAGAACCATCTACGTTGAACGTTGTGCTAGTTGTAATTGCAGTTTTAAATTATGTTCGTGTGATATTTGTCACATGCCCGATTATAAAAATTGGAAAAGGCAGGTTACAATTCCATTCTCTATATTTTTACTTATAGTTGCATATTTTAGAAAATGGAAAAACAGGGTCAAACAGACTTAACCGTATTCCAGCTTTATTTGTATTTTTTTGAAAACGGTACATCCCAAATGATAGCACAACTTAAATAAAAGTGACTATTGTTTTCTTATTGATAACGGGCGCGTATATATCAGTATTGAGTATCACGCTAACAGCGAGCCACTTATGCATAGTTGCCTGTAGGACCACAATCTCGTCTCGTCACATGTACGTTAGGACAACCAAGAATAGCGTGTTCTGCCGTGCTACACACGTACCTACTCGATGGACGTAGGCCCAAGGGGTGGACCCTACTTATTTCTCGACCTTTTAGCGTCGATACAACCAAGACATGACGATCGAAGCTTGTCTTAAAGTTCACATTTTTCATCGTCTAACTGGAGTTGTGACCGATTTACTATACATCTACTCATTCCCACTACCTTATTAGTTCAACGTGTACTTTCTGATCTAAATTTGTTTTTGAATTTCCATGCAACTGAAAAATGTTTACTCTTTTTTTGTGGTGAAAGCCGAATTATTTTTTGTAACAAAATGACTTTTTGATTAATGGGCAGTATTTCTACCTTTAAGTTTTACAATGGAGCGTCAACTAACCAGTTAAAGGCTTGGGAGGGAATCACCATCGGCTGGACGTAGGCCTAAATGGTGCACAGCATTTTGACAATCGATTTTTGCGACACGCTCGTTGTTTTGTGCCGTGACCCCCGGGTGTCGATGACCTACCCGTGGTGGTCAACTACTTGAAACTGACCCCGATAAGGGCTCATTTAAAGCAATCACAACCATGCGTGTTTTGTAGTTGTATGTTGTTTACGAGAGGGGTAGACGTGTTAGTGTATGAGATTACCACTCGTACACACTTACACATGTAATAATTATCTTATTAACGTGCTGATGGTATGTGGGTGGAAAGTAAAATACCGCATCCGCTTGTTTCTTGTTTATCATGGTTTTAATTAAGCGGTTTAATAAATATATTTTTATTCTCTTTGAGAATCTTACATTGTACCACAGTCAGCATTGTATTCGTTAGATTTCGGCAGTACGTTTTTCGTGGTGGTTTTTGTGTTGCTTGATCGTTATCCTGCTTGGCGTCTTACTGTCTGTAAGTTAGCCAAGAGTGGCATTTGCTTTTAGCATGGAGTGAAGTTAATTTCATAAGTCGTTATTTAATTTTGACCAATTGTTGTTCCACGAAGATAATATTCCTGGCATTTCCTTTCCTTTAATTCACCAAGTTTTTGTGTCACGAACGCTAATATTATGAATTTGCTCTGTAAAGAAACTGAAAGTCAGTTTTGAAGGCTGTTGTCGTTTTTTGGTGTAATTGCTCACGAAGTCCTAATTCGATGTACAAATACCACAATAAAATGATGTATTTTTAATTTCCAATTTGTGCTTTTGCTCATTCACGCTTGATTAAATAAAAATTTGCAGGATTTAGGAATACGCCATTTTCGTGATATAGTTGTCTTGTATACTTGGCCAAGTTACACATATCCATCTTTATAGATTAGGCCTACTCGAGATTTTGTTTTAGTATGAAAATTCGGGACACATTGATATTTACGTTATTCTATCAATTACATTTAGCTAAGATTACGTCGTTAGTCGGGCATAAACGATGTACGTTGTTCGGTGATCGTCGGCACTATTCCCTCCACCGGCAATCATGACTGAAGGGTGTTCCTTGGAATCCTTGCAATGCTCTTGGTTGATAATCATCCCTCTTATACCTCGTATAGTGGGACTCCTGCAACCCTCGTACCGTCTGATCGCGATGCCGTGTTGCGGACGTGACGTTGGCCACGGGCGCAGTGCCCCCTCTTCTTCACACCTAGAGAATCAATCGAAGATGTCGTGCCAAAGATTTGCTTTGCATTCAGACTTCACCTCGGGAAATAACATTTAGAATCCGTGCATGACTGCAACTTCTTCGTCGGAACTTAATGGATAAATAATTTTTCAATACTATGTTTTTTCTTGTGTTGCAGTTATCTTCTAGCGTTGTCATGCGTACATCGTTTTTCTCTTTAAACTATGTATTGAAGTAAATGATTTATTGTTTGTGCTGTGTGGCGTGATTGCATAACTATATTTCCTAAGCATTTCCGGACCTCCGGTACCCTTCATTTGTATGTATGTGACGATTTAAAAGTCAAACCAGTAATTAAACAGTCATTTCGTAGCACAATTACAATGTATAATTCAAGTTCAAATGCGTTTTGTTTTTTGGGAGAGCTCGAAATCAAGCGTTGACCTTGAAATTATGTAGATAATTAACTACAATACGATTGTAGTAATACAATAATAGGCACACCCGTTATACGGGTGTACCCAAAATAGGGAGTGGAGACACTCGGTGATTCCCTGTCTTATAATGCGAATTGCGAAATGTTCTGAAAGTGATTCTTGAAATTAAATTACGCCTATTAATTTGTGCTGGTTATTAAACGAGTGAGCGTAGCGAACGGAGTGGTCTCCATTCAACTTAAACGGCGCTTATTCTGTTAGTCTGCGTGTGTATGTGTACGTTGAAAATCAGCCGAATCGCTGAACAGATTGCGCTGATATTTTAAACAGACATCCGGTACGAGTTTACTGAGAACTGCTAACAAAATCAGCCAGATCCATTGCGATTTAAACCTACACGAAATAATAAATTGAAAAATAGGCTTCCAATGTTTAGAAATTATTTTAACGACAATGGTTTAGATTTTTAAAAGATATTTTTTGTTTGTTATTCGCCTGGCCGTGAAATGCCGTGCCCATGCAAGGTCTATCAATTAATTTTTTGCACGTCAAGTACCCCAAATTCCTCGTAGATTGAGTAAACCTTGCAATATTTTCAGTATTTCGTACTGGCTATGTTTACCATAGTAGGCTCTTTGCCACAGATGATGGACTACACTGCGTTATATGCATTTCAGAAACATGTTTAATAATTTTTAAATTAGTCAGAAACTTACAAAATCTTTCACGATCAGGGGATGAACCATGTGTCCCACATTTCGGCTATAAGGGCGCTTTAGCCAACTAGACTAGGGAAACGCCAAAGTCGTTGTTAGACGAGTGAACGAGTCATGTGTTGAGTACCCGGGAACATTTGCATTTCAGTTTGATAATTATATTCGTATAAATAATAGGGTATTTAAGTTTAGGCATGTGTTGAGTACCCTGGAACATTTGCATTTCAGTTTGATAATTATATTCGTATTAATAATAGGGTATTTAAGTTTAGGCCATAGTTTAGGCCATAATGCTCCACTGTAGCCTATGATAGGCTAGAGGGAGGCTTAATGTAGGGGGAAGAAAAGGAATGTTACCGAGTACTCAACACATGGCTCACTCTCTCGTCTAACAACGACTTTGGCGTTTCCCTAGTTTAGTGACTTATCCTATATTGTTTTACGGTTTGGATTTTGTTTTTTTAATTTGATACAATTGCTGGCTAGTTCCTAGTTCTTTCTATTTTAACCCGATATGAAACCGTACAACTTGGGATGCGGAAGAAGGTTGCAAAAATAAAATTCCTTTTCTTGGTGGAGGTGCCGGGTTGATCGAAATGCTATCTTTGGATTGGGCTGTCCCCATCCCCTGAACCACAGGGTCGCTAAAATCGTTCCGTATTCTTCGTGAATGTCAATGTCAACAAAATCACGCATGCCAATAAAAGAGGTCTGGTTCGTTTCTCATCGTGAATCGTGACACACGCGCAGAGAAGTAATATATGTCTGGAAAGCTTCGCTCAGTGAATGCATCTATTTATATACTGATCACTTTCGCTGTGTTGCCCTCGCGTGATAACCTCACCTACTTACGTACTACGTACGTAGGGTCCCGTTTTCGTGCACGGACGATACTTGTGTCGGGGCACGCGCCTGTGCCGCGTCTCGCCGCAACCCGCCGTACTCGCCTGTACTGCGGGTAGTGTCGACACACGCGGCAGGCGAGGTGGTGCTCTCAAACACTCACTCTTTCTTATCTACGAGGTGAGTAATAAAACTATTAACACAGGTTATCGGACGATGCTTCCGAACAAGATAATCTCTACAATTACCGGTGTTGATCACTTGTCTCGTGTTTTCATGCGAGAGAACGGGGTATTTTTACATATATAGTGACCATCGCCACGTGCGTTTGGAAGTGATATTCTGTGGTATTTGATATTGGCGCGACGGCGTCATAATCGTGATTGTATTTCAACGATTTTTTACTAAAAACTTCGTCGTGTGGAAGTGTTATTTTCGCAAATTATTGAAGGTACTGTGATGGTAGGGTTTTTCACTCCAAATGGATGTCTTCTAAGAATTATAATCAACCCCTTGAATAAGATCTTTGTTTTGTCCCCTGACTCATCACGTTGAGGGGTCGATATAAAAATAATGTAATAATCCGCAGTTGAAAATGAGATTTATACTTTGCTCTGGCAGCCATTTCTGATTTAAGTAAGGTTAGGATTGCCCGTGTTTTAACCAAGAGTCCGTGTTGTGACTATTTTGTGACAGATAGATCTGAATAATACGTTGATACATTTTACCATTTTTTTCGATCAGTTTATTATGGTTCAGTATATAATATTGGTTTTAAATTATTAATTATGGATATTGCAACATCATTTATATTTATTTAATTTTGTTACTAGCTGGATTTGAACTAGAAGCATATAGTTATAAATTGCAATTGATTTTAAAGTTTTATTAACTAATAATATTATAAATGTTTGACTGTAGAGCAAAGGTTTATTGCGTCGCCAAGTGGGGTTAGGTTCTGATGCGTCCTGATTGGTCGATTCCAGTCAAGGGTAACGTTTTCAACTATTCTCCCGAGTTCAAGGTTGGGGTCAATGCAACGCTCTTAAATTGACCCGTGTGCTTTCAGTTTTAATTATATTGTACGGAATTCATAATATAAGGGTGTTCACAATTATTTATGTCACGTGCACAACGCATGCATGTATGTCACGAACTACGGGTGAATTCCGCGACTGACGCAACCATTAACACGGTAAAATTAGAAATGATCCAATGTATTAGATTTTTTTAAAAAATATTATGTATTTTTATATTTGTCAACAAGTGTTTCGTGTTGAAAACGGTTTGTAACATTCTTGATCATGTATCAGTTATTAGATTTACATTCAGTGTGGATTAGTATTGTGCATATTTCAATTCGCATCTAGACATGATTTTTAATCTTTTTTTACTTCACAGTGTATTTTTTTTTAAAATTTAATAATATAATATGCCCTTACGGTAGAGAATTTAACGTGTCTTGTCTCTTGAGAAATTAACAAAACAAAATTGCAAATAGGCCTACACTCTAAGCCAATATGAATATAAAATTTAAAGTAATACCCTAAATTGCTCACTCAACGTTATTACACCTCGTATGCGTCAGACCCAACTATGTAGGAAGAGACTTTTTGGTCGCCATCTTCTGTAGATACATTAATGTTGGGTAGACTGTATCTCAAATGACTGCTCAAGCGCCGAAGTATTGTTGATAAGGCTAGTGCTTCGTGAATTAAACATTAAATTACTTGTCCGCGCTATGACCGGGGTTGATAGCCGTTATTGCGTACCGTAAAACCGTGCATTATCAATTGCTACCGTGCTCGTATCCTGGCTTGACCACGGATCTATGTATTAAGTTATCCTCCTGTACAAATCAGTTTGTATAACTGAATATTGTAGACGTTAAATACATAAACTGACGCTTTTACAGCGTCACTCTCGTCGGCTCGATTAGTATCGTTGCCAAAATGTGACACGTTTTGTTCAAAACAAAATAATGTAAAGTACGTCGTTCAAAAGCTGCTGGCTTAGAGAAAATAAGGGTTGACTATTTTAATAAATGTATCAATTCATTTATATGTAAACAGGATTTAGAAGTTTCATAATTTTCTATTTTTTCAACACAAAATATGTAACTATTTGAGTATCCATTCTCATATACGGAGCTCAAGTTCTCGTGTAAAATATCATCATCAATAACACATTTTTATGTCATTTACATTGTATTATATTATTGTTGTGGAACTGTTATTGGGCGCATGTCCGATGTAAAATGACGTGTGTTTGAATCCCGCATAAGGTAATGGCATTGATTTTCGTATTTGTCCTTGGTCTTCATCAATCATCTTTCATTGTCTTGCAATTTATCATTGCACGGTTCGAGACGTTTGGCGACAAAGTCATCTTTGTTTGCAAACGTGATATTGTTCGCATGTTACTTTTTATTTAAAAGTGGCACATCGCTAGCACACGACATTCTAGAGTCTATAGAGTTTTGAGATCGTAGGTTTGATATACCAGGGATCAACAATCAGATTTAGATTTGTCCGTTGATATTTCAAGGCATATAACTTTATTGGATGAGCGTAGCGAGCGTAGCGAGCGAAGCGAAGATTCCATTTCACTACACTGGAGAAAAAAATCCGGAATGTTTTTTTTTTTTTTTTTTTCTTTCTTTCTTTTTTTTTTTTGTATTTTTGTGTGTCTGTGAACACGATTCCGGCTAAACCAATACTCCAATTGCGATGAAATTTTATGGAGGTCTATGAAATCTCTGAACGAAGAACTGCACGGAGGGAAAAATCGATCGAAAAATTATTTCTCATGAAAATCGCCATTTTACGATTTTTTTCGATTTTTAAAAAAATTCTTCGACTTATAACATCTACATGCTTTATCCGATTGTAATGATTTTTTCACAGAACTTTAATTTTATGAATTAATATATTCGTGTGAAATTTTAGCGTAATCAAAAAATTATCTATTAAAAAAATCGCAATTTTACGCTTTTTTCGTATAAAAAAAATTACGCTCATCCATCAACGCGGCGGGACTTAAGCGTTTTCCTAGTAGTATTTTGAAAACAACCCTCAGTTTCAACATACCCTTGAGCCAACACGCTATCACGATCACAAACAACGCATATCTTCAAATACTCAATAATGGTTACTAACTTTCGCAATTGTTTAATTAGCTGTTATTTTTTTTTAATAGGATTTATTGGATGAGCGCAGCAAGCGTAGCGAAGATTCCATTTCACTACACTGAAGAAAAGATCCGGAATGTTTTTTTTTTCCTTTCTTTCTTTTTTGTTGTATTTTTGTGTGTTTGTTAACACGATTCTGGATAAACCAATACTCCAATTGCGATGAAATTTTATGGAGGTCTATGAAATCTCTGAACGAAGAACTGCACGGGGGGAAAAATTGATTGGAAAATTATTTCTCATGAAAACCGCAATTTTACGACTTTTTTCGATTTTTAAAAAATTCCTTCGACTTAATACACCTACATGCTTTATTCGATTGTAATGATTTTTTCACAAAACCTTAATTAAATGAATTAATATATTCGTGTGAAATTTGAGCGCAATCAAAAAATTATTTGTCATGATAATCGCAATTTTACGATTTTTTCAATTTTTAACACTTCTTCGACGAATAAAACCTACATGCTTTATCGATTGTAATGATTTTTCACAGAACTTTAATTTTATGAATTAATGTATTCGTGTGAAATTTGAGCGTAATCGAAAAATTATCTATCAAAAAAATCGCAATTTTACGCTTTTTTCGTTTAAAAAAAATTACGCTCATCCATCAACGCGGCGGGACTTAAGCGTTTTCCTAGTAAAATAAGAAGAAAAATTACTATTCCATCACGTGTTATAAGGGTTGTGTGAATGCTCCAAATAATCAGACATCCATAACAAACCTCGGGCTCCGGAAAATGTCTGAAAAGTTAGTGAAGTGAAAGATGGGCTATATATATATAATATGTCCGCGAAATATTTTTCGATGACATTTGAGGTATGGGCAAAACCTCAAAATCGGCCATTTAAAAAATGGTTGTTTACTACGAAACCTAAATTTACATTTCGAGCACTGAATTTGTTTTATATTATCGTAGCACACTTTTATTGTTGTCCTAAGTATAGATAAAATATTTTTCTCTGGTTAAGTTTTTACTTTTTGCGTTAATATTTTAACGTACTAAAATTTATACACCGAGGTGTTTTTTGTGCTTGATAGTAAATTATTTTAACTGAGTAATCTATAAAATGTTTTATTTAAAAATATAAAGAAAAACATAACATTACAGTATTTAAATATATTTAGAAGGGTTTTGTTTTGCGTTACATCAGCTACGCCCATGAACTTGCTCTTGTAAATTAAGGTCAGAAATAATACGGCATTGACCATTGCATGCTTTGCGGACAAATACTTTAGTCTGCTATGTTATCACATAAATTCCCGGAATCATGCAAAAGTTACAACATAATACGTGGAATTACGGAAAACGCACCGAATCAATTCTAGGGCAGGTGGGAGAATGGATCTTTATGCCTGCAGTGTTTCAAAATCTAACTCGCTCACTGGAAAACGTATACGAAATACACACCTGTTTCGGGTGTATATTTCTCAAAGCTAGTCGATAATCTTCGAGAACAATACTATTCCAAGGATTCTAACTTAGTTTATTTCGAGAATGGGTGGGCGTAACCTTAAATTAAACACGTGATTCGAAGACACTGTCAGAAATGCGGTATGATGGTCGATATGGCTACTGCTATTATGCTGCGTTTTAATAGTGAGTCCACGTGCAAATTAAGCCAATTGCTGTATCATTTGATTCTGCTGTTTCTGATGATGTTGATTATTTAATAATTTGTGCATTTTTCTTCCATTCTATTTCAGTTGGTATTGTCTCTGTTTAACGTTACTTCTTCTTGACACCGTACTGTATGGTGTGATAATGTGGTGAGACATAATGTGTATGAGATGCTATAATACGAACACCCCTCTGCTTGGCATTCCAGAACACCGCCCACCCTGTGAATGGCATCTTCCAGGGACCGACTAACGCCACCTCGTACAGCTTGGACAGTTCGGAGCTGATGACAAAAAGGTCCTCGCAATCGCCTGGTGAGTACACTGTACACACATTTCAACCCTCCTTTTGAAGAGTTTGGGTAAATTTGAAAGATTTGTGTTGTGTTTTCATGTTATAATATAAAAACTATTTTTTTACGAAAATCGCAATTTTACGACTTTTTTCGATTTTTTTCAATTTCTTCGGCATAACACCTACATGCTTTATCCTGTTGTTATGATTTTTCACAGAACCTTAATTTTATGAATTAATATATTCGTGTAAAATTTTTGCGCAATCGAATAACTATTTCTTATGAAAATTTCAATATTACGATTTTTTCCTTTTTTTAAATTGCGATTAATTGAAAAAAAAAATTAAGTTATTTTTTTTAAATTAAAAATTTAAGTTATTTAAAAAAAAATTAATTTAATTAAAAAAAAATCTTCAACGAAGTAATGATAACTGAAAATCCGCATAACACATGGCAGCTCAATGCACCAATTACGCTCATCCAACAACGCGGCGGGACTTAAGCGTTTTCCTAGTATATTATAATTTAACCCGTAAGAATGCTACAGCTATTAACATCAAGGTTTGGAACGAAGTGTTCTTCACCCTAACAACTTTTCTCCCCTTCTTATCCAATATTTTTTATAATTTTTGTATTAATTAATATAATATTTGATTTGGACTAGAAAATCACAAGGTAAATTTGTGGCAAAAATGTTCACTGTCCGACCCTTATTTTGTGTAATGTATAAGTCGGCAGATAGATGGAGAAATATCGCGATATTTGATTGTTTATGTTGTTTATGTTTATTGTGTTTGAACATTTGTTTTATTTTGTTTTGTTAGTACATATGTTACATTCCACCCTAGGATATGAGTGAAATATAATATGAGTGAGCGTTCAGTACATAACATAGCTGCAGGAGTAGGAGAGCTCTCGTCGCACGTCACAATGCAAATGGGATGAGTTGTTTTGTACCATGAGAAGCACTTTTTGTTTTATGCTATTTGAATATTGTTGATATTATTCTAAATACTATTGCGTGCCGAATATAAATAAAATATGGTAATATAATTACGACATAAAACAACCCTATACACCGAATTGTACTTATATAAATAAATTGTTTATTTCGTAACTTTAGCGGCTTTATCGATATCAAGGACGTAATTATCAAACGAATAACGAAATAAAAAGAAGAGTGTTATGAATGTAGGAGGGTTATATTTACTTCCTTGGTTGCCAAACCCATTACCTCCACCTTCCCTTCTAAAAGGGCTTTGCAATATTCATACATTGTATCAGTCATGCGACCAGCACAGAAGATAATATAAAAGTTGTCGTGTTCCGAGTTATTATACAAGTATAACAGAAATGCTTATACTATTGTTTATTGAAACACGGTGTCTGTATTCGTTTTGTCCTCGTTTTTGTTTTTATGTTGTCTAAAACGCGATTGTTACTTATTACTTCTAAAAATGCTAAAATTGTTAGTCTAGTAGAAGTTGGATTCAACTAAGTTTGAACGACCTTTTGAGACTTAACAGCTGCCATTTCGAATGTGGACAACACGAATAAAATTGGTGGATTAAACAAAAAAAAAATACGAACATTTGTACCATCAACAATCGCTTTAACAGTTGGGAACATTGTTAAAATATAAAGGACCAATCGCTCGCTTCAATACCATTCTTGCAAAAAAAAAAAAAAAACAACTACACAGACTGATATCTACAAAATGTATTTCATTCAGCTGTCACTGGATAGGCCTTGGCGGCCTACGAGTTCCTGCTTCTGGTAGGCCCTTCATCCTAGAAATCCTTTCAACTTCTCTTTCGACATAACTTGATCGTTGTAGACATCTAAAATACCACTTTAATTCGAATAACAACGTCAATAATATGACCTAATAATTCAGCAGTCAAAGTACTTCCAGTGCTCCAAAATCAGGCGGCCATTGCATGATAGCATTTTTAATTTTTAAACATTTGGTTGTGCTTAGTTTATCACGTGACCATTTTGAAGGTCGTTCAAACTTGGTTGAATTCAACTGTACATGCGAGATGCAATTAATTTTTTTTCATACTGCAAAACGTTTATGAAAAAAGGTAATTGTATGCAATCAGAGTGTACCGGTAATTAGTGCGCTTGATATGAGGAGGGATGGGGCGGTGAGGGGGGATGGGCTTTAAATAGCATATTAATATCTACTTCATATAATTTTGTACTAGTTTTCCCCCCATGGGAACCGAAACATCATAATTGATCACTGGAAAGTGTATTATTGGCGCATCTGACCTCCGAGCATGATTATTATAGTTAGGCTTACAATGTTTCTGGCAACTCAGGTTGTCACGGTCAATCGCTCACTTCGTGCTCTTGCTAGAGGACATGGCGTCTCATTAGTGTCTGATGATTACAGTGGCTCCAAGGCAAATCATACGCAATCTTTCGCGAATTTCGGTTCCAGCTTCCTACTGAGTACTCGGTGCTGGATCAGGTTTATAAATAAATTATTAACCAGAATGTGTAAATTATAAAAACAAATGTATGTTCGTTTTTACTTTAGAAGCAGTAACCTATTGTTGAAGTAGCCGTTGGTTTTCAGATAACCGACCTGTAATTGATCAAGTCGACATATCCATTTGTTAACATTTCTCTTTCGATCCTATAAATATTATTTATATACGCTTTACTATTATTTAGTATAATTATATATTTGTATATACCCGTAATCGTTCATTTTATTTATGCCATAGAATGTGCGAAATAATAATTATGAGAGTAGTACGAAGAACAATTATTTATAAACTCGCAAATTGTAATAATCGTTTTTGCCACTAAGCTACATAAAGCTTTTTTACTTGTCGATTTTTCTTCCGACGTTCGGGTTTTGGTGGAGGTGCCGGGTATTGAGGGACTCCAACTTTCGGTGCGACTAAAACCCGCAAATCAATGGAGATCATGTTCGGTGTTTATCCTGAGATATGACACACAGGGAAAGGCGATGCAAACAGGGGAGCTTTGCTCCCTCAGAATAATATAAAATGTTGTGGGGGTTCTTTTGCGTGGCGCTGTCGAGTCTTATGAAACAAGTTACTAAGGTTTACTTACTCTCAAAGTTTTGGATTTAAACAAAATGTCCATCTGAAAGAGAGAGCAAGCATTGAATTCCTGAAGAGTCGGTGAGAGGTGTCGCCTACAGTTACGCTGATCATATCGAGCGTACCCTACACAGGATTTCTGGCTCCCCCGCGACCGCACATATATCCGAGGAGAGATGACAAGGCGTACTTCAGGGACCCGAAGTTCGCTCCACCGACTCGGGGTGTGTGCATGGCTTATATTGACGACGCTGCTATGATATGCGCTCCCACACTGGTTTATATTGGTGCTTGGATCTACGCTATCACTGCGGCTTCGGCTTGCGTCGTAGAACGGTAGGAGCGTAAAAAAGTTGCTCGATTATCTTGTTTATAAGATTTTTGAAAATGTGTCTGGGAGCGAGACGAGCTAGATCTATACGGTACTTTCTCCGGTGGTGGGATATTGACTCGTGGATTACCATGTTCGGAAATCACGAATATAAAAGATACACATGGTAGGAAGAGGGGGCTAATTTTAACGGAGTTTTAAGACTTAATTACTCCAAATATTAGGAAATGGGTGCCAACAGTTGCGTCAGTGTTTTTATTTAAAATACCGGTTTCTGGTTGGTCATTGTTCGCTTGCCGAAGTGCTATAACAAAGTTGGATTGGCTCTCTTTAAATTTAAGTCCCCCACTGGAAATCAACAATGTGACTGAGTAAGTATACTCTAAATGTGAAATTATGTATTTATTATATATTATATCACTTACCAATATTCAGTTCAAATTGAGACTCCCAAATTTAACATATTTGGTAGATTCCATGACTATCAATCTATCTCTTACCAATATTCAATTCAAATTGAGACTTCCAAATTTAACAATTTTGGTAGATTTCATGATTTTATATATATTATATTATATAAAACTTTCCAAATATGTCGGCAAATTATCTTATCATCTGGGGTGAAATTTCGTGGGTTAGTGTCAGCCATGAAAATTAGATGTATAGCACCATTCAAATGGCGATGTTATCTTTCCATATAAATTCTCTGAAAATGGATATATAGGGTGACAACTTTGCAAGTTCAAGTTATTTGAAAATGTATAATTTAATGTTCAACATAACTTGCATTACATGTATGCACTATATCTAGAATTAACATAATTAGATTTCGTTCCTCTGTAACAAGCTTGAGGCATAATATTGGTCAGAAAGTAAAATCGTACTGCATAATATTATTATTCAAGTAGTTCGAGTGATATCTCACGGACGCACTGACGGATATTTGCCACGATCACCACCACATCGTAACGCATGCATAGCTGTATCACCGAATACACGTGGGATGCTCGTCCTAACACATCCAGGCAATGAATAATGTGGTGGGAGCTTTTGTCCAATCGCGATTATTAACGGAAATTCGGTTTACATAGAAAATGAAGTGTTGATCCAAAATGGCCGAGTGTATAAATTATTTCGTGGCTTATTGGTTTTGCACTCAGTTGTAAATGGAATTTCCCCATAGAAATATCTATCCCTATTGACACAGAACTTGTATTTTATGTAAACCTACATTTATTAACATCATATTTTTACAGACAGTACATTTTTATTCGTATTACGGAAGATTGTTGCTAAAAATAATTCTAGTATAGAACTGCACACGATCTGTGTGTAAGAATAAACTGTTCGTATTTGAACTAGGAAGCTTCGCTAACGCTTTTTTTAGTCGCGTTGATGGATGAGCTTTTTTAAGTTTTTAGTATGAGTGGGATCTCTTTACTTTTAAGTTCCATTGCAAAATCATTTAAAGTAGTACTAAATGCTATGGTAATTAGAATGTCAAATATTTGGAGGCCCAAAGACTTGCTCTTTGTACGCATTGTAGGTGATTGTTGTCATTTTTCTATAGTTACTTGTTAATTATTATTATTTACCTCAAAAAAACTGATATTAAAACTTTTATTTCTATGGATTCTGGTTTACTTTTTTCGACTTTTTCTTTCAAAAGGTACTACATCACCATAACCTCAATGTCCATATAAAATATGATCGTTGTAGCCCCACCCGTTTGGTCATAATTGGCCCATACATCACGAAAAAATCGAGAAAAATCGAAAAAAATCGTAAAAATACGATTTCTATGAGAAATATTTCTTCAAATGTCTCTAAAATCATAACATATTTAATTTTAATGATTTCAAACGTTCCTATAAAGTTTCATTAAGATCGGAGTAGCCGTTTGCCCGGTCGCGAGCCAAATATCACGAAAATATCGCACTAAAAATCGGAAAAAATCGTCAAAGTACGATATTCATAAGAAATATTTCTTCGATTGTACCCAAAAACAATACACCTCTACGTTCAGAGATTTCGAAGGTCTCCTCCAATTTTCATCAAGATCGGATATGCCGTTTGCCTGGCAGAGAGTTAACAAACAGCAAAGAAAAAAAACGAGCTAAATTGTTTGGGGATCAGTGAAATTGAAGTCTTCGCTTCGCTCATCCAATCACATTTCCCTGATGAATGTAAGCGATTGAAACGGTTCTACGTCTGCCAGAAGACAAAAGTAAAGCATGGCTATGTAGCGGAAACCTTTTTCTCCAACAACTCTGAAGCACGTACCTCATTTATCCCGTATGGCAGCTGATTATTATTAGTCGCCTACGTGTCGTCTACCCTTAATAAGTATAATTGATTTTGGACTGGAAATCATCAATGTTACTTCACAATAGTTAGGGTAAATACATTCTCTGCCCATCCATTGATATACTTTAGCCCACGAATATAGGTACGTATCTTATTTATATAGGACGTAAGGTCCAGTTAGATTCTATTTCTTAGATGGCTGCATTAAGTTCCGTCAATCAAAACTTTTCTCTCCAATTTGAGCACCCTACATGTGTTAAGTACGCAAACAGACCGGTTAAATACTATGTTTTCCCTACTGACTTCTGAGTAATAACGAATGCGCTTTGTAATCTGGAACTTCTGCCGCTATCATTACAGTAAAATCTGAATACCTGCATATTATTATCATCTTTAAGCCCCCATTGTTATGTGCAAAACTCATCAGTTTGGTTGGCGAATGCTTAGAATCTGCTTGTTGGCCTTCGTAGGCTATAAAAACAAGCCATTTGCATTTCATATGAGTGTTTATTTTCACTGGCAAAATGTGAAATCTTCCTAGCTCTACCAGAATACAAATGAAATCGGGAGTTTCGTGGATTACTAAAAAACACTCTTTCCTGGACTATTTTCGAAATTGTTTGCTTTAATTTTGTTTTGTATATTACTTCACGATATGCTAGTGTTACAACGGCACAGTGCACGAACCTTTTTATACATAGGTGCAGATGTGTTTTTGCGCAGAAAATCGTACGCGTCTGCATGGTTGATGCTAGGCAAGTTCGCACTGAATGAATCGCTTATATACCTATATGGGAATGGTATGTATGTTTGTGTGACTTTTACGTAATTAAGTATGGTGTTTGATTGAATAGAGTTATGTATTGTAAGCAATCATACAAAATACAAATGCACATTGTATCATGTTATTTTGTTAAAATTTACTGTGAACCTTGTTTTCACGTTACATATAATGACTAATTCAAAGATAAATTTAACTCTACCGTCCAGGGCCCCGATTCATGTACATTTATCCCGGGTATAGGTGGTATAAGGACGGTATAATGCAGGACATGGCAGGATAAGGCCTGGTTAAGTCTGAGCAACTCTCATCCAATCAAAAATTTCCAATGCAACAACAGACACAACAAATGTTATTTTCCACTGCATTCCACAGCCATGTAAATCAGCAAATTAGCAAATGAACACTGAAAATTTGCACCATCTTTTGTTTTACATTTTTATTTAGTGACAGAAGATTGCGTGAGATCGTTAAAAGAAAAGAACAGGCGTATTATTGCCGTAAATTTTGAATAGCCTAGGACTATCATACTATTTGTTATCTGCATTAGGCTTTTAGTAATCAAAACTAGTTATTTGTGCGGGTTGTGTGTCTGAACAAGGTCGTGCAGGCCTAGGGTTGTCTAGAAGAGGCCTAGGGCTTGTCAAACGTGTAACGTTAGTATTAATTTTATCTATTCCTATAGCCTAATGGAACTTTAGGCCTACACTGTGGTATTATGAATAATTTTCTACATCTGGGCCTAGGCCCGGGATGGTTTCTGATTTCTTTTATGAGAGTAATGACAACTTTTCTCGTTTTACACATAGACGCAAAATTTTAAAATGTCTGCCATCTGTTTACATATTTTCTTATCCCCGTGCGAGGCGGGATAAGTCTTCATGAATTGGATTCGGAGTTATACCGCACTTATACCACCTAAATCTGCTTATACTGGGATAAAAATGTACATGAATCGGGGCCCAGGTGTCCATTCTAGTGATGTGACTATAGACATTGCGTGTGAAAATTAGTTGTGGGACCGATTTCGATTAGTTAGGACCTTCCAAATATTTAGTTGATTACTCTCAACTCAATAATTATAATTTAATAATTCATTATTAATAATAATAATAATTATTATTATTATTTGTCTTATGGCATAAAAGTATTTATTACAGACATAATTACATTGTTTTTGATTACAATAAGCAAGAAAAGCAAAAAGCATCTGATTTTTTGTTTCCATGATTTAAGTAATATCAAGTTAGCGATGCTTGCCAAACGGGGGGGGGGGGGGGGGCACAAACGAGATAGCATTATAACGAGAAGCAAGAGGTTTAATTGTAGGAGAAAATTTAGTTTGCCATTCAGTTTCTGAGTACCTTTTAAACACTTATTTTTACCATGAACCTTGCCTTATTGTACACATATGTTGTAATTGTTGTAATTGTAATTTGTTGTAAATGTTGCCATGGGTTGTTAACCCATGGAACGACCTGCCGCCCGCCCTCAAAGACTGCCCAGTAAGTCATTTCCCTTCCATGTGTAAGGAGTACTTATGGGAGAACCATCTACAAGTGCCGTGTTAGTTTCACGTGCTTAAGCAAGGCTCTTCGCGGCACGAGACTTCCACAAAGATATCAAGTGTTTTAGCAAAATATTTGCTAGCGTCGACGCATTTTCTTGTTGTTAAAAAATGTAATAATAACAAGGATAAACAACAATAAATAAATAAATTAAACACATTTGTTTTTAAGTAAAACATTGAATGACACAACAGCATAGTGTTCAAGATCAACGATCTCGTTGTTGGCTTACGAGTAATTAACAAAATGTTTTTCTGTTAACATGTACCGGTAACCTCTGGTTAAGGATGAAATATTGTGTTGGTAATCTCACTTACTCAAAGGGTGAAGAAGAATGATGCTATTTTGTCATAATTTGCGTCACACTAATAAACAGTCCCGTACGTGCTATACTCGCCTGTGTTGTGTAATTCCTATAAGCTATAGTAAGACCAAGAAAACTTTGGCTGAGAGATGGAAATGACTTTGACAAAACAGTGTTGCGTAAAGCATGTATAATTAATTACATAGGCAGAACACGCTTAGAATCTCATATTATGAGAATCTGGAAACGTATATGGCTGAGTTTCGACAACGATGACAATGTTTCACGATAGCGATGTGCAAGCCATGATTCGATCCTCAACACCGGAAACATGTTTACTAGGCCATGCCTAACCGACCACATCAAATCACTATACGATACATATTCACTTTTTTCACTCTTAACTTCTTAAGGGCTATTTTTCTCATCCTTGAACCGATAACTTTATGCTCAAGAAAGATGTCTGGAAAGAGGGACTTGAAAATAACAGCAACATAATTTTCAATTTATTTTGGTAGTACAAAACCCCAATATCAGCCATTGTATTACAATATTTGGACAATTGTATGACATTGTCAGGCTGAAACGTGAGGATAGCCCCGCCCCGCCACAAAAGTTGTATACTGGTATATTCAAATTCCGCTACCATTCAGCCATCTTTGTTAACCGTTTCGACGACGACGATAGTACCTATACAAGAAGTAATATCAGGAGGATATTAATAATGACAATTCACCGCCCATGTTTTGGGAAGGTGGAGTGTAGGTCTATTATATCACTAAATAAAATATCACCCGTCGTGTGTGTGTATCGTTCAACTAGTTCGATACATACGGGAACAACGTTTGCGGCAAATAACCTTAATTGACAACATACATTTCCATTGTTATACCTGGAAAACACGTACTATCTACGAAGCAGCTCGTACGTACGTTTGTGAGCACTTTTGGAAAATATTTTATCGCTACACACACAGCGCGTAAACGGTTGGCCAATTATTTTAGAAATTTGGGAATTATTTGTATTTTATACTTGTGGGCATGCCCATAAACGGCGCTGATACTATTCTATATCCACGTGTCTAAATTTCAGTTCTCCTTATCAATGTCTGCTCTTCTGTAGTAATATATTTTACTCAACTGTTTATATTGTAGGTTTCTTCTTAAGATTTGTTATTGAATATACAAATCGTTAACAACATTTGTAGTGCACAAAATAACAATAACTCCTACTTTTACAACATGCAAAACAAAACACTAAATAAAATAAAACCGAAGTGTTTTTTAATGTATATTTTACACAGGTTATGTACTGTGCGTGTTTAGTTTTACTTTTACCTTTGGGTAGGAGGTGATTGATCACCCAAATAACAAAGCGCTTACAGTTAATCAGTGTTGATAAAAGCTATGTCGAACTGACAAATACCTGAGGAAGGATGACCAACGTCCAGCTCTATGTATGCGGAGCAACAGGTCAACCTGTTTTAATACTGCTCGACTAAGCACATTTCTAAATAATACGTGTCACTGTGTGATTGGTTGCTGGCTACCGGATACAATTACTTGTTTTTATATGATCCTAATGACCTGTGCACACGGTTTATGTAAAGATGACGTTTCGATACAATTGTATAGGCTACATTAGAAAGATCGTTGTAATTATAGTTAGTATGTGTCCAAAGTCGTACTTGCTTAATGGCACTTTGTTTGTTGTGTCATCAATATTAAGTTGAGTGTATAGTACATGTCATAGTCATAGCTTTAAGCCCAAATGTCAGAATTTTTTAAAAGTAAAAACGTACTGAAGCAAGAATGAACTAGTTAATCGACATAATTTATTTGTTTTGTTCTGCTGGATTTATATTTCAGACATATTATGCCTGTAAGGGAAAGATATTTAATTAATGAAAATATATGGCAAATACAAATCAATTGGTATTACGCACTCAAAAGTGGGGGGTTAGAGCCCCCACCTCTACCCTCCGGAGAAATTCCATGGGTTACTAATTATTTAACCGCACCACCTAATTCGTTCGTTTTCATACTTCATACACCTACTTGCAATCTGAGGCATATATATATATCTAGTATCTATCTGCCTCAATCACACTTGTGGAGCTCAATGCTCTGCTATCTCTTGGTGAATCTTCGTCTCGAATAGCCGTAGTGAGACGTTAATATTTAAGCAACATTGATCCTTTGTTTCTCAATTTCATTAATCGGGATACACTCCCGAAAGTGTAATTGATTTGATGTAAATCAATCCAGAAATAAAAACAACCCGCTGAGATGGATTTTTTAATTTTTTGATTGTTTTACATAAAAATTGATCCCTTGGTGAATAAGATTATCTAATAGGTACCATATCAACTCGCCGCCTCTGTTTGTATTGCCGCATGTCCTTCTCAACAAAATGCCATCATTCTGGTATTGTTTCTGGTATTCTCAATTAACCTCGCGGTCGATACTTCATCAATTGCTTATTTATTATGTAACGACAGTGCCGGAGTGATGGCGTGCCGTACTTCATGGAGGAGATTGCTGGTTTGGTTCACATCAATAGCAACACTGACCCAAGGTTCTTTACTATATATGAGGGTTTCCTTCAGAAAACAAAGGCTGACGGCGTACGTCTATACATAGCATGCATCGTGGTCTATATGCAATTGAATAAACAGTACAGTATTCAGTACCAGCCAGTTCCGTTAGGTTTCGCAAATTCACTGATCCATTCCTATAGCTGTTATTCACATTACAGTCTGTGTTTCTTTCTTTCTTTCAATGCCTTTCCGGGGATTTGTTCAATGTTCTAGCATTTGATCTAGATTCTAGGTGAAGACCTCCTCCTCCTCACATCGTAGTCCGTGCCAAGGAAGTAGAACATTTATGCAAGTTATCACTACGGCAGCTCGATCACGCTACAGCCTATGCGTTATAAGTTATTTATGAAAATGCAGTGCAGATGTAAACTTCTTCACCGAAAGAGCAGATCATCATGTGTGCAGGTTCCTATAGTATAATCGGAACTGTTTATATGGATGGCTCGATTTTTAGGTCTGTTCAACGATCTATACAAACCTATTTTGGAACGCTTTTAGACCACTAATTTTCACCATAAAGATTTTGTTTTTTAGTATGTTGTTTATGAAGGAAATGCAGTTGTCTCTTATATCAGAGTACATTTTCATAACATATTACTTTTTATAAAAAAGAAAAAAAAATGTTGTAAATGTACCATACGAGAGACAATTGGATGTTACCTTGCCTAAGAGACATATGTATTTGAAATGTGGAAATATTGTCTGTACATATCCTTCCTGAACAATATATTAAATTTCAAATTGTTTGTGTGAAATTAAAGGTGAAAAAGTCCATAATGTGCAAGAAGTTCCCAGTATTTTGCGTTTTTTTATTGTTAAAAAGTTGACCCAAGTTAATTCAACCGTTGAAAACATTCATTTAAGCTAAGTATTTAAATAAGAGACACTTTGTTCTCACGATTATATTTTTCTTTAAAGTTTAAGACCCAAAGGGAACCGTTCAAAGTCAAACCATGATTGCCGGTTCCAACGAGAGGAGTCTCCGTGGTAGCCATATGACCTAAGATAATTTGCTTTCAGTCGTAAGCGAAATTTACAGCTATAATTAATCATATTTAGGTATTGGTGCAATTGTTAGGCTAGAGTCAAAGACAAGCAATTCACCTTCTACATGCTACCTTGACGACATGAGATCACGTCATGGCATGGTGTTGATGGTGTGGGTTGGTAACAATGAAAACTAGACAAAGCGATGATAGACACGGTTGCACGGGGCCAACTATATAACTCTGCGTCATACCATATTGGAATCGATCGGTTCCCGATTTACCTTCCTCATCCTAGGACTGCATGCAATATTGAATATTTCAAATAGTTGTTAGTAAGTCCTAAAAAATGATTCAATGATGACACATTTCCCCACGAGCAAACACGTCATATACTTCTGTTGCGTGTTCCCCAAGTTCATGCACATCGTTTGTTACAATGTTGAATTTGCTTTTGTTTTGTACGTACGTTTTCCGTCGGCGTCGGATATATCCAGCAAGTGAAACCGGAGCTAATCCTGTCGTTACCGGTGATTACTGTTATGTTTAAACGTGTTTTTAATTTTAGTTACTAATATTCCCTTGCAACGGGTATATGAGCGCCCAAAATAGGGAGCGAACCTACTTATCACCAGATTGTCAAAGATGGATTAACAAACTTAGTCTTTTGGTGGAGGTGCCGGGTTCAGAGTGTTGCCCAATTGAGGCTAGGGACGTCCCCATTGGGATCGTCCCCATTGATTTCAATGGGTTACCATAAACATTCCATACATTGTCATTCGTGTCCACGTGCAAAGTTAACAAAAAATTGCAGAACAATCGAAGTCCTATTCGGTTTTTGTCGTGAGACCTCATGCACGAACGGACAGAAACGAGAATAGATATTTATATAGGGGTGCTTCGATTATATTTATTTAATTCTACTTGATTCACTTTAGCTGCTGCTTTAATAAGTAACATAAAGTGATGTAAACCGGTATAACTGACAATACCATTAGTTGTTACGAGTTTAGAAGTTATGAAGTGTTCTTAGGTGGATAACTCATCTACTGTATATATGTGACAGTGCCGTGCAGCATGAATGGGGAGTGTCAACGAGTGAAGAGTGGTAAGGAGTGCAGAATACACTACCACTATCCGTGTCAGTTAGAACGTGCCAATAGTCATGCCGCAATTTTCGCCATAACATTTGCTAGTCATCTAGACCTAGAATTAAACAATTTGTGGGTTATTTTTTCCCATCATCGGCAATCATGACTGGAATTACAAGTTTAACAATGAGGCTAGATGCCCCAGTCTGTCGTCACACTGTCCACATTATTTAATGTCATACTAGAGAGAGAGGCACACAGGCGCAGGTATTTCTGCGTAGGTATATTTATGACGTATCCATATTTGCTCATATTTGATTACGTCCCTCACATTTCTTAAAACTAACTTGAGTTACAGTGAAGCTTTCCAGAGAGTCTAAAGTTGAACCGAAGAGAAACCCAAGGTCTTCTTTCACAGCTCTCAAAGATACTCGAAATAGCCTATTATTGATCAGATTTGGACTTGTTTGTGGCTTTCTCTTTGACTTTACTCCGAGTTATGGCTGTAGGACGATGTTCTCCAAGTTGTGAGTAGAGTTTTCACAAAATTCTCCCTTAGCCTCCCGCTCATGTCGTGTGGTGGTGTACAGGGGCCGAGGACGTGCCGCTGCCCGGGGCCATGTTGCCAGACGACGTGCAACAGGGCATCGAGTTCGGGGCAGAGTGCATGGAGGCGAGACGTATCAGCACCGTGTCCTCGATGCACAGTGAGTCTCTTTCTGTAGCTTGCATGTTTGTTGCCGCTATTTTGTCCGTCGTAATTCCTCTACAGTTTACCGATCTGCGATGGATTTTTCAGAATGCTTTGTCATTATGCTTGTTTACTTTGTGCACAGCTCTATTAATTAATGTAGAACTGCATCATTCCATTTTAATTGCACTGTTACAACTTTTGTTTATCGTATGGTTGTATTTTGAAATTCAACGTAGTAAGCGTCATTGTTATTGAACACTACGGGCCAATAGACACACATACATTATCGCTTATTCTTCTCACATTATGCACAAATCACAATTTTTCTACTATCAAATAACATGAACTTGCAATTTATGATAGCTTTAATGGGAAGTTTAAATAGATTTCTGTGTTGTACTGTCTGATTCGTGTATCATAAGTTTTTTAATTGCAAATACGTTTGAATGAGACCCTCTTCTACGATATTTTGGTTGGTTTTGCGCTTTAAAATATATGTATGAAGCACAATGCACGACTAGTCTCGTTTAGCTTAGACTTCCTTATAGAACGTTTTTGTTATCGCACATTTTTGATGCAATAGATGGGGAGATCTGAAATGTGCTTCAATCATCAATCCTAACCGTATAGTGTGGTGCACGGTGTGTTCCATGCAGAGCTGTCAGTCAGGTTCCACCACAACTTGGGGTAACTGTTGTATTCGTTATTTTGCCAGCCATCTAGTTGGTGTTTGGTATGTTACATTAATGTGTCGCCAACGACCGACCATGTTGTAACACGCGCTTGATGGCTATTATGGTCAAGCTTTTTGACTAGCATGTGATACAGCTCTCGTATTACAATACCAGAGACCACATCAACATTATGCACTATAAATAAACCAATAGTTTCTGAGCATGCTATCGTTATTCGTGATAGCCCACATAAACTAATTCTGACATTAATGTAACGATACATATTATCATAGAGTTTGGTAATGTATAAAGAAGACAATTATTTCTAGGGTATGTCTGCGTCTCGAATAAAAACAGATTCTGGCAGAAAACATTTGATTTTAGAATCATGTTGGCGCGTAGAAATGTCCGACTGAGAAAATCAGTAGCAGTATAGTAGCACTAGCAGTAGCAGTAGCCGTAGAAGCATCGCACTTAGCTGTTCACTCTGGCGGCCTTGTCACGTTTCGTTTCACGTGATATTTATTGAACTATTTTCATTAGGGGATGAAAACGGAACTCGGGATGGGGTTCCTTTCGCGGCCACAATCGATAGTTTGTTTCCAAGGACAGACCACGGTGGAAACGGGGAGTCACTTCAGCAAAGAAAACGCTCACTTCGCAGTAATTTCTTATTTGTGTGAATAACATCATCAACATAATTCAATGTTTGCATACACAAGCATTGATGCGGTTAGGTTCCAACAATTCAATGTTTTGCCGTAAGATCTATGGAGCTTAGTGAAATCATTCTTCAATAGAACTATAGAAAAATGTACAATGTGTTTGCGGTAACAATATTATAAAATCGTATAAAATACAAATAATAAACGTTTGGAAAATGCAATTTTCTTTTTGCCAATAATACATTTAATCGAACAAAGGCGCTTATCATGTTTCTAAAGCTTTTTTTTATGAGTTTAACTAACTACTAATCCTATTCGCCCTATCAAACTTAATTTTTCATTTTCGGTGATTAAAAAATAGTAGAATTGAACCCTCATATGTGATTCTCTAACACTATAGCATAAAGTTACTAATAATAATTTATTGTATTTTACCTGCCCATAGGGCAGGAAGGCTAATGCAGGGCAAGTGTGGCCCTCTGTAGCCTGACACAGTGATTACAGATTTACAAGTTTAACAGAACATGAATGACAAAAAGAGAACATGACATTTTTCAAGTTAGACAAATTGAAAGGCAAAAGGCGGATAAGGGTACTTGAAGCGGGGTAGCGGTCTGAAGACTCGAGGACGCGAAACGAGGTCGTGAAGCTCATTCCTGCCGCCTGCGTGAAGACGTTGCACGTAAGCCCCTGCGAGGGTGTCGAGTCGAGCGAAGTTACTTATGCGTTCTGGATAGTTAGGCATGAATGTACAAGGTCTGTTAATGGGGAGGTCTTGTTTAAGAAAAACCTTCAGTCACGATTGTTGGTGGCTAGGACCGTCCGAGAGACCTCTGGAATTAGCATCGCGATCAACCACTAACCCCTAAAGCATTCTCCATCAGAGGCGGAAATATGGTGCTATATGTAGGTGCCTGTTGTAACTACCCTTCTATAACAATATTAATTTTGAATTACTAGGAAACGTGGCAATGACAATAATGTTTTAGGGGAGCAACAATATAGAACGAGGAACGGGGTCAATGCCTTCAACCAACATTTCATTCGATCACTTAAATTTATACTAGAATTATCCCTGAAACGTCAACGGCCATTATGTTGACTTTTAGTTACACCCCCTGTGGTCTTGGTTTCAATTTACTTCTTCCTATCTAGCCATTATAATGATCTGTCCTCTGCCCTGAGATTTTAATTTATATTGTACAATGCCAATAGAAATGTAAAGTGGATCAAACTCTTGTATGTTTAGATTAGTAAGATAAAGCATTTGGTGATGTAATTAATTACTTGAATATTTGTTTTGATCATACAAATGTAGCTTTGTATTTAAAACGCAAAATACAAAACTCTTCTCAATGGGAAATGTTGCCACTCCATCACGCTATTTTTTACACCTAAAAGATAAAGGATTTTGAAGTTGAGAACGAGTAGGCGGGTTCCTGGTGGCGTGCGTGACACACTGGAGAAGAAAAAAAACGTTTATATTTTGTATTGGGATATTGTAATTTCAGTTATCGACAAAATTAATTTTTTCATGCGATAATAGTTCATTTTGAAAGCCTGGTTGCGAGCTCTCTGAAAATGGTATTAAACCGCAACTGCCCACCCGAAACGATTTGAGTATTAATTATTAGGATAATTATTGTCCAAAATTTCAAAGTCAATGGCGTTTTATTTTTCCATGTTCGTTAGGTGTAGATGGAGGAATGCTCCATCTTGTTCTGTAATTGTAATGCCCCATCCATTCTTCCCCGTCCACCCGTTTCAGCCTCCCACATCTTCCCCTTTTACTGTCCTGCCATCGTCCACGTGTCTGCCCCTCTTCGTTCTTAAACACGCGAACTACCAATTCCATCATTCTGCCATACAATCTTGTTTCCCTTATACCGATTCGATCCATAAAACTCCTTACTCCTACGCGTCTTCTAATCTTTATACCCGGGTATATTATTATTTATAAATTAACTATATGGGACCTATGTCTAACCCACCAGGCTTCAAAACGCGCTGTGCGGTATATGATTTAGAGTAAATGTCAGCCTGGAAATAATTAATTAGTGCAGGAAGAGCGCACGAAGTTAAAAGCTCGCCTGAACTTTGTGTGTGAAAGGTGACATTAATAAAAACCCGACAACATGAGTCAGAAGTCACTGAGCCACTGAGCTGTTGAGCCTGGCTGCTTCGCTACCTTAATTAATTATTTCCAGCCTTACTGCAGCATCTACCTCTACTCTTGTGGTGGCCCATGCGGCCGGGACGCCAGCTCAGCCGTATACGTACCCGAGGAGAATCTGTTTTTATCATCGTCTCGAATTTCATAACAGCATTCGCATCATATACTTTGTTATAATAACTCTGCGTTTGAACTCATGCGAGATATTAGAAATTCATAATAATGATACAGCCGAGTATTTTACAGCCTATTCATTGTTGTGTCTGCATCTATGTTATTAGATTTATTTAGTTGTCCTCCTTTGTAAATCAGTTTTTATAACTGAATAGGATAGACGTTAAATAAATAAATAAAAATAAAAAATATATTTGAATTCACCAAATAAAATCATATTTATGTTGTGATTATGTTGATCATCAAACTAGGTTTCGTTGGTTTTTTACTTGCAGTTACTATTCGGTGACTGTCTTGAATAGCAGATCGAGGGCAAGAGTCGGTAAAAAAGTTTAGGGAATACGACACATTTGGAATTTCGCAAATATAGCTATTCGCTCGACCAGGAGGCATCCGATGTACCGGTATTTACAATTTTGCACATTTAGCAAGCAAGGATGCTATAAGGACTGCCCTAGTCGTAAAATGATCAATTATCAATACAATTTTCAGAAACAACTCACGGAAATGGACCATTTCACTGAGACAAATCTCATACAAATTATGTTTACTCTGTTCAATAATTATGTTTTTATGTATCTCTTTTGCATATTCCGCAGAAAAAACATTAGTATTATTAGCATTAGTATTAGAACTCTAGAAGTAGTCAGTCATGTCTATGTCCATGCACTTTTTTCTGTCTATATATTTAGTTACATTAGTAGTGCATCGAACGTTTCCTGGAATTATTGTATTCTGTTGTTGGGTAACGTATAAATAAATAAATAAATAAATTTAAGAAAATGCAAAATTAATTTGTAGCGTTCACCTGAAACTATTTTCAAAAAGTGTCACCGTAAATCCCTCAAATCTCGTTTCCTTCACATGTGTTCAAAATTTCAAACAACTGCGATGCCAATCAGGTGAACGAACGGGAATTCGCCAAACACGCATCCTCTTATTGTATGTGGTGTGCAGCACAGCACAGTGTGCGTTTGACGTCTGACGTTTCAAACCGCTAACTAATGCCCGTAACTTTACATAATTAATTTGCAATTAAATCCTCTTATAGGTTATCCCTGCGGCTGTAATCAACTAATCGTCACGTTTAGACAGACGTGAATAATGTTGTGGATACGGTTCAGACGCACGATGCTTTATCATAGGACGCAACACACGAGCGGTGTGTGTGTTACGGGCTCCGTACATTGTGAAATTTTGACTTTGTTCGTTTACATAAAAATAAGCGGAATTGTTGAACTAGCAAAGCGATGATACAATTAAAAATAAACTTACACAATTTTGACATTAACACATTTACGAAAAATCATTAAATTTGCTTGAATAGAATGAGGCAAGAATCTATATCGAAGAGATATATAAATCAAAATAATGAACAATTTTGCTCCCAAGAGGCAAAGGGCAGAAAACAATTTTTTTTTTTACTTGCTATTGTACATCTACTTGAAAATAGTAATGACGCTACAGATATACTTTGCTTTTTCACCAGAGCGACTACACATGAATTTGTACAAAGTATTGAGGAGTTATTAACCATAAAACAATTTGCAACTATAATTTGCATGCCAATTAATTTCCGTAGTATAATTGTAATTACCTGTTTATGATTAGTTGCCTAAACACTTTGTTTCGGGAAGCCGTAAATGTTTGAGATACTTGTTTTGTTATTTTCGTCTTTGAAAATTATAACGGCATTATTGCAATATTAAAATCGTGCATTTGCATTTTTCTCAAGCCTCGGGAACAAACAAAACACGCCTTCGACCTTCAGATCGCGCCGGCGGATTTAGCCTTTATAAAATCCTATGGGTATCATTTAATTAATTTAAATCGGGTAGGCCTACTCGTGAATTTGGGTATTATATAATGAAAACAGCTGACGGTATTCTTCTTTACATTGTTATGAAACTGTAATCACCGTGATCGGTGGTCGACATTTTGTTACGCGACGATTTACTCGTAACGATTGACGCGGAGCGAAGCATCGTGAGGACCTTGCCATTTGCGCATGGCCCGGTCATCAGCACGGGCGTATTATATTATCTCGTCTCGTGGTTATCATTCCTGATGATTCTACTGATATTCATAACTGTAATGAAACTAGAACAGTAATGGTTCAATTGCTTAATTACATAACTAGAATAGTATTTAGCCCAAATTTCACGCTCTACAGCTATTTGTTTATATAGTTTCTTGCTACTAGCTACTTTACAACATTTTTAAAAGTAGCCCTAGGAACAGTCTTGCTACTTGTAAAGTAACATGATTCTAGTAGTGGTCTACTTAACAACACTGCAGTTAAAAAGTTCAGTTCAAAGGAAGCAGAATCAGATTCAAATTCTGACTAACCACGTGTAGTGTCCATTTTCAGAGGCAGTTTTAAAGTGTGTTATTTTATTCCGAATCGGTGGTCACAGTGCTTTGACGACGGCGTTACAATCCCTAGACCGTGGACATCTTAACTGCGACAGCCTATATACCATCTCCGCAATGAGAAGTATTTTGAGATCAATTTGCCCTACAATCAAAGTGCTATTACAGGCAATTATAGATGTCCAGACGAATTAAATCAAATTACGAATTTACACTTTGCCAAAAGTTACATTGTAAATTCACTCATTTAAATTGTCGGCACGTTTTTATATCATCTTAATTCTATTAGGCCTGTGGATTTGTGCTCGTCGTACAACGATGAAAGATGAACGTTGAAACCGTTTTAACGCCAAGCTACAGCCACGAGAAGGCTGCACACAAAAAACTGACTAATTATCACGTAACTTAATTGTTACGGAGCATGAACTGGCGCCCTTGATCTTCAAACCATCCTACAGGAGGCTATAGTCTGATTCAATTACGTTTTGTTGCTTTTGAGAAGTTGCACATTTTGATAGTGAAGTGAGCGGTTGTTATTAATTAAAAAGTAAATTACATATTATCGATTTGAGTATTTCGACTTAAGTTAACTGGCACGTCGTCTTGTATGTCTCCCAAGGTTTATCGAGTAGGTACTGATAATCAAAGGCCCGATTTCTACTGAGAAATAAATAACAAAGAACATGAATAAATACGTGTTTAGCGTGTGTTGTAAGAACTGGTTTTTGTTGGGGAACGTCAAATTCTCTTCTATAATCACCCATTTTATAAGAATGTTTGGTTTATATCAGTTCCTCTGCTACAAGCTTTAAACATTCGATGACCAGCCAAGTCGGACTGGACAAGGATGGATGCGCATTCCTGTAGACTGACCTACCGCAAGGAGATGGGTAGTCCTACGACACGAAGTCTAATGCGACAAGTCTTCGAAGAGGCAGCGGGTGCATGGTATCCTCATGTACAAGACGATGGTGATTCCAAATATTATTTATTTTATTTGTTTTCAAATTTTGTTCACGCACGACAAACTATCCATTAAGATGCATAACTGTTTTTGTGACTGCACGCTCACAGACATACAACTTCTAGGTAACAGGTTCCTAGTTGCCTCTAGGTCACGCTCAAAGAGTATATGCCGAGGATGTTAGGACACAAAGATTCTCTCTTATTTCGTCCTACTGACGACTGACTCTAGGCTACTTGTAATCAGATTAACTATAAGTGTAACTTAACTTTAGTATAGTGTTTCCACTTGCCGATCCACCCACCACAGCATCACAAAAGACAATGCATGCGACTTGAAATGTGTCACATATATTTTCGCATTTTATTTTGTACGTTGTTCTTCTAACCCTAACCAGCATTGATATTAAGAAAGTGCGAGATGCCCTTTGTTTTAAAACACTATTTTATGTACTAATCGAGTACACATTTAAGAGTTAATCCTTAAAAGTACAAAAGACCGGGACCCAAAATTTTGGTTCCTTGACAATTTTAAATTTGTGATTTTTTAAAATGAATTTTATGTTTTTTACTATTTTTTTCCTCGATCTTTTAGAAAAAATGCAGATTTTGGATACCAAATTGACATCAAAGTTGGGGTGGAGGGGGGGGGGGGGGAGGAAATCAAAATTTGAGATTATGTTCAAAAATTGAGATTTTTTTGCAATTTTACATGTTTTTTTTCCTTTTTTTACATCTTTAAATTGAATCCACTACAGGCTAAGAAAATATCCTGGACATCCCATAAATTTGTGTATTTTTGTGTTTTCTTTTTCATACACAATTTGATTTTTAAATCATTACAAAAATTGCTCAAATCATTAGAGTTTTTTAGTGGGGAAAAATTATACCAATTCCAAACAAAACAAAGCAGTTTTTTAGTTGGGTTAAAAGTATGAAAAACTGGCAGATATAACTGTGTTGCTTTTGAAAAGTGGGGGGAAATATGTATCCCACTGTCCTATAAAGGTCAACATTTATTACTATATATAGACAAACTCAAAACCGTGTTGGGCCTGTGTTACGAGAACTCCTACTCTTACTATACACGTGGTGCTTGTTTTTTTTTAGGAAAGGGTTGCACTTCTTGAACGAATGTGGGAGTAATTTTAAAATCGCACTTGTCGATCAAAGATTTTTTTTATAATTTAGAATCGCGCACTAAGACCGGCACAACTCACTGCCAAAATATTTTTTTTTGTCGTTTTGTAATGTGTCCACTGAAAATACATTTCGTGCGTTTCCTTTCCGCAAAGGATATGCATAAAACACATTGTAGATGCCACTAAAAATCACACTCGAAACCCCCACAGTGACGAAACAGTTGAGCGTCTTGACGCGGGCGCCCCCCGGCGGGCGTCCTCGCAACCCCCACACGGATGTTGTCGTCGGACTCACCTGTCATCGACCGTCTGCGGTGACGTCACGTGCACGCGGTCCGTGTACGGTGCCTTCCCTCGAGACAGCTGACGAGCAATGAGAGCCGAGCGACGGATGCCTCGGCTCGGTTCGCTCGCCACTGGCTTACTTGCGAGTGCCGAGTTCAAATCTACAGTTAATACTCCGGAAATTCGTGGGCTATGCAATAGAGAGTTGCATTTTAGTAGCGTGGGCATCGTGTAACTTGTGACCTTGCCACTTATTGTGCTAAGGACGTGACCCACTGCCATTTCTGGCTTCGAGAACAAAACTACGACTAGTGAAGATGGCCCGGCCGGCGTGCGTACTATGCGGCGGCGACGTATAACTAACTACTCTTGCTTTAGTTCTCGTTTTTGTCCGAGGTGGTATCTTCGTCAACCTAACGAATTGGCATGGTGCTTTGTGTTTTTCGCTTTTTACACTTTTTATTTGGGTTCTGTCCAAGTCACCGTCCAACAACAGCCGGCGTACTTACTGTAACCGGCCGGTCGAACGAACAAGTATGACGGTTACGAATGAACCACGTAATACTGTTTCGGTGTGGCGGAAAACGGAAGAAAGACTGCAAATCATTATCTACCAATCGTTGGCTTGTAGTTTTTATTTGCCCCTGTCCCAAACATATGTGATCCAACACAGCTGATATTCTGCCACACCACAACTAATAACACTTGCTTGGTGGTCACACTCGCAGTTCGATTATGAAAAACAAATAAGTTTGGCAAAGCTAAATATGGAGATGCAATTACTTCCTTGAGCTCGATATTTTTAATTTCTTGTGAACCATACTCTGACGCTCGTGTAGATATCAGTAGTGACTGAAGTGAATTTGTGCTGCTAGACACCTATTTATACAAATGTGCAATATACTCCAATACAAATTTGTAAGGACAGAACGATGTTGTGTATATAGGGTCTACTGGTTATAGGTTAGCTATCGTGAAATATGTATTTATTTTTCTAACAAATGAATAGGTTGTAAACAGAGCATTGCCCCAATCACATTAATGTGCACAACAAACCAATAATCATATAACATTACTATAGCCAATTTATACTGCGAGGCACAAGGCAGCACCCTCTTTCTTATATATTCCAGGTAATCACAGCAATAGGGAAGCTACAGCTTCCTCTTGTGACCTTCCCCCCGTGCCCCTGCAAGTGTACTAAAGTAGGCAATTAAACAAGCGCTTATGGCACGAAAGACCTTGAAATTACTTCTCTCATTTCTTAAATTACTTGAAATTAAAATTTATTTTAACCATTTCATAGTGTTTTTCTCGAGGCCAATGTCGCGTTCATGACTCTCGTAACACTTTTTTCTAAAAGTCCAAAAAGTAAGTAGCGTGTTTATTTGTCGCCCGAGGGCTGATGGTCGTGCAGCGCTGGACAACGCCAAGAGCTCCAGACGAATATGCAGTGTGAGACTGGTGCACATGTAGATTCAAAGCACGAACACTATATACCATGCTAAGTCATCCCTAATAACTGTGTGTGTGGTTTCACGTACGGGATCTTGTAATCGCCTTCAAAGTTCAATTGCATCTTCATAGAAACCATAATATATGTATAATTTTTTTGTATTTTCTAAATAAATAAACGATTCTCCTCTCGTTTATTTACAATGAAACTGTTAAACATGCATAAAATGTGCTTTTTAGTACATTTTCGAATTAACCTACTTGTCAAGTGACCCGACAACAAAATTAATTTAAAAATAAGACAATTTTTAAAACCTAAAACGGAATTTCGTTAAACGTGTTTTATATGTTGTATTTAAACGATCTTGTGGTTATCCCACCTCTGTTTATAGAAACTAGGTCAAAACGACCGTCCGTGGTCCGTTATACGATACGATACTATACGGCAATAACAAACAAAACACATTCAAATGTAGCCAACAGTAAAGCTCATTGATATAATTAATCTTAACATATCGTGTGATCAATAATATAATTTTGTTTGTATAATAACGCAAGTTAACCTACATATGGTTATATAGTTTTCGATCACAAATAAAAAACTACCAACCTTTCTTCAATGACTCTTCACACATGACCAGATAATGCATGTTGTGCTCATGGATAACAACAACGAACAAAACGCCATTTCGAGGTATGAACTCAACTTCCATTCAGCGTTATGTAACACGGGCTTTCTGAATAGGAAAAACTTTTTCTCTCTCGAGTCATGGATTACGAATAAAACGATGAAGCACTTTTTTAATAATCATATTAGACCCAGCGAACGAGCACCTCTGCCCTCTTTTGTGTCGAGCTGACTACTTGAGAAATAATTGGACTACTCTCGTTACAATCAATACCACAAGAAATTAAATCCGCAGTCGGCGAAGCGGGTAAAATTATATCTGGCCGTGGTTCGATGAAAAATATTCACGATCCTAAACGAACTTGTTGCCTCGTTGTATACCTATACTTCGTTGTTGCTGTTGAATTGTACATTTCGGCGATTGGATAATTCGGCCACCCTTATGTGTAAGGTAAGGGATTATATTTCGCGATTTCAAATAGAATAAAAAAAAATCAAAACTTAATAACAATGCTTACCTGAGATTTTCGATGCAATATATAAAACAAACATGGCAAATCAAATGTATCCCTTTAAAGGGGCTATTACCCCCAAAAATTATTTTTTACCACATAATCTGACAGTTTAAAAAATTACATCTTGTAACTGTGATTTTACATGCATTTTTCAATTTTCAATTTTTATTATCCACAAATTTGCGAAAATTGGCGTTTTGGGAAATTTCTTAAACCGCCTTTACCTGCTTCTTTTTTGTTCCACATAGATACTAGCTAGCGCATAGTACCAATATAAAATGGCCTTTCATAACATCGTGTCTTGAAACTGTGCACAAATATACACTCAAATACGAAAAAATAATATGTATTCCAAAATCACACCCCTTCTTGGTAATAAGCATATTTTGACCGAACCACTTGCCCAAATTACAAAACAAAATGTAGAGGATTTACAGAAAAGGCTGTAGAGTACGTTAATAATGGCCAATATTTTTTTGAATCAAATTCCTCTAAGGTCGCGGGCCCATGTTATTTCTTATAGGAGATTTTTGCCGATGCGATCTAGCACGAAAAATAGCAAGTTCGACAATTGTTTTTCGGGTCATGGTGGACCCAATAATTGTTCCGTTAATTTCTAAATTCATAACTAGTTAGCCTGAATAAAAAATATTTTTTGAATTTAGCGAGTGAATACCTCTTTTAAAGGGAATAGTACACAATTAACATTTCGCAAATAACTATTCACTCAGACGTAGGAAGCATCCAATTTATATGAAACTTTACATTATTTTTTAAGTATGTACAATGGACATACATTCATATTATCAGTATTGTGTATATCAAGTCAGCGAGAAACAATTCACGTAAATGGTCCATTTTAAATTTCTTTAACAAGATTTAAAATCGTAAACATCATTTTATTTTCATAGCCGTTACCGAAAATCATTTCCCGAAAAACGTCACTGTAGAGCCCTGCAACAACATTGAGAACAGGGAAAATGATGAAAATTACAAACAGGGAGTTTGCGAAGAAAAAAATTAACCACCTGTAGAGTTATAAGTATTTCTTTAAACGTGTATTTTAAACTGAAGATAAATGTTGTGTAAATATTGTTCTATATAAGTGCTTTCCATTTTTAAAATATTGTGTACTTCAACTACAAAAGAGTCTATGAACAGTAATCAACATCAATGTCAACATGACAGTATACAGTTATAAAAAAATGTCCAGTAGAATGCTATTTGTTTAGTTTTCTTTTGTCCGAGTAACGGCGATTATTATTCTGGTATGTAGTTGGCTTCTTTTACTTAGTTGTTCCTTATTTATATCGTCGTAGAAAAGATGTATCCGTTTTTATAAAATAGCACTAGGCATATCTGCATAAAACTCAATCATAAATAACTTAAGTTTTAAATAATTATGTTTTAATTACGTTGAAGTGAAAACATGTCACTAAACGCGATAGTCTAGTCTCGTCAGTCTAGTCTAGTCAGCGTTGACTAGCCGAGTACACTCATTAGTTCCTTCACACACGTATATGAGGAAATGAACGAGAATAATGTGCAAGGATAAGAGGATCTCAAACGGTTACTCCCAGAGAAAGGTAAAGGTGTAGAAGGTCGCCCTTGAGTTTCGCGCGTCACTTTACATGTTGCTCATCTTGTTAGGAGAGCGAGTCATGTCCGTTGTAGATTTACACGACACCTCGAGCGAAGGCGCATGTCGTTAGTACGGGGTGTCAAAGTCTTGATGAAGCAGTGGAGAGCAATAATGAGATCGTAATATTGTGTAATGAGAAGTTCTGGAATATATACAAAGTCCACGGTGGTTCATACGTTGGCCGCCCGGTTCCCAAACGTGTGACACCAAGGGACGTGAGTTCGAATCACTCATCTTTCCTTCAGTTTTCTATTAACTGATCTCCTATATGTAGAGAGATCCCCCCCAAATACAAAAATTAGTAAAAAAAAAAAAAAAACGGCAGCCAAGCTCCCCTTCAAAAGTCTTCTGCTGTGAATGTTGTGAGATATAGAATTTGAGCCAATCTTTTTATTCTTCCTCCATAGTTTCGCATCGAAAAGAAGTATGATCATTTCGCCTATTGACGAGCGCCAAGCCAACCATTTTCTTGGTAAAAAACGTAAAAATTTTAAACTCAAAATCATAAAAAAATTACTTGGCCATTGAATTTGGTTCATTACGAGAACTTTAAAAAGTCAACGGCCTAGTAATTTTTTTTATGATTTTGAATTTAAAATTTTTACTTTTTTTACCAAGAAAATGGTTGGCTTGGCGCTCGTCAACAGGCGAAATGATCTTACTTCTTTTCAATGCGAAACTAGGAGGAAGATTGAAAAGATTGGCTCAAATTCTATGTCTCACAACATTCACAGCCGAAGACTTTTGAAGGAGAGCTTGGCTGCCGTGTTTTTTTTTTTGTTTTTTTTTTTACAAATTTTTGTATTTGGTGGGGGATATCACATCTTTTTGCTGTTTGTTTCATATCAAGGCGTGAAATATTTGTAACTTGGGTATTGTTTATTTACTCTATTCTATCTACTCTACTCTATTTCACGTTTTACAATGTATAATATAAACAGACCAAGAAATTGGTGGCTGCATAGCCCAGTTGGTAGAGCATATAGCCCGGACGGCTAAGGTCCTGGGTTTCATCCCCCGTGTAATAACTACATTCAAAAGACAGCATAGCATATAGTATATCAATGGAAATTACCTTAATAAATATGAACGTTGTGGCCCATGAAAAAATTCCCGGAATTCCCAATGTATTAATGGTTTTGAATTTAAATGGTTTAAATGGTTTTGGTTTTGGTTTGGAAAGCAAAAGTATATGAGTATGAGGTACATCTAAGTGTGGTCCAAGTTTCATAGTTCTAAGATGTACCTACCGTTTTCTCTGTAGGCTCTTATTCCTCTCCGTCAGAATCAGCCAATCAGCCACTCACCCAGCCAGCCGGAAGGTTTTCGACTATGTTAAGGCACTTTTTTTAAACACAGAACGGGTTATCGGATCGGTCTGATTTTTTTTGGTAGGTCATGGACCACATATCAGGTCATATACCGAGTTTCAAGATTGTAAATCTTTCGGGGCGGCGTGTGCAGATAGCTGAAAACCCCCCAACTCGGGTAGGAGTATACAGGTCGAGTTAGTCGTTAAGCAGTCGCGTGCGCTTGGCTGCGGGCGAACGACCGTCGCCCTAGATCAGTGAGTTCTATTATGTCCTTCTTTCTCTATAATTATATGACTTAACTCGCTGCCTTGCATGAAGACGTCAAGAATTATTTCGGTGAGTTGCAGTGGTCCTGACTTCCATCGTTGCTAACGACACAATTCAGATATCCGTATATTTTTTATTCTACTCAGTAAAGACGTCTTATGAACATATGTTTTCCTTTCTCCAGAATTTTCATTGGTTTTTAAATAAAAAAAAATTACTTTTGGGTAATATTTTGAAATTTTACCCTTTTTGCGATTTTTTAGGCGTTACCTAACACATTTTTTCAAAAAAGTCCAAAAATTTTGTGTAAACATACACCTTCAACTAGCATTCTTAAAATTCTGAGAATTTTCGGACAAGGGATGTCCGCTGTACAATGGAAGTACGAAAGCATGTTCAGGAAGCTCCCATATAGTATCACTTTTATTTCTGCATGTCCGCCCGTCCGTCCGTCTATGATAGTGTACGCATCACGATAAATAAAACGATCACGACGTCCGATTGACATGTGTTTTGTTAGCATGTAGTAATGTTTTTGGTGGTACTGGGAGTAAGGGTGACTGGTCCCCCCGAAAGTTTTCCCTTGCCGGGCACCTCCACCATTACTGGATGTAAGAACAAGCGAAGAACATTTTTAGTGGTAAACTTTGCCTTGACAACCCGGCGCCTCCACCAAAATGATCCCTACCCATTACGTTTCTTCATTTCATACTACCCATTACGTTTCTTCATTTCATACTGCATCTCTTTTCTTTCTTCCCATATCTTCACTTCAATCACCTTGTCCCATCCATTTATGCTTTATTCATTTCAGTTTTGTTCTAGAATAACTAAATATATTCTTAGCTTTCGAAAAATGAACTTTATACTTGTATTCATTAATATTCATGACATTGTCGCAATGAAGTTGAATACACCCTATGTAAATATGAGCACGATATAAAATGTATACTCTTCAGGGCTCATAACTCTGCGTTGACATTGTCTCGATCAAACCTTGACTGTGCAAATATTTGATGTATTTTCTTTGCGGCAACGCAATCTATATTGTTCGAAAGTGTCTCCCGCAACCGTATCGCGACTGAAAACGAACTACGCTTCATATCGTGTGAGACTAATTCGAAAGGTGATGGGTTCGAATCCCGCCGCCGGAAATCCAGACTGAAGTGTTTTCAATGTTTTCTTCAGTGCTGGCATTGAGTCCTCTTTTTGCCCCAGAACATCCCCTTCACATTTATCCATCTCTTACACCCTTATAATGAACTACTAGTTAGTTACATGAAGAGAGTCACACCGGGTAATTCTGATGTTTACTTTACAGCGGGCATACTTACGGGGAGAAAAAGAGTATATGCTTTAACAAATGGCAATGGTTTAGCTAACCATTGCCGCATCACCACATGCGTGCAAATATAATAATTATTACATAAATCAATACTTAGAAATAGAATTACTCATTTTTATTGCCAGCCAAGTACCACAAAATATGTATCTTCGCCACCGCTCTGTAAGGTTTAGTGCTATGTAAATATGAACTAAGACTCACCTATTGTGCGTGGCGCAACCACCTCGCGACTGTGCGTGTGCGTGTATGCGTGCGCGGGGGCGAGGTAACAGAAATTTGGACGCTTCTGTTCGCGTCACTTCCGTCACCGACAGACAGGCAGACCGGCTGTGCTGTGCTTGCGTGCACCGCATCGCTCATTAGGCCTACCTGCCTAGGACGCCATATGCGCGCTTTACGGCCAGATTTAGAGCATTCAATGTTGACGGAGCTATATGTTGTAATAAATATATATTCAAATGCTGTGCCATCCTTGATGGAACAATCACTCAAATCAAACAACTGTCAATCGTGTTGCGAATCCTTAAGGAGGATGTGGTATGCCATTCAGACAAAGGCCATCTTGAAATGTAGAGGTTGTGGAATGTTAGTTGAAAGTAATGTATTCTTTAATACGAATCCTTTTTAGGGGGTGAAGTTGTTCTTGTACGTTCGTTAGTTTTAATTAATTAAAATAATAAATAATAACGTTAATGTTGAAAACTAGGGGCACTAAAAACACCAAAGTATGTTTACATTTCATGTGATAATTAATCTGAATCCATGGCCAATTGCCTGCTATCAAACGGAGAATGTAAATGAGCATTAATAATACCAACAATACTATTCGTTCATACATATAATTTTATACATTTTCAGAGAAAAATTGTCACCGGTAAAAACTAGAACAACAAACAGATGAAATCCATTATGAAAAATGCAAATGTGTTTTTGGCTTGTAATATATCAACAGGACAAAACCAGAGGGCATAACTGCATGAGCAAAACGAATAAATTAATTTTGTAATGAACTTGCTACACATAAATATAACCATATTATTACTTTCATAAAGTACTGGCAAAGCAGCAAGTAAAATGAAAGCGAGCGTGGGACCATGGTTATATACTCAATGGTGGGACTCTTCAAAAGCATAATATAAATACAACATCGTGCTACGCACATGAAAACATAACAAACGATATATCTTCACACTTTCAATACACTAGGAAAACGCTTAAGTCCCGCCGCGTTGTTGGATGAGCGTAATTGGTGCATTGAGCTGCCATTGTGTTATGCGGATTTTCTGTTGTTCTGTAAAAAAATTATTACTAAGTCGAAGAATTTTTTTAAATTAAATTAAATTAAATAAAAAATTAACTTAAATTTTAATTTTTTTTAATTAATCGTAATTTAAAAAAGGAAAAAGTCGTAATTTTGAAATTTTCATGAGAAATAATTGGATGAGCGAAGCGAAGACTTCAATTTCACTGACCCCCAAAAAATTTAGCTCGGGTGTTTTTTTTTTTTTTTTTTTTTTTTGTTTGTTTGTTTTTCTGTCTGTTTGTTAACTCTCTACCAGGCAAACGGCATATCCGATCTTGATGAAAATTTGACAGGACCTTCGAAATCTCTGAACTTAGAGGTGTATTGTTTTTGGGTACAATCGAAGAAATATTTCTCATGAATATCGTACTTTTACGATTTTTTTCGATTTTTAGTGCGATATTTTCGTGACGTTTGGGCCAATTCTGACCAAACGGGTGGGGCTACAACGTTCATATTATACATGGCCATTAAGGTTTTAGTGATGTAGTACCTTTTGAAAGAAAAAATTGAAAAAGTTAGCCAGAATCCATAGAAATAAAGCTTTTAATATAAGTTTTTTGATTTTTTGTGTGATATTTTCGTGCCATTTGGGCCAATTCTCACCAAACGGGTGGGGCTACAACGTTCATATTATACATGGACATTAAGGTTATGGTGATGTAGTACCTTTTGAAAGAAAAAGTTGAAATAGTTAGCCAGAATCCATTGAAATATAGCTTTTAATATAAGTTTTTTACAGTAAATAATACCAATTGACAGGTAACAAAAGAAACTTGACAACAATCACCTACAATGCGTAGGCAGCAAAACAAAGCACTTGCAAAAGTAAAGATATCCCATGCAAACTAAAAATTTTAAAAAGCTCATCCATCAACGCGGCGGGACTTTAGCGTTTTCCTAGTTATTTGATTGCGCACAAATTTTACACGAATGTATATATTCATAAAATTAAGGTTCTGTGAAAAAATCATTCCAATAGGATAAAGCATGTAGGTGTTATAAGTCAAAGAATTGTTTTAAAAAAGAAAAAAAAGGTAAAATTTCGATTTTCATAAGAAATAGTTTTTCGATTAAGCTCAAATTTTACACGAATACCACATAAAATTAAGGTTATGTGAAAAAATCATTAAAATCGGATAAAGCATGTAGGTGTTATAAGCTGAAGAATTTTTTTAAAATTCGAAAAAAATCGTAAAGTTGCAATTTTAATGAGAAATAATTTTCCGATTGCGCACAAAAACGTGGCAGTTCTAAGTTCAGAGATTTCGAAGGCCTCCATAAAATTTCATTGTAATTGGGAGTATCGGTTTAGCCGGAATCGTGTTAACAAACACACAAAAATACATACAGAAAAAAAAGATAAAAAAAAAAAATCCGGATTTTTTTCTCCAGTGTAGTGAAATGGAATCTTCGCTTCGCTCATCCAAATACAGCTTATATTACTTTATTGTATCAATTAACTTTCAACAAAATGCAGTACGACGACCCACGGGTCATATGATAAGCTACATATTTGTGTTATGGTTATTTTTCTGTATGACTGACGAGGCAGTGTAGTGAGTTTATTTTGTCTATACTAGGAAAACGCTAAAGTCCCGCCGCGTTGATGGATGAGCTTTTTAAAAATTTTAGTTTGCATGGGATATCTTTACTTTTGCAAGTTCTTTGTTTTGCTGCCTACGCATTGTAGCTGATTGTTGTCAAGTTTCTTTTGTTACCTGTCAATTGGTATTATTTACTGTAAAAAACTTATATTAAAAGCTTTATTTCTATAGATTCTGGCCAACTATTTAAACTTTTTCTTTTAAAAGGTACTACATCACCATAACCTTAATGTCCATGTATAATATGAACGTTGTAGCCCCACCAGTTTGGTCAGAATTGGCCCAAATGGCTCGAAAATATCGCACAAAAAATCAAAAAACTTATATTAAAAGCTTTATTTCTATGGATTCTGGCTAACTTTTTCAACTTTTTCTTTCAAAAGGTACTACATCACCATAACCTTAATGTCCATGTATAATATGAACGTTGTAGCCCCACCCGTTTGGTCAGAATTGGCCCAAATGTCACGAAAATATCGCACTAAAAATCGAAAAAAATCGTAAAAGTACGATATTCATGAGAAATATTTCTTCGATTGTACCCAAAAACAATACACCTCTAAGTTCAGAGATTTCAAAGGTCCTGTTAAATTTTCATCAAGATCGGATATGCCGTTTGCCTGGTAGAGAGTTAACAAACAGACAAAAAAAAAAAAAAACACCCGAGCTAAATTTTTTGGGGGTCAGTGAAATTGAAGTCTTCGCTTCGCTCATCCAATCACCATCACAAAGATATACGTGCAATAAGTTGATTACTATTTACTAATGGAGCTTCGCGGGATGTTCATCCTCATTTATTTATGGTTTGAAAGTTAAAAGCATTTTAAATACTCCCCTGTGTTTTTCCTTATGGGCCATTCCTCGCCTTGTGGGGCCTATATACTTCAAAGTGAGATAGTAAACTGCAACTAGATTTAGCTTTATAGTAGTGAACTACTCAGAGGAGTGCTACATGCGTCGAATCCAAGGTGCGACGTGAGCTCTTTGTTACATTTATAATGTAACTAAAATTGGAATAGTAAACTGAGAAAACGTTGCAATGCTTACATTACTTAAAAAAAATTAAATCTCAATTAAAAAACAAAAACATCTGCCATTTGAAATATTGTTAATACCAGTGCCGACCCTGCTCCAGTAGTAACGTTGAAAGATGGTGCCTATGTTCAGAAATAGACTATTTCATTTAAATTTTCAGAACCATAGTCCTAACGTACGTATTACACCTTGACACTATATAATAGGCTGCTAATTGCTTTGATGAACACATCGGCGTGTCTAGCACGTGACACCAGCTTTCATCAGGTCACTGTCATTGACATACAACGACACCCGAAGACCGAAGTAGGCTGCATGTTAGCAACGGGATATGATTGACTTGACACGTTCAATACGACACCAACCGTTTGACGTCATTTTATTGTCTTTTGTGAAGAGGTTTCAAGTACAGCATCACTTAACGACTTTGCGGTCTAGACTGGTCTACAGAATGGCAACAACCGTGTTACTTGGTGGATGTGCTCGTCTAGGACCTAGGTCAGTCATCACCGTGTGCGAGCTAAAACGCGGGCCCCTAATTTGTAATACACACTCGCACAGTGCACATATACTTACTTTTACAGGCACATGAAAAAAGGGCGTCACGTGTACATCTATAATATTGATTATTATTAGATTCAAATTTTAATTGCACTCACCCTCAATTGTACTTTACGTTTCGGGATTTTATCTCGGCAAGCACATAGGCCTATAGTACTAATACTATCTTATTGGCGTTCAATACTCTGGCCTCGTGATTTTCAGTCTACAATATTGCCAACCCCGAAAGTCTTTTTCAGTCATCGTACTCCGAAGATAAGTTTTGAAAGTACACTCAGTTTTTTAACATACTTTTTTATTCATATGAATATGAGACTAGAACTTTCCAGTGTGGGAAACTGTGCTACCAAAACAAGAGGTCGCGTTCCCATCTCGCAGGTCCTTTCCGCAGCATGTTTCAATCTGATGAAGGACTAGTTTTTTTTTCCAAAGAAAGCGGAGTCATTCTATTTAATTTTTCTCAAACGAATTTAAAAAAAATAATTATCAAAATACTGTACACCTCATAATTTCAGAGCGCCAAAATATATCAAACTTTTGATGGGATACTTCACAAAAACAAAAATGTGGTGCTATCTGTTACGGTTACACAAAAAAAAAACATCAGTTATTACATTTCCTAACTCGATTCATACATCGTTGGGTTGTGATTTTTTTCTGTAAATGTCCTTCTGCCGTTTTTTGTAGGGCGCGATCAATTACAAAGGCATACATGTAATGAACTTGGAACTTTTACCGACATTAAACATAAGCTTCCCAGTATAAAAACAAACAAAAAACAGTTAAAATATTTATAATAGTTATAATAGTTATAAAGAAACAAGTTATACATAAATCAAAAAGTACAACAAATGCAGGGACATTACTTTATTGGTATATTTAACTATAGGTACTCTACAAAAATGATCCGATGATGATTCCACCACTCTTGGGGAAAAAATGTTTTCATTCGCCTAAATAACTATTGCCACAAAACCATCAACCAACCCATTAACCAAACCAATTGAATACTGTACAAACACGATTAATGTGGTACTATGGGGATATTGTGTGCTCAATACAACAAATGCAGGGACATTACCTATTGGTTCCATTTTTAACTATACACTACGAAAATAATCTGATGTTGATTTTACGCGTTATTCTATTGACTCCAATTGTTTTCAATCACCAACATTTCTATAGCCACAAATCCAACAACCAAGCCCAAATGAATATGAACAATTTTGGTTGCTTACCCAACAAACCGACCGAATAACTAAAAATACATCAAATTGAGTGGCCGTACAATTCACGAACGACGACAATCCCGAAATATTTGCAAATGGTTTCACGTATTTCACCAATCAGCTTCAAGTAACTGAATTCAAACCAGAATTTAGTTACGTGTACAACTACGTAACACACAGTCTTGCTTGCACTCAATGTATATATTATGAAAATAACTGCACTCTGGACGAAGAAAGAATGAATGACCCTCAATTTGTTTTTGTGTTTTTTTGTTTGTGTTCAATTTGTTTTTGTTTTGTTTATTTGTTTTTGTTTTGTTGTAAACAACTACGGGAACACCACTCTCACCCCACATTATGAACTGAAACCACAACACAGACCAAAGGGGGAAAAAACAAAAAACACTTCTGACTTGAGAAGTAATTAAATAAAAAGCTAAATACGTATTGGTTTGGAAACCTGGTCAAAGTTATGTTTTTACATCATTCTGTTTCCACATAGAATTTTAAAAAAAACTTAAATCTCCCTTAAAAATGACTTGACATCTAACACACCGCCAGTGGGCCGAACTCAATGGTCATAATTGCGACGAAACAAGCACAAAAACAAACACTTGACACTTTATGCAGCGGGCACAAAAAACTGAGGGTACCCCTCGGAGAAAAAGTCTTAAAATTAAGTTATTACTTCCTACATGTCAAACGATTTTACTACCCTTAAAAACAAATTATTACATTTTAATATTTCAAACTTATTTCAAGCTCAACTTAAACTTACAAATTCTATTAAAACGACACCCTGGCTGTTACAAAATGGAAAATGCAAATGTCTACTTTAATCATTATCCACTCTCGCGCAACTTTTTATCACACCTTTCTTCATTCTCACAGCCTCACTCATATTTATTTTCTTCTTTCACTTTTTTCATCTCCATACTTGCCGGCCCTCTCTGCAACGAGCACTCTTTCTTTCCCACCCATCCTATCCAACATCCTCACTCTTTCCCATTAACCCCCCTCGTCTTCCCTTACGTTCCTCGCATTGGAAAGAAGAAAACATGGTGGTAATCCACAATTATGGAAAAAGAAAATTTGGAAGATTCCAATACAATTGACATGGGCACTGATAACTCTACTGTTGAGTGCCCTAAAACAACAATAACTAACTAACCAATCCCGTATAAACATTCATTCCTACATGGTTGGCTAGGTCGCTTTGGTTTACTGTCTCCCACTGAAAATCAGTTAAATGACTGAGTGGGTAGACTCTAAATATGAATTTATTTATTTATTTTATTTATTTATTTATTTTATTTATTTATTTAAATCCCGTTGTTAAATGTTGCAACCTTCTACTTCAAACAAATTCATTTATCATTCCGCGCTAAAAAAAAATCAAGCCGGAGCATAACTTGTTTAGACACCCCTGAACAACAATTGAATATAATTCAAAGATTTTGTACTTTTAGCAAAACTGTAGGCGCAATACATTACATTGAGCAAAACGTATAGACAAACGAACGACAAAATTACAAATTGCAATATTTGACGAATCTAGCGTCTTTATTATTAAAACATCTGCTGGTAAATAAATTTGGTGCCATTCTATTTAGCCTAGAGATTCACACATTGCCAGTTTAAGATTTATTGTGATAGAACATAAAATTGATAACAGATATTTGCCAAAAAACTATTGCGATGGCCAAAATAAATGGCTCTTTTCAAATTAAAATTATATTAGTACACACACTCTTATTTCCTCTTCTTCTGAATGCTCGTCTTATCACTATCAGTGAACTAAATGTTGTTGATGCTGATGGGATGGCTTGTCTTTTGACACGTTACGTATTGACAGAATGAGAACGACGTATCTTTAATGGAGATCTATCATACCTACAGCAGTGGCGCACTGGTAATATGATGAACATATAATGCCGATATGGAAGAATCAGGGGTGGGAAGCATCCTCTACCGTACCCAGGGGTGACCGTCCCCCCGGTATATAATACTTAACGTACAAGGTGTCATCACTAACATTAACATGTTTTGCTGAAGTCTCTCATTTCTAATACATATTATGACAGAATAAGTTATGCCCCCGCGTAATTTTGACCACCCTGTTTCCTTAGGCATGAGTATCCGAAGCTTTCATCCTGCAATCTATTATCTGTGCTTTCATTATAAATGAATTAACAAGTTGTGCTCGATTTGCGCATCAAACGAGGATTTTTGTTTTTCCTCGGGCAGCGTGATAATAGCTTTCATTTATGTACTTCATTTGGAGCTGAAAGCCTGCAAATTGTTTACGACTTCACATACATGCCCGAACACAGGGTGTGACAGTTGTCCGCTGCAGTTCAACTGCAATTTTAAATCATTCGCTTTTATCTCGTACTTTGCGATCTAAATTATTCAATATAATATGAACCCCTATGCATTTTCTTTTTAATTTTATATGGGTTGCGAATGTTTATTCATACATCGGAATATGTTTTTATTTTCATTCTTCATCATTTTATAATTTTATTTTCTTGTTCATTGTTTTTTTGTTTTGTTTTCTTTTCATAAACACAACTATTGTTTATTACTTTATTATAACGTCATGCGAGATGAATAATTATTTTGACTGGTTTCAAATCTAATAGTAATATATTCGAGTAGAAGAAACGTGGACCACACTCGCTTATATTTACCCTATAGTATTCATACTTGAGTGTTGAGCCAGTCCCTGGTCGGCTTCACTCTCGAATGGACATTCGGACTCGGACGGCGCCAAAATCGATTCCGTTTGGCGGCCAAGTTATCTTCTTCAGCTTCAGGTGTGATTAACTGGATGGCGTCGGTCCAAACGAGGAGGTCATGTGTGAACAGAGCACGTATAAAATGACATTTATTCAAGCTTTAGTGCTGCGTGATTCGGCAATTATGCATTGTTGTAGTTCTCTGGTTCGACCCCAGTCGCCGGCAAACCTCATTTCACGGTGTAACCTTGTCAAGTGACAAACGTATGAAGTAGCCAGCCCTAGGGCATCCTTACAACTGTATTCACGCCTTATAAATTATACAGTTAGTCACCTGAAAAGGCCTCGTTTGTTGTCTTAGGTAAGATGTTCTTCGAAAAATATAAATGCAATTCTGTGTATTTATGTACTGTTTGCCTATTGACCTACAACACGTTAGCAATAAATTTTCCAAATGCAAATTATTGTTTGTTCGCTTGTGTGTGTGTGTTAACTTTTTTTAACCGTTACATTAATAAAATTGTTTTCCGTCAACCTGTTTCTGTCGTAGCATAGGATAGCATTTTCTTTTACGACTGTGGAAACTATTTGTATGGCAGATTACTATATAAGTCTGGAATTCTTAACGAAATACAAAATAAATTTTGCATTATTGTTACAATTTACCAGTATATTTGCTAGTATTCACTGTGCTAATAAATTTATGTTTGCCATTATCAAAGAAACCGTTAAAAAAGGTTTTCATAACATCATTCAACGCCTCATATAGTGATGTTATGCGTATCCCGCTTACTATACCCAAACGACAAATTATTTTTTGTTGAACGTAGTGAAGATTTTAATTTGACTACCCAGATAAAAATATCTCGTTTTTTGCTGTGTTTGTTTGTTCGCTCTCTATACCGGACGGCTACTTCGGTCTTGAATAAATTTTCAGGGAACCTTCTGAACCTCTGAACATAGAACTGCCCCGCTTTTGGAGACAAAAGAAAAGAAATATTTCTCTAAAAATTTTACTTTAAAAAACCACGTTTCGTTTCGTTTATTTTTTTACAGTGTTTTGTCTATTTAGTTCTGAACCAGACATAGGCATATGCTTTTTTTTAAAAATTGGTGAACTTTTCGGAGACCTTCGAAACATTTGAACTTATGTTTAGGTTCAAAAAAATAAAAAATCATGAAAATCGCACTATAACGTTTTTCAAACATAGTTCCGTGGATGTTATTTATGTTGACATATTCCTGCTTCCAGGTCTGACCTCTCCCGGGCCCAGCCACCACCGCGCCAGCATGACGCTGATAGTACCAGAGACCTCTTACTCGAGCTCCGAGGAGGAAGACTTCTACGACGCCAGCGAGTTCAACGATACGCCGAGCGGGGCACATTCACCCATGTGAGTATTATAGCCGGACTTTCCCAGGTTTAGGTGTCCCATTTTCCATACAACGACGGGCGTTTATCCGTTGTTCTTAGTATGTATTCTGCCGGGTACATCTTTTAATTCAATAGGGTACCACCTCCCCCTCTCCCTATCGTGTATGTGTGTGCCACCGAATTGAACGTAAAGCTTCTGCTGAGAAAAGTGTTTTAAAACCCAGGTGGCATACTCCTAAATCACAATGTGTTATAAACACTCATGTCATGCATCCCATGTCACATCATAACAACTAAGAACTGACACTGTAAGATTGCGCGATTGCTTGTTTTTCGACTTAACCACGTTGTCGAGTTTTTCTTCCCCGTTTATATATTTTTTATGACCCAACCGAAAAATAGTTTCTGTGTTACTCAAGTTTGGCGAACTATTGTAGAGTTATATTTTCTTTTCTTAATGGTGATCGCTTCCCTTAACTTTGTTTAATGGATATTTGGAGACGTGAATTATTTGTATGTTGACCTCCTGTCGTTTAGACCTAGTCGTTAAGTCGAATGTAGATTAAAAGCTCATAAAAATGAACTTGCTCAAACTGCTTTGAGCTTTCTTAAATATTTAAAATCGTTGTAAGCTGGTGCGTTGAATGCCGTTTCCTTTTTAGGAGATTTCGAATGTTATTTGCAAGTGATCTTCGCGGCACGTGCAAGTAAATATATGAAAGCAGGGACTTGTGTTAACAGCAAGTTGAAGCCAAATCGTTATAAAGGCATTTATAAGTAGGCTATAGCTTATGTTTATTTATAATAATATTATATATAATTTTAAATGTGTACATATTGCATTGTTTTGTTAAGATGGTTTTTTTCTAGATCATGACGGTAAAAAAGCACTAAATCTTGCTGGATGCGTATCTGCGTCCCTTGGTTGTGCCGTACATCACTGTCGCCCTTGGCTATTATACGAACATGGCTTTGAATAGGAAGATTTTCCTCAGTCCGTTGGACCTTGGAATTTAATTCGTGTCACTCTACTGTCAAAACTATTCGGGCGTTGGCCAAAAGGCTTCAAGAGGCGTTGCTTTCCTGTTATCGTCTTTTGTTTGCTTCCACCTATCAGACTTGCATCTGTACACACACACACACACACACACACATAGGCCTAATATTGTTCACTCTATACTCTCGCAAATTACTCCGATGTAGCCAATTATCCGAAGTAGATTGATTTTATTATTATTATGAGACTTATGAGTACATTTTTGTAAAGTGAGCCCACTTTAAATGCAAAGTTATTGATTGATGGCAATTTCTCGTAAATATTATAAATATGTATTATATATCCCAGGACAATTTTACAACCAGAAATACATTGGATATAATAAAACCATATAGAATATAAAAGTGATCAACATAACAAATAATATGTAAAACATGAACACAACACAAGCACAATAACAACACATTTTCTAAGTTTATAATATCCTACGTGTTGTTAGATTTAGAAATCTCAGGGCCAACCTTTTTGTTGACAACTCTTTGCTAATCACATTTTATCCATGAGGTTTAGCAAACACGTTTGTTGTCTTGTCTTACGGTTGGTCTGTGTCCAGCAAGGACCAACAATCTTGTCTGCGGGCGTGTATGCATATACATTACGACAATGCAAAGAGGAATTAAATAAATTAATAACACGTTTATAAAGGTTAGATGCATTACTTAGTTTAGAGAAATGTAAAACTAAAGGACCACTCGTTATTTCATTGACAAGGCCGCTTTCCGTAGGTCACCATTGATATATATTTTTTAAATTTATACTAAACAACAGATGCACAGATGTTTTTGTTTTTTAATTATGACACGTACACGGTTATGTAACATCATATTTGGAACAAAGCATTGAAAGCCATTTGTACACATCACAAACCTTACAATTTAATTAACGCTTACTGAGTTTAGTAAGATAATAAGGAGAAAAACATAATTCAGTTGGGAGACACATTTTGTGCAAGAATGCTGAATTTGGCTACCAATTTGGTTTCAACGTTTTTTGGTGTATTTTTTAATGGGTATTCCTTAAAATAGTCAGTATGTATGTATGATTGTATATATAATATAAAACCTGGAATATAACTTGATACATAACCTAGGCTGTCAGCATAAGACTGTCTGAACCTTTATGGTTAGACACATTATACCGGACATGGAACAGTAAAGTCCAACGTCTGAACGTGATGATTCAACTAATTTAATAATTGGATGGATTGATGTTTATAGAATGTTACCTTTCACCTGAACTGATCTTGGATTGGCAAGTTCTGTGCACTTAGCTCAGTGGCGAGGCAGTGTCAACGCAGCCATGCATATTAGCACAAGAAAGAAGTCGCAGACACCAGCGTTAAAAACTCATTTGGCTTGTTTGGTCAGGAGAATGCCGAGCTCGTAAACGCTGTAACATACCATTAGCTAAATGAGGTTTGTGCCCTTGGGACCGCGAGCCAGCTAGGGACTCTTCTTTTAATAACACCGGAAAATGTTAAAAAGAGGAAAAGAAACTAAACGATGACACTGTAAACTGCGGCTGGTCTTTTTTCAACGGTTTGCCATGCGATAAACGTGGGCGTGGCGCTGTCCGGTGTCCGAAACACACGACATTAGTGTCTAAAATACATGACAGTGTCTAAAACACACGGCATTAGTGTAGTGTCTTAAACTCACTTCATTGGTATCTCAAACACACTACATTAGTGTCTAAACACACGGCATTAATTAGTGTCTAAAACTCACTTCATTAGTGTCTCAAACACACTACATTAGTGTCTCAAACACAACGACATTAGTGTCTCAAACACACTATTTTAGTGTACTCAAACACACGACATAAGTGTCGTAAACTCACGTCATTGGTATCTCAAACACACGACATTAGTGACTCAAACACACGACACACTACACTATAGTGTCTAAAACATACGACATTGGTGTCTAAAACACACGACATTGTTGTCTGAAACTCACTTCACCAGTATCTGAATAGTTAGTTAGTTAATGTTGTTTTAAGGCACTCAACAGTAGAGTTATCAGTGCCCATGTCAATTGTATTGAATCTTCCAAATTTTCTTTTTCCATATGTGGATTACCACCATGTTTTCTTCTTTCCAATGGGAGAAACGTAAGGGAAGACGAGGGGGGTTAATGGGAAGGAGTGAGGATGTTGGATAGGATGGGTTAAACTGGGTGGGAACGGAGGAGTGTCGTTGCAGAGAGGGCCGGCAAGTATGGAGACGAAAAAAGCAAAAGATGAAAATAAATAAGAGTTAGGCTGTGTGAATGAAGAAATGTGTGATTAAAAGTTGCGCGAGAGCTCTTTCACAACACGCACCCCAACCGGCCAGAGCTCGCCCATAGTTTTGGGGAATACACTACTCCCCTACTCACAGGCCAAACCACGGGAAGGTAGCGAGTTGGACTTTGAAGGCCCTAGTATCTGAAACTCACGACACACTCACTACACTATAGTGTCTAAAACACACGACATTAGTGTCTGAAACTCACGACACACTCACTACACTCTAAGTGTCTTAAACACACATTACATTGGTGTCTCAAACACACGACACTAGTGTCTCAAATACTAGTGAGTGTGTCGTGAGTTTCAGACACCAATGTCGTGTGTTCTAGACACTAGAGTGTAGTGAGTGTGTCGTGAGTTTCAGACACCAATGTCGTGTGTTCTAGACACTATAGTGTAGTGAGTGTGCCGTGAGTTTCAGACACCAATGTCGTGTGTTTCAGACACCAATGTAATGTGTGTTTTAGACACTATAGTGTCTAGAACACGACATTGGTGTCTGAAACTCACGACACACTCACTACACTATAGTGTCTTGAACACACGACATTGGTGTCTAAAACTCACGACATTGGTGTCTAAAACACACGACATTCACATCACCTGAAAAACACTGACAATTGAAATTAATGACGTTCTGTGTCTTCGCACTAGATTCCTTTCATATTTTATTTGTTAATCGAGTTATAGAAAAGGCAATAACATCGTTCTAATTTTTTTTAAATTCATCAATGTATTTGTAATGCGTAATGTAGTTCTTAGATTATGAAACTTTGTTGATCAGTTGCTTTCTATTCATAGTCTATTTTTAGGAGCGAAGCTCCCATATAATCATCACTTTTCTTTCTATCCATCCTTCCGTCTGTGCGTGTGTCACGTCTCACGATAAAAACCGAACACCACTTCCGATTTACATGCGTTTTTTGCATTGACATTCAACAAGGATGATACAGAATGTTTTTGGATGCCCTTGGGGTAAGAGGGGAGTGGCTAGGCCCCCAGAATCTGAAAATGCATTACACGGCACCTCCACCATTTTGAACGTGACAACGTACGGCGAACCTGTCACAGTGGGAAGCTACCCGGCACCGCCACTAAATTGATAAACGTTCTTTTCTATGTTATTTTCTTCTTCTTCGCTCCCTCTTATGGGTACTCCCGTGCTCGTGCTTGTTCAAAATATGAATGGATTTTATTTTCTCTTTGCTCTATGTATAAAAACACAAACAATTGGCTGCTGGTATTACGTGACATCAAGATGAGATTGAGGTGTTATATTGTCAGCCTCAGAACGCAAAGTGCAAACCAATAAAAGCTGCTTTGTTTATGTGGTGTGCCTGGGTTCGATTCCAGGCTTGTCTTGTCTGAGCATTGTTTGTGTTGCATTGCTGAGTGGAGGAATGCTCATTATCAGCTCGGTGATATTCTAGCCTTCATAACAACGCAATTAGAGTAGTTAGGATGCTATGTAGCTTGACGACAATAACTAATGCACTAATGTATATTAGTTACATGCCTGCTGGTAATAATGCTGTTCTATAATCTCCCCTAGGACCGCATTGAACTGTAGTGGAAACTATAGTGACTAGTGACCCGTTACTTCTTAAAAAACATCAATAAATAGGTTTATTATTATTGCAAGTGATAAATTCAAATTCCCTGTAGTGGTGGTTCGAACGCATCCATCTACTAGTGGACAACAGTCAGTTGATGCTCTTGCAGCAGTCTTGCTAATCTAGCCACTAGGGCGCAGGGCATTATCCCAGTGCTTTGCTGTTGCCGCAAATGTACCACACGAAATCTCACCCACTCTAGTATTTCGGTTAAGTGCCGGATCATACCTTAACCACACTATGACCTGTATTACCTTCGGTTTATGTAACCACAATACCATATTGCATTCTACAAAGGGAATGCAAATTGTTGAAATCAAGTTCCGACGATATTTTAGTCTTTGAATCTCAAATTTATTGGATGAGCGAAGCGAAGACTTCAATTTCACTGACCCCCCCCCCCCCCCCCAAAAAAAAAAAAAAATTTTTTGTTTGTTCGTTTTTTTGTCTGTTTGTTCGCGCTCTACCGGGCAAATGGCATATGTGATCTTGGTGAAAATTGGAGGGGACATTCGAAATCTCTGAAGTTAGACCTGCCACGTTTTTGGGTGTAATCGAAGAAATATTTCTCGTGAATATTGTACTACTTTTACGATTTTTTTTCGATTTTTTATGCGATATTTTCGTGATATTTGGGCAGATTCTCACCAAACGGGTGGGGCTACAATGTTCATATTTCACATGGATGTATTGCCTTTTAAAAGAAAATGTTGAAAAAGTTAGCCAGAATTCATAGAATAAAGATTTTTTGAGGTATATAATAACAAACTTGTAACAATCGAAACTTGACAACAATCACCTACAGTGCGTTCAAAGAAGCACTGGCAAAGGTAAAGAGATCCCACGCAAACTAAAAACTTACAAAAAAGCTCATCCATCAACGCGAATAAAAAAAGCGTTCGCGAAGCGGCCTACTAGTAGATACAAATTTGTCTGCAACTGCAAATAACTAAATTTAGTTATTTATACAATCTGAATCCGACAGTGTAGTCTAATAATCGTAGGCAAGCAAACAAAAGATAAAAGTTCTTGTGTAACTTTAACCTCAATTGTGACAATTATACTTGTATTCCGTCCAGGTCGTCTTGAAACCCGCGTTCTAAAAACGTAACATAAATAACAACTTATATGAATATCGTTTCTTGCACGTCACATAGTGGTATACACCGTTAGTCGTACTCGCCTGTGTATACGCTTTGAGCTTTGATAGGCCGATATTTAATCAAAGTTACTCTGCTGGTTTGCTTTCAATATAGTCGATCAGAATCTGGGGGTCTCGGAGAAAGGTTTAGCGATCCAGCAGAGTTGGCTGAATGATCGTTTTGTTGTTGTGTGTATCAGTGTAAAACCATTGAAATGTGATTGAACGCTCATTGAACGCTGATGTGAAATTAACCGCGGTGTAATTCTAGTGCTAGTCCAGTATGGGAGCAATTTGAGCGCGAGGCTGTCTTTTGAATGGTCAATTGATTGCGAATGGCGGTTTCAGCACGGGCATAATTTGAGTGCAATGAATTAGTGTGGGGACAATTTAAGCATAGTTGCTGCAGTTGCTTTCATCGGCATTGTGGGTGGACAATCATAACAATACGATAATCACCTCATTTTGTCCTATCCAACAGTGAGAAGTTTCCCCCCCCCCCCCGAATTTTTATTTTTTTAAATTTTTTATATCTTCGTTGTCAACAAAAGCACTGGAACGTTCGTGATAGCTCTAACTTCACCAAGAGAGCGTGGGTATGAATCCCGCCTTAGGCGTCGTAGGCCCTGGATACTCTCGACCACCGTTGTCTCCGAGATAACAATAAGAGTGGTGGGTACTTTGTTATGCCAGCTACTTGTACTGACGTCTCCGCGCGCGGCGGGCGACGGAGGGGGGCGGGGCGGGGGGATGCAGCAGGCATCGACCGCGAAATGCATCGACCGTCCCGCGGCGTCGCGGCGTCGTCACGTGACGCCCCTCAGTGAGGCCTAGCGTCGCGCGAGGGACAGTTGTTCGGGGAGACGAGACGAGAGCGCACAAGTATGTCAACGGTGTGAGCCGGTGCATGGGTTAGTGCATGGACACGTTTCCGTTCTTACCGGCGTGCGGGAAAATCGCGCGAACATGTAATTACTCAAATGTTCGGTTTTTGTTTTACAAGTTTGTTTATGATAAGAAAATCAAATTCAGTGTGATTTGAGGTTATCTCCACCACATTGATCTTTCTTTAGTGCTAGCCGTTTTAAAGCGAGATGTTTCTCTTCTTGTTTTAACCAGCAAAGGGCAGCCGTGCACACATGGGAGCCCAGCCAGCCACATGACCCCATGTTTTTGCGCCAAGTAAATATTGATTGTGCCCGTTGGTTTCCGTGTTCCGTGTTGGAAATAGTATCGTAATATTGAAGAAAACGAGGCTGCACGAGGCGATTGTTGTAGCTGTATAAAGTGCCGGGTGGGGGCTACTTAAAGCCGTGATTGTGCGCCGATGATTAATAGAAATAGTCGGCATGCTTGCAAGTGGGCGTAACTAGCGTATATCTGTGCTGTCGCGGGCTGCAGAACCTAACGACTACGTCGGTGGTGCAGGTTTCTCAGTTGCATTACAATTACCGTTTGTCACATTTAAAGGAATTTATGAAATATTTGGGAAGTGTTATCTTGGTTAACGCCTACCCCGCCAGGTCTTATGCTGCTATCTTCCTACTTCCAGTAATATTATGATAATAGCAATCTTTCCTAGCTAACAACCAATGTGTGATTCAGCAACTACGTCATCACTGCATTTCTAATAATATTTTCCTGGTTCTATAAGGTTATACTATATCGACATCCTTCTTTTAAGTAACCAAACTACGTTTGTTGTTGCACTAGCAGTATAAAATAACTCGTAAACGACATGGAACAATATAGCACTTACGTAAACGCCGGTGTGCTGCTCCCCCGGCTTGCTAGACGACCACACTAATACCATCACTGTGCTGATTGCTTGCCAACTATTTCCTGACATTTCTTATCTAATCTCAATTACGCTTCATGACGAACCTCACGGGAAATGGTGCCAAGCAGGGGTCGAAGGCGAGGCCCGTAATCCTGTTTGAGGTGAAATATTTATGGACGTTCCCGTGTCAATGTTGACATATTGAATTAAGCTCGTTAATTTGTTCCGTACTGTCTAAGTGTTTGGAATTTGGATTCGCTTGGGGGCCTGTTCTAGCCCATTTCGTGGAGTGGATGCGCATTGCTATTTCTTCATTAATTTGTATCATTGTAGTTATTGTCAATACGTTGACGATCTTAGTTATATTGAGGAGGGGCAAATAGGTAAAGCTTGTAGATCAATGTAGAATACATTATACATTCTGACGGTGACAGAATTTTATTGATGCAATTATTTTCTTATTGCAGTAAATAATTAGTTAGGTTTGAAGTTGTTTGTGTACGAGAGCTATGCGAATGTTTGTTGTTTGTTGCTTGAAGTGATGCAATTCGGAGATGTGGGACGTGAGACGTGGAAGGTCTGGTGACAAAAATAACACTTGGAACTTAGACGTAGACCTTTGAATATATCGCGTAACTGAACTTCCTTCCACGTGTTTTACATTCGTTACGTTTTGTATCGATCTTCAGAACTTAATTTTATATGGTAGCCTAGCATATAATAAATTAGAATTTAATAATACTGGTTGTATACATGAAATAAATCTCCAGAATACGAATGTTAGTTTAGCTGAGAATTAATGTCCAACTGAAGATTTATTTCAGGCAACTAACCTTCGTCACTGTCCCATCTGACTTCCAGAGCTAGGCCCATCTCACATTTATATACTGGTGTTGGTGGTAGGCATTATCGTGTGTTGTGATAGAATACAATTTCATAGCACTGCTTCAACTTTGCTTTTAATATCTGCCTTTACATAATTCATTAAAAATACCGGAGATTTTCAGGATGATTGTATGTAATTTACAAAATTAACGCAAGGAATTGTGTATTTAGAAAAATTTGTGTTAAATTGTTTTTAAAAAGGAGGGTATTCACCCGCAAAACATAATAATAATGTATTTAAGAAAGGCTAATTAGTATCGAATACAAGTTAAGAAACAATTTTTGTAAGAATAGTTTTAAATTGTTACTATTCTCTAGCATAGAGATTCATAATGATAAGCAAGTTGAAAACAATTGAGAATTTGATCAAAACTCCTAATAAGTTGGTGCGAAAAACCTTTTAAAGATCTGTTATTTCACACTTTTTATATAGTCCTAATCTTTTAAATGGTTATTTTTAAAATTAGTTTATGCGGTAAAAAATATTTTAAGATAATAGCCCCTCTAAGAGAGTCGCGTGTTTTGTCTGGAAGACTCCTTTGAGATTTAAATTATTTAGTGGAAAGTGAGTTGGACATAATGAAATAGTAAAGGACAATCCCTAGGATTTGCTATTTGGAAGTAGTTTATATGTACATTTAACAGTAATAAAAAACAAGTTGGCCCAAATGCATGCGAGAATGACGTCACATATTTGTTTATCTTATAACGCCCTAATCAAGGCTGGTGACAGACCCCTAATTATGCTGAGGGAATTTTGGGACTAGGGCTCGTGCCCCTCTGAGGCCATTGATTATAGTCTATCGTTGCATAATTTGAAACCAGATGACTCACAAAATTGAAAACAGACGTTGATGTTCGTGCCGTGGCGTCGAGTGTCATTCAGTATTTACGTGGAAACGAATCATCTGACATGTTTTATTAGCTTGTTGTAGGGCCTAGGCCGGCACATCCACCAATGAGAACGCTGAACGATTCGCGCATGTCGATAGAGAGGTAATTTGTAGTACACGAACGACGGGGGGACGGTAAATCATCGCGGGATGTGTATTTACGGTTGAAAACCAACAAGATGTTCACAATATATCGAGTCGCTTTTATATGTTTTCATCCTACTAACAGAAATATTTGATTACGTACAAAGTTGTGTCCTAGAAGAATCATTGTTTCTATTCTCTTATTCATTTTGACGCCGCAATTAAAATAGTTATTCGATTTCTAAAATGCAAATTGAGATTACCTGGATCTCTGGAAATATCTTCAGGGCGCGGATTTTTACACTACTATGTTGTCATGTTCAAATCTTCTAAACCGCTGTTTGTATGTGATAAAACTATTTGGAGAACTTTGAGAAATTATTTAAATAAATCGTCTATAAGGGTAGTTTTAACCAACTAAATAAATTAACTATGTGTATACACAAGGCGTTTTTGCCCCAGCCTGCCATGATTGCTTTTGTAGCCGTTCTATTTACGATGATAAACACGTTCGCCCCATTACACAGAGCAAAATTTCCGGTTTATTAATAAACCCTTTTGTTAATGGCATCTAACACGAGACCAACCGTTAGTAACCATTTCACGTCGACTTGACGTAGTGGCTATCGCACTAGTGTTTGCATTTTATTTGGGGGCTATAATTAACTGTATAATAGGTAAAACGGCCGTATAAAGTTATCTTATCGCAGGGCTAAGAAGATTACGTTAAAGTTCTTTTGAAAACTGGGTTAGGTAATCTTGGTTGTCTAGATGCTGGAACGTTATCAAGACTGCTCTAAGCCTCCCGGCCGCACCAGAATCAAATAAGACAATCTAGATTTAGTATTAGCGTGGAAGAAATTGAACGATAGATTTCATTTATTGGATGTTCAAAGTAAAAGGCCATTTGTCGTTTCAAAAGTATATAGGCCTAACTTTATTCGCTGAAATAAAAGCTATACCTAAACTACAACTACAGGACTTTCTTTGGTTAGGGTATAGTTGCACGTGAGCGAGTCACTTGCAGATACACTCTTATTAAACGAGGGAGCGGAGCGACCGAGTGTCTCCATTCAACTCGAACGGATCTCATTCTGTGATTCTGTCTGTCTGTCTGTCTGTCTGTCTGTCTGTCTGTCTGTCTGTCTGTCTGTCTGTACGTCGAAAATCAGCCGAACCGCTGAACAGATTGGGCTGAAATTTTTAACAGACATCCAGGACGAGTTTACTGAGAACTGCTAACAAAATCAGCTAGATCCATTGCGATTTAATCCTACAATAAATAAAAATGTGATTTTTAAAATATCGATAGCATTTGTTTAGTAGCAGCTAGCGGGACAATATCTACGTGGCTTGCATGGCCTATTGGTAAGCATTTAAGTCTACCGCACGGAGGTTGGGTTCGATACCATTAGCTCGAACTTTTTTATATTTTGACACCCACATTATATTTTGGAGGGTGTTAAATGGGAAATAAAACTTAGGTGATTTTGTTTTATCTTGGAAATTTGTTAATGTTTCACGCTAATACGTTTTGAATACGATTCGCATTTCAAATGTTCATTTATATAACTAGGGAACGCCTAAGTCGTTGTTAAACGAGTGAGTGAGCCATGTGTTGAGTACCCGGTATCATTCCTCATACTGGGCTAGATCCTTAGTATAGGGGAGGAAGGGGATGTTCCCGGTACTCAACACTTGGCTCACTCACTCACTCGTTTACAACGACTTTGGCGTTTCCCTAGTTAAACGAGGGAGCGGAGCGACCGAGTGTCTCCATTCAACTCGAACGGCTCTCATTCTGTGATTCTGTCTGTCTGTCTGTCTGTCTGTCTGTCTGTCTGTCTGTACGTCGAAAATCAGCCGAACCGCTGAACAGATTGCGCTGAAATTTTAAACAGACATCCGGTACGAGTTAACTGAGAACTGCTAACAAATCAGCTAGATCCATTGCGATTTATCCTACAATAAATAAAAATGTGATTTTAAAAATATCGATAGAATTTGTTTAGTAGCAGCTAGCGGACGAATCTACGTGGCTTGCATGGCCTATTGGTAAGCATTAAGACTACCGCACGGAAGGTTGGGGTTCGATACCCGTTAGGATGAACTTTTTTATATTTTTACGCCCACATATTATTTTTGAGGGGTGTTAAATGGGAAATAAAAATCAGGTGATTTTGTTTTATCTTGGAAATTTGTTAATGTTTCACGCTAGTACGTTTCGAACACGATTCGCATTTTGAATGTTCAATTTAAATTACTAGGAAAACGCCAAAGTCGTTGTTAAATGAGTGAGTGAGCCAAGTGTTGAGTACCCGGGAACATCCCATTTCCTCCCTTATACCCAAGGCTGGATCTAGCCCAGTATGGAGAATGATACCGGGTACTATACACATGGTGCTCACTCACTCGTTTAACAACGACTTTGGCGTTTCCCTAGTATATCCTATCAAGATTCGCGTTCGGTGGTTTCTGCCGCGAAAGTTTGATTGCACTCTGATCTTTGGCAAACCTTATATTCTTTTGAGTGGGGTTATCTAATTCATCAGTTTTGCTTTTCGTTTTTCTTTTTATGTGTTTTTAAAATATGTTTCCCCCTATTTTATATTTGATTTTTCATGCATTTTAATTTTTATTGTGTGTGTACAATTTGAATATGTTATCAAAATTGTTGTTATTATACAACTATTTTTTCTGCATTCATGTAGTAATTAGTTTGATATTTAGTTGTCCTCCTTTGTAAATCAGTTTGTATAACTGAATAGATGAACGAAATTTAAATCCTACTACGCATAACTCGCTTCCTCATAATTTGTCACTTCTTCAAACCTGTTCTACTTTTATTTTATCCGATTTTTGTACGTAAGGATACAATAACATGTTCACTCCAATCCCTCCTTAGTCTACCTTGTATAGTTCTCTTTCTTCTACGGTCTACCTCTGCAAGCATGCTGTCTTGTTGACTTCCATCGCGCACACTTACCGTCTACCCAATTATGTCAAGTCAATCACAACGTTGATCATGTAATCAACCCATTCGCCCATCTCCAATCTACAAGCAGCGACGAGAAACGATCCGCATTCAATTTTAATTGTTGTAATTTATTTCACGCCTTTGTAGACAGCTCCTGTTAATTCAGGCTGTGCCAATTTTAACGTCGATCCTAAATCACCGCCCCATTTCAACATTGGGAAACTATTCAATGCTCCATGCATTGAACGTTATAATTCAAGCGGATTATGTAATATACATTTTTAAATGGTTGGGTGTTTGAGTTAAATTTTATCTAAAAATATCAGAGAAGTTAAACATTCGTTTTGATAATTAATTTTGTCAGTTTTTTCCATACACGAAAACGGTTAAAAGCAAAATGAACCTCAGTTTTCTATTTACTTTTCTGATAAAACACTTTTCTGCTATATACAGCGTAGAGCGCCTGGACTCACCCAAGCGTACGTAAGGGATGTTAGTAATATAAACCACGGTCGTCTCGGACCTGTCTCTTTCATCCAGTGCCGTGATAATTCACGGAGAAAACACCGGTCCGTTCAGCATTCGAATCACGTCCCCTCCATCCTTCCCTCTTGCTCCCTGAGAGTTGCCGCAGCCTTCTATGAGAGACGCAGAAAATAACAAAACTAGAAAAACTCTGCTACCCTCGAGGTTAACCGTATTTCACCCCCGCTAAGCATACGTTCTCCAGTATCGAGTCGCATCACTGGAATATTGAGAATCGTCCACGATATGAACAAGTAAATACCCGAGATCTCGTGCGTACATTCTTAGTTTAAGCCTGTTGACATTTAAATTAATTGAAATATTTTCCAGGTATTTCCTTTTCTCGTCAAAGCAAACAGAAACGCAAATTCAAAGGGACGTACATCTTCTATAGTAAGATACTTCAAGCTTGAAATTTATTCGGCAAACTTGTGTTTACACATGTGCTCGAACAATCTTGCCGACGTTAGCAAGTCAAATGTAGCCACTTCATATCCTTGGGCATTAATATACAGTTGTTTCAGTGCAAGTACGTTTCATCGAACTGACTTGATATTCTCGATTCTCATCTAGGTGCCCGATCAATTACTTTAGAACAACGTTCACCGCATAAATCGATGCGACGTGGGGTTGTTCATTTGTCAGTCCCCCCCCCCCCCCCCTCCCCTCCATTTCAATAATTTACAAACGATACGGCGATAGTGATGCATGTTGCATTGTATAACGCACTGTTGTCTTTGTTATCTTGTTGTCATATAAAAATATGTATTACCGTTACGATAATAAAATAAAGCTAACTTGCTCCATTCCATTCTCAATATCGACGATGAATAACAAACAACTCGTCTTTTTGCGGAGGTATAATCAAACACAAATCAAAACGCTTCATTTTTATCCTTCGCTTTTTGTAAATTTTGCATAATAAACATTGAAGGTTATAGGAAGTAATAACATGTTTTATGTTACAAGTTATTTACGCGAGATAATTATGCCCGTAAAGAAAGCTATGTTCTTGATCCTGGAAACTGAGTTATGATAACTTGCGCGTTTTACCGAGTTATGTTTCAAACAAAACAAAACACCGAATTTGTATAAGATGCAAGAATTTTACTTTAAGAAGCTCGTTTTGAACTGTTTGCCGTGTTACTAACAGCGAACCATCAGCAAGCACACATGCAGAGACTTGTGGCGGTTGTACCTGCAGTTAATTAAAATGCCGTGTTATAGGACTTGACTTTACGTGCCGTTTTTTATTCCCTTGTAATTTGAACTCTACACTAACTTTTAATTGGTGTTCTGTCGTAAAAAGTAATTGGCAGCTAGGGGGACGTTACATGAGTACATGCCTTGTTACAGTACACCCATGTTTGAACTTAAATGTAAACATTTCTGAATGAATGTTGCATGCGTTTATTATTGTTTAAAAAAACTGAATTCATGCTCAAATGGTCAAATTTATATTGCACTGCATTCTGACAGCACAGATGTTACAAACTTTGCACTGCAATAAATTAATGGCGTAGGATTGTAGGGGAATTGTGCTTAAAGTCGCATTTACACCAGAATTAAATTATGATCAAATGATGGCTGCAAACATTAATATTTAAAGTTTTGACAGCTTGGATTTTGTTAAATATTTCGTTAGAAAAAGTGCAAACACAAATCTTGTAAAAATGATATGTTGGTTTTTTCTCTCATCGGTTTATGTATTTATTTAACGTATAGCCTAATTATTATTTCGAATTAAAAGTATGACCTTACGATTTGAACTGTTTTTATTATCTGTGTAAGTAGAAGGACTTTATTTATTTTTATCTATTTATTATTGTAACACATAATAAAGGGATATTTATAGGTTGTTAGGAAAGGTCGTAGCCCCAATCATCATAAGTGTTTTGAAAAACCCAATGCACATTATAGTATGGCATTAAACAGTAAATTCATAAAGTATAAAATCATACATTTTTACAATAATATGCAATTTAATAAGGGTTCATGCCCTACTTGCATCACTCTCACTCCATAATCAAGCCATCATGTCTGTTTTGACAGAACATTTATGCATTAACCTACCTAAATATGCGTCTTTGTTACTCGAACTACGCTTCATTTAAGTGCGTGCGAGCTGCGATGGTGGAGGTGCCGGGTTCTAGACGGACCCGGCACCTCCACCAAATGCGTTTCCCATTTGTTTTGAATACAGCTTTTCAACAAAGTTTATTTTTAATACGTTCTTGCATACTTATTTTTAACTTCTACACACCACGCAATTGTGTGGTTTACCACCGTACTGGTCTATTAATCTCCATTATGCGTGACTAGTCCCGACGGAAGCAGCCCCCGACACGTGCCGCATTCAAGATAGGTCGCGTGCATGTCGCAGTGGAAGCTTTTAGCAGGGCACGCTTCTCACAGTTTGCTTCAATAAATTCTGCGCTTAGGGGGGTGGGTATACTGTCTAAAACTCTAAAAGGTGTTCATGAAAAGATTCTTGTCTTTACAAGGGATACCGGATACACTTTTCAAATAGGAATTACACTCACGGGTAGGCCTACTTACAGAATGAACTTTTAAACTTTGCCACCCCAAATCATATTGGTCTCATATACTATTACAATTTTCGTTTACCTTATTTTTTAGACTTGTATATGTGCACAATTACTTTGCTTTTATTTTACGTTTGTATCGGTTTGATCATTTTCACACTTTCCCGTTTAAAAGTTGTGCAACAAAACTTTGCCAATACTTATGTCACATAAGTCTTTATCTTCAAATTATATCATTTTAAACTTGTTTTTATACTTTGTTATTCCTGTTCGATGTTGTTTTTTTATTATTTGTTGTTTTACTTCATTATATTAAAAAATAAACCAAATCACCTCACAAAAACTAGTTTTTGATATAATAATGTTGTCTGTATGTCTTTTGAAGTCTGAGCTAGTGCTGCCGGTACGAATAGAACATTTAAAAATCTGATTTTAAAGGGCTGAAAATTAAAATATAAAACCTCTTTCCATGATTGGTTATTACTTTTTAAATACAAAATGAATGAATGAACCAATCAGTAAAACTAAATAATTACTTTGGACGAAATGAGGCTTTGTTTTTCCGGCTTTATATTAATGTTTTATGCCAACACGTATTTGGGGAGACTGTATCACAACATAAGAATTGTTTCGCTGCTTTGCTCTTTCGTGCCATAGTTTGTATTGTTCTTTCGGTCTGTTTAATTTTAAAATCTTATCATTCCTCAAAATCGTAACCAACAGTCATCAATTTGTAAATTGAAATTTTCAGGGTAATGAATTCAAACACATATATTTTTTATTTTTATGTGCGATATTCGTGCCATTTGGGCAATTTGACCAAACGGGTGGGGTAAACGTTCATATTTCACATGGACATTAAGGTAATGGTGATGTATTGCTTTCTGAAATAAAAAGTTGAAAAAGTTAGCCAGAATCGAGAGAAATAAGCTTTTTAATATACGTTTTTGACTTTTTGTGCGATATTTTCGTGCCATTTGGCAATTCTGACCAAACGGGTGGGGCTACAACGTTCATATTATACATGGACATTAAAGGTTATGGTGATGTAGTACCTTTGAAAGATGTTGAAAAGTTAGCCAGAATCCATAGAAAATAGCTTTTACTGTAAGATTTTTACGTTAATAATAACAAATTAACAAAAACAATAGAAACTTGACAACAATCACCTACATGGTCGGCAGAAAACAAAGCACTTGCAAAGTAAATATATCACGCAAACTAAAAACTTTAAAAAAGCTCATCCTCAACGCGGCGGACTTAGCGTTTTCCTAGTACTAATGTTTTATGCCAACACGTATTTGGGGAGACTGTATCACAACATAAGAATACTATTTCGCTGCTTTGCTCTTTCGTGCCATAGTTTGTATTGTTCTTTCGGCCTGTTTCATTTTAAATCTTATCATTCCTCAAAATCGTAACCAACAGTCATCAATTTGTAAATATTAAATTTATCAAGAGTCGTAATGAATTCAAACAAATATATTTTTGTTATTTTTATTTGACCTTGACGTAAAATGTATTTATATTTCGTTTTTCGAAACTTTGGAAGAGAGTGGATATTTTCCGCTTGTTCTTTGGGGGTGGTGTCCGTACGACGTGACTGGAGCAAGCAAGTGACTAGCGCGTCGATCTGTTTTCGTAGAAATCATGACCACGAGGAAAGTTCTCAACATCACTTGAACACAACGTAGAAGCATCCCCGACGAAATAAGACACCGATTGCGATGAAGCTACGCGATAATGGACCTTGTCGGAGTACTGTGAGTGGAAGCTCAGAGTGCACGGGTCTACGATTCTGTTTCTACGCGTGAATGCGTGGAGGCGTTTTGATTCAAACGCGTGGGCCCGTCTAGACTCACGAAGCAAAGTAAAGTAATCATTCGAGATCTTTTAGAAGTGAAACTTCCAAGAAATAGATCTTAAAGACCCTTTCAGTATCGTTCATAAAATAAATAAAGTTTATTTATTTTGTATCCTTTCAACTCTATAGTATTGATTTTGGCGGGCGATGTTTATTTGGCGACTGGTTTGATGCTACTACGCTTTAGTCCCGACACCTATTAGGACATTTATTGACATTAATTTGCGTTTTATGTGTCTTCATTGTTGTTGCATAGCCCTGAGGCTGTGTTAAGTGTTACTGTAATTATCTTGGCACTTACTCATACAATCTATCTTCAGATGAAAGCATATCATTCAGAAACTAATACAGACTAGTCTAAACTCCTTCAGCTCAATTTGTGGATTAAGGCTAAATCTTCATTCGTATAAGACAACTATGCATAACAATCTCCTATTGTTGTCGGTTTAACTACAGCTTGTTGTTTGTTCTTCATGTTGCGTTGGATATGGCACGACTGCAAACATCATCTCGCACGAAAGAAGATAACTTTATATTATGCTCTCTTTGTGTTTCGTCGTTTCATATACTTTGTGGGACGTATGATAATATTTGTATGGTAAGATGCACCGCATGTATGCACACCACCACCGGTAACGAACCCACCCATCCGTAAGAGCCGACGTGGAGTTAATTTACTAAAGGTCGCGTCCTATATTCACCAGCCGTATGGAAGTCATTAGTGGTGGCTGCGGTGGACGAGTCCATCCAAGCGACCTAGTGATAATCACACTCTGCAGCTATCATGATGCACATCTGTGTGTGTGCATGGGCTCGCGTCACAGAAGGTGCCTCTGGAAACACAGCGCGAAGCAAGCAAGAGTTTATGATTGAACCAATCAGGGGGTTGTTTGTAGGTTGACGTCATGCGAGGCTCGTGATTGGCTCAATCGTGAAATCACTGTGATGATACGTTGTGATTATTAATGGCTACGTTCTGGTTGGAGGGGTGAACTGACTTGAGAGGCATCTTTACCCTATAACCAACAACTAGTGAGAACCACTGGGAATCAGGAACGTGTGTTAGACCAGATCTGTATAATTTTAGGCACCATTTCTTCTAGAGTTGCGATTGATACAGTCCTAATTTATGCGTTTCTTCATTCTTATATTGCGTAATATTCATTCAAGATAATAATTTATCTGGTTTTACTAACTTATTTTAGTATAAGAGTGTAATGTCGGTTTGCCAACGTTTAAGCATACTAACTCGTTTGCTACTTATTCTTTTGGGTCGTTCGAGTTTGTATTATTTGATTTGTTGTAAAGATGTTTTGTATGTGTGACTAACATGCATAGCAATCAACTACCGGTACCTTATGGGCTAAGAGGGTCCGACTATTAATTCGGCTCTAAGTTATTCCTCTCTGGCTCAATGTTGATTTTATCAGGGTAGCAGAAAATAAAAGGGGAAGAAAACTGTCTAGACGAGACTAAATATAGGAGCTCGATTAGGGCTTATTGAATACCGCTCGATCGATGTATGGATACAGTAGGTCAGAGATATACTCGTCGTAATCTTTACAAAATGTCAGAAAAGTGCCACCTCGTCTTCACCTTATGCGTTTACTTCTAACTAATTTGTATCTGATTATCATCGTTCACTCGTTCCACCCTCCAACAAGGACTATTCTTTGACCATTCAAACGTACTTTATAACCTACGATCTATATTCACCATGTGGAAATACGGACGTTTTGGCATAGGCCTATATTCGAACATTTACGTACAATATCAAACTAGTCTTGAAATTAGAGTTTCTTTTTCGTAAAGCTTATTATGGACGTCCCTTTTGTTTGTTTTTTACTGTAAGCAATGAGGCGAATAAAATTAATGAAGATATTATCGATAATAACACGACTTTGAATCAACTATCGGCATTTACATTATTTTTTCTGAGTCGTGAGATTTTAGTAAAACAGTTCAAAATGTATATAAGCAGTATTATATTGTATTATGACATATTTATAAAAATAAAAATAATCCTATATTTCACTTATAAGTGAAGATGGTTCATCTTACAATAAAATAATAGTATATGCCAACATTCGTAAGCTACGTGAATTTTATATGTATTTTTTGGGGGGTATCTACAATTGCATGTTTGATGAAGATAACTCAGTTTTATTTTTATATCAGCGTGTACCCGCGAGTCTTGTATATGGGTTAACGAGAATTGATTTAACTGTGACTCGCTGGTATTCATGCTTCCCGTCCTCGATATTTCAGAAGCATAGCGATGCGGGTGTTTCAGCAGTGAGAAGTATGTGATTACATGTGCGTGGTAGTGACCGAACAGTCGTGTGTTATCTGACGCGTCGCGACGCCGACCGTTATCTTGTGAGTCGTTAGACGGACAGACGCCGCCATGATGAGGGTGTTGTCCGCACGGTGGCCCTTTGCGAGGAGAGAGAGTGCGAGGTAAGCATATATAGACATTTCTTTACAGGGTACGAGGAATTGTTGCTTGATTGTAATGTTACGTTATTTTTATTTATTTATTGTATTGTTTATCCATGTCATTACATTCAACAACAACCAGAAACTGCGTCGACGCTAGCAAATATTTTGCTAAAACATATAAAATCTATGAAGAAATCTCGTGCCGCAAAGAGTCTTGCTGAATCACAAAACTAACACGGCACATGTCATACGTTCTGCCACAAGTGCTCCTTGCACAGGGAACACTTTTAACTGTTAATTTGTAATTGTTTTTATTTTGCATTAATTTATGTTTACATTGTGTGCTTTCTGATTTCATTCAATACCATGTACTCTTGTATGTCCATGGTTTAATTACGGTTATTTTGAATTTGCACATAATAATATTAACTTGATAAGTCCATTAATCCATATTAGTAATTCCATACATTGTAATTTGTGCAAGTGGTTCGGTCAAAATCTGCTGATTATCAAAAATTTTGCAATTTTGGAATGCAGATTTTTGTATGTTTGAAATTATATTTGTGTACAGTTTTAATACACGATGTTATAAAGGGCCATTTTAGATTGGTACAATGCTCTAGAATCTATGTGGAACAAAAATAAAGCAGGTTAAAGCTGATATAAGAAATTTCCCAAATCGCCATTTTTGCAAATTTCTGAATTTAAAAAAAATGTTACAATCACAGTTAGGCCCTACAAGATATAATTTTTTCCACGGTCATTTTAGTGTCGTATTATGCTATAGATTATGTGGTTAAAAAATAATTCTTTTGGGGTAATAGCCCCTTTAACTATACGCACTCCATGTCTCGAAAAACTAGGCCTAATACAGCTGATTCTTGAGCCGACCGGCACTCCCACAACAATCATCAACACTACCACGGGCAACACTTCTTTCACTTGTTACACACTGTTCACTTTTTTAAAAATGTTTTATTTAAAGTAGTCAGAAATTGAAAAAAAATCGCTTCATTTCTAACCATTCAAAAAATTAATTATTGTATGCTTGATTAAAATATAACATACCAGAATAATATCCCTTCATCTCTTCCAACACGCGCCTCAAACGTCATAAAGAATCTTTATTTTGAAATAAAGTCCATTCTTCGATTTTTTAGTTTCGAAAAACGGTAAATCACTAGTTCATTGAAATCGTCCATTTCGAGAACGTTAAAGTATCTCGTAAGTGTTGTTTAACTGATGTTGAGACTTGAATTAAATCTAATTTTGGGGCTGGTCGGCCTCGTGATTTTATTTCTAATTTTTCGTCCAATGGTCGTTTTAAAAAAACTGTTTATTTTTAGATCGCTTATTACCGAAGTCATATTATAATTTCCACTGTTCGCTCACTGCAGCTAATCTCACATCACCAAGTCACCAACCCTTTCGCCAACAACTTTCACTGGCTACTGACCGGAGTGTGGGGGCTGGGGGTGAATGAATGCAGCGAGCAAAATACAAAGGCGTTTGAATGGGAGTAACAGGTTCCGACCCATTCGCTCGTGCGACTTCCCGGGCTATATCAGACGTTGTAATTTCAAGAAATAACCTGCGGGCTCGTTCTGCCGACCGACCACAGAAAACCATGTAAAGCTGAGCCCACATTCGTAGAGTGCGACCCCAGCGGTAGCACTTACTGCAGAATGACTCCTGCCGAATATGCCTTGCTCTGGGCCGGCCAAAATATCCATACAAACAATCCAACGATTTATTGGGAATATTACGAGATTGGCTTCGAACCTTAAATTTGGAATTTAGTTCGCGCAAATATTTGGGGGTGCACGTGCACCTATGCACGAGCCGCCCCTGAGCGTATAGGATAACGGATTGATTGAAAACTACATATTATACGTACGCAGATGCACTTGCATCCAACTCGCGTGAGAAGCTAACCTGAGCTAAGCTAACCTGAGCTACCCTATGGCCCGGGTATAGGGGCAAGTCCAGACCCTTTGGTAGTTTCCGGAAATAGTAACATGGTTCCCAGTAAGACATGATTACGTTTCAAATGTTTGTAATACAAGAATAGGTTTTGTATCACTGTGTTCGGAGAGTCTTACGCTTTGTCAAATGCCTGTCTTTGTGTGTTTTTTTTTTATTATAGTCTTGTACGGGCAAAAGGTTAAAATACAAATTTTAACACGGACAAGGGGAGAGTAAGACGTATTTCAAGAATCACGGGATGCTGGCACGTGGGAAGTATGGCCAGGGTAAACTAGTTCCAATAATTATTCTGCTTCAATGAATCAAGGCTTGGAGGCTGCTAAAGAGAGAGATTGTTTTGATTTAATGTGATGAAAGTTATTTTTGCTGGCAAGATTAAGGCCATGGGGCATTTTCTTACATCTAACCAGCTTGAGGGGGGAGTATCGAACAAAGTGCAATACTCTCTCGGTAGGGATATGAAGACCTCTCACTGTAAAAACGAAAATCATGTGTTAATACTTCATTACAACATCAAATTTACCCTGTTCCCAGGGGGATTGGAATCTCCATACTGAATGTTGAGGTTTATTTAAAATCAAATAAGTTTTCTAAAAATACATAGTGTCTTGGGAGGGGGGGGGGGGGGCGTTCAATCTGGGGGCTCAGGCCCACCTTCTAGCGTCGTCCCTGTCACCATTCACGCATGTAGTATCGCTGTTATTATTTATTCTGCAATGCTGGGCTCTTATCAATAGTCTTAGAAAAACAGTGTTGTTTGTCAGTGATACAATTTAAGTACATTGTGTGCAAACTAATTGTTTCTCGGCTGTATTTTTGGGAGTCGCTGAATATTATATATTTCACCTCTTACAGTTTCCCTTGTAATACGGTCAGACTCGGTGAGTCCTGGTTGTCAAATGTAAATTGTCACATGATGTGTATCCGAGAAGTGATACATTGCTGAGAAGTTGCTTTGAGAGTAGTATGGGTTTGGATATCTGTGATGACAAACTAGCATATTATAATGTACGATCATATATTGTTATCATAGTCGGAGCAACATAGTGTTTGTGCGTCGTACCCCCGTCACCCAAACCACTGAAGACCCAACACACATTTCTTCGAGTCTACCCTGAATACGAGTTGTTGTGAACCAACTATCTCCTAGGCGTCACAGACTGACTATAGATGCTGGAACACCAAGTGATTCTAGGTGTCTCATGCCCTGCTTACAGAGTCTGAAAGTCGAAAGTGAGAATAGTAAGCTTAAAAGCTTACCCATGTACATAGTATTATCTGACACGCTACAAAGACAGATGCTGCTGTTGGACCGATTCCCTGTTCCCTGTGGAATGTTGGACACAGCTCATCCATTTCTATACCCGTGTTCGAATTACTCAAACCTGAACTTATCGTTCGCGTGGAATTGCCAGGCTTTATCGACATATCGGGGATTACTAGGTTTTGTTTGCTACAAGTTGGGTCGGAATGTTCAGTGCGTGTTTCATGTTCGAGTTCAGGCCGCAAACAAGCTTTGAATAGTAACTACAACAGTAGGAAATACAAATTATCTTTACGAATCGAACGCACATCCGTTTAGGGCATAAAGTACTTTTCGAACACGTGTACTGTATGTTAAGTAGCTGCTGCTGATAAAGAAATCAAGTGTCGATATACCTAACCTTATTACTTATAACCTTTATACTAGTATGATGTATTGAAATATCGTTTTTGGTGGAGGTGCCGGGTATTTTTTGAAAAGTGTTGGTGACGCTAGCCCCGCCTCCTGATCCCTTGTCACAAAGAAATTCTCTATCATCCTTGTTCCAGGGCATACCAACAAAAATCTCGTGTCAATCTGAGATCTTGTTCGGTTTTTGTCGTGTGACTTGACACACGAACGGACGGACATACGAATGTACAGAAACGTGATTTTTATAGGGGCTTGAGCTTTGGTTCTTAATTAATGGATTTGTACACGAGGAAAAACTTCTATTCCTAAGTATTAGTGTTCATGTATTATCATATCATTGGATTAGCGTAGCGAGCGAAGCGAAGATTCCATTTCACTACACTGGAGAAAAAAAATCTGTTTTTTTTTTGTGTTTTTGGCTGTTTGTTTACACGATTCCAGCTAAACCGATACTCCAATTGCGATGAAATTTTGTGGAGGCCTTCGAAATCTATGAACTTAGAGAACTGCCACGTTTTTGAGCGCAATCGAAAAATTTTTTCTCATGAAAATCGCAATTTTACGATTTTTTTTTATTTTTACAAAATTTCTTCGACTTATAACACCTACATGCTTTATCCGATTGTAATCATTTTTTCACAGAACCTTAATTTTATGAATTAATATATTCTTGTGAAATTTGAGCGCAATCGAAAAATAATTTTTCGTGACAATCGCAATTTTATGTTTTTTTTGTTTTTGTTTTACATTTCTTCGACTTATAACACCTACATGCTTTATCTGATTGAAATAATTTTTTCACTGAACCTTAATTTTATGAATTAATATAATATTAATGTGAAATTTGAGCGTAATCGAATAATTATTTCTTATAAAAATAATTTTACGCTTTTTTCGTTTTAAAACAATTACGCTCATCCATCAACGCGCCTGAAAAAGCGTTTGCGAAGCTTCATAGTTAAACACAATACGCGTTCAACAATGGTCACTATCGTGACTTACAACTATGTGTATCGCCATCAGAGCCTCAGACGTGTGACCTGCGTTGTTGTCCAATGCCTAGTTACTATCGGGTATTTTATTTCTAGCCTCGCTGGGAAGTTAAAAGGTAAACCCCGAGTACTGTTGCGTGTGCGCGGCAGGCCTCCTGCCTACTGGGTAATGGAACCGAACACGTAACGAGCAGACCAACACGCTACTTGATGTAATGGGCCACTTCACGTCTCCGCCCTTCTTAGATTACATTAGGGGCTTTTCTATTCGCCTGTAGACGAAAACAATAAATTCTTTTAAACGTGGCTTGTCGCACATAATAAACAGGGATTCTAAAATAAATAGGAAAGTTTCTCTGGTACGGTGCCTTGCACGCAGAGTGCTTGAGATAGCAGGCGCGTTGGAACGTCTTGAAAGTGTTGGGGGGCAAACTTATTAGCGGTGTTTGTGGGTGAGTGCGAAAGGGTCTCGGGCGAAAAAAATCACCATAGTACAGTTATTTCATCATGTTTTAACTGCACTCGGACTCTGTAAACAGTGTTTTACAGCAACTATCTGCGATCTAAAAACCAAAAAATGAACGTGAAGTGGCCCATTTTAGTAAATTTTAACCTAATTTTGTTATGTTATGGCGAAGCATACAGGCAAACATATTCATTTTACCAAGATGACTGTCGAATTGTATGGGTGTATGACAGTAACACATAACAAAAACTTGTAGAAATACAGCAAACCTTACACACTCAAAAGGAATGAGATCTAAAAAAAGGGCCAAGCTCATCTACCCTTCCACATAACGTACAGTGTCCCATAACAGCATCCTCGAAAAGCTTGGCAAAATAGAATTTGCGATTATTAATTTAACGTAATAGTTTATCCAAGTTCTTTTTTTCTAATTAATTTAAACGTAATAACATGCAAATTCTATTTTGCCAAGCTTTTCGAGGATGCTGTTATGGGACACTGTACGTTTATGTGGAAGGGTAGATGAGCTTGGCCCTTTTTTTAGATCTCATTCCTTTTGAGTGTGTAAGGTTTGGCTGTATTTCTACAAGTTTTTGTTATGTGTGTGATCTCATTACTTTTTCAAGTTCCATTACAAAATTATTTGCCAAAATATAATATTTTATCAAAGTTGATTTAAATTCTATGGTATTAGCAGTAACAATATAGGATGTAAAATATCTAGACCCGGATTCATGTACATCCTGATGGGTATAGGTGGTATAACCATGGTAAAAACGACGGTATAAGGACTGGACCCCAATTCTTGAGTTCGTGGGAGATGAGTTGAAAACGCAATTTGAAAACGAAGTCGTTTTCGTTTTCGAAGGAATTGGTATTCTTGAACGGTATCGTGGAAAACGTCATGGGTTGTGAGTGAAAGCATTGATATTAAACCCCTATAGTAGGCTAGATTAGCAGTCTCCTATACCTCCGCACAGGCGCGAGCGTAGCAAATTGAAGACTCAACCGGCCCATTTCAAGATGGCGATTTGGTGTTTTAATTTATGCTTTTTAATGCAATAAAGTATTTTACTGGATTGTTTGATATGGTTTTAGCTTGTGCAGCATGGTATTAAACAAAGAAACAATACGAAGTGATTGCATAAGGGAATTTAGTAATCATTTGGTGTTAAAGGCTAGTATGCTTACCTGTCAACCTGGCGGCAATCTTGAGAACTATTTGGCCACAAATCGCTCCCATTTGATTAACATGTAAACTGTCATTTTAAGATGGCTTCTAATTGTACCGGAAGTGGACCACCGACTGCTGGTCTAGCCAATTATATAGGATGTCTATGGTTGAAAGAGTATCACGAAATCCAAACACTTTAAAAGATTTGCGTATAGCAAAGAGCTCGAAAAAGTTCTATATTTATTCTAGATGGCAGTGCCTTCATAAACGCGGGCCAATCGAAAGACAAGTTGTATGAATGATTTGATTGTTGCAATTATGTAAACAAACAGATGAGCAAGTTCATATCAGACAATGTTGTGCTGGCATAGGGTTGGCTAGGCTTGTCAAACATGTAATGTAAGTATGAATTTTACTAGTCCTATAGCCAAATGGAACTTTAGACCTACACCTTTTGCATTATAATAATTTTCCACATCTGGGCCTAGGCCAGGGACGGTTTCTGAGTGTTTTATGAGAGTATAATGACACCTTTTCTCGTTCCACACAAAGAGAAATTTTAAATGTCCGCTATTTGTTTACGTATCGCACTTTCCGCCTAACCTGCTTATACCGTCAACAAGTGTCAAGTAACTATGGTTACTTGTTGATTGTATGCCAAGTGTTAAGAGCTTATTTTAAAACCTTTATTTGGAAGCCTTCCAAAACTTTTTCAACTTTTTTTTTCAAAAGAGACTATATTTCTATAACGCCTTACAGTTGTCACATGTAGAACATAGTGGAAGTATGCATTAGTCATCCTATGTTTTGAATCGTTTCGCCTTTTTTAAAGAAAACGTACCCCCTAAAAATTGGGGCATCTAGCCTTGCAGCATGTATGCGTGTGATTTATTCATATTTTTGCACTATATCGTCTCTTCCTTTCAAATATGATACGTAAACTATCTCTCTTACCATCCGCTTCCCTTGGCTTCTCCCCTTCCCGCCTTGCACTTTATACATTACTTCGGGGTTCCGCCGGGGCCTAATTAAAGAATGTGGACCTATAATGCCGTTTCGTTTAAAATATATGCAATGTATACAAACGCATACCGCCTTTAAAATCATTTGCATCATAAACTGTCTTGGATGGATTTTTTAACTTCTGAATTGTATTAAATATTGATAATGTAGTTTCAGATGGTGCTGTCATGGCGACTTCTTTTGTGCGAACATAACAATAATACAGCACCATTAATGTTTTGAAGTGATATATTAAAAGCGGTAATTTATATTGTTCCTTCTATGCTTTAACTCCTCTTCTAAATGTGTTGTTTGAGATGACGAGTATAACGAATGGCCAAAAATGTAAAAATAAAGTTTGTGAGTCACTCGTAAGCAGGTAGACAACAACAATGCGTGTGTGCCAAGCCAAATACCTACAAGCACACTGGATAAAGTACTCTATATTTAGATCTCAACAAGACAAGGAAGCAACATAATATATGTATAATTAATTATAGAATTTAAATACTTGATTTGCGATTAACCATCCCTTGGAAACATTAATCATTACAATATACGAATTTATTACATTTACAGTACCTTTATTTTACCAGTAAGTTATGCTAGCCTAAAATAGTGATGTAATATACAACATAGCTCTAGCGAGTTTCATGTGCGTTGGCATTTCGAGGGGTTCATACTGACAGTTTGGGGTCAGTGTGGACCCAAAGCATATCCTTGTACCATGGTGTGTACCGTGTCTCCGTCCACGCTTATTTCACACGTAGTTGCGCGCGCACACGATGAACAATCCTCTTGAGTGGCATCACCGTACTCTAGATCCCTTAGCACAACAAACCAGAAACAAAACAATCTGAAAATAGTCCCATCCTCCAAATTGCACTGCACCTTGGTCTAAAACATTCCATAACTCGTTGCAGAGTTATGATCTATGTGATCCTGATGTCACTCAAGAACGAAAGTAAAGATAGCTTTGGAAATGGTTTATTACGTCACAAAACACACACGCCCTTACGCAAGATGAGTTCTGCCATTGTGTGATGAACAATGGAGCCGATTCGAAAGCGAGACGCACGCACTTTTTATTACTTTGCAAAAAGCCCCGTTTGATTGATTGATGGCGGTTTCTGTGGGCACAGATGATACCCCTGCCATTCCACGATGTGGAGATCGAATTTTATATTCGGATCTAGTTTTCTCTCTCACTCTTACACATAACGCATACTCTCACACCTCATGTGCATTCACTATTTCACCACAAGTCAACGCTCTCACACTACAGTCAGTCAGTCACATACAACCATACACCCTACTACAAGTATATACACATTCATACTTACACTCACACTCATACTCATATTCATACAATAACACACACACACACACAAAAACACACATAAAATATACGCACTACTTTACTTCACTTCACATGACAGCTCTCACACAGTCACACTGGAAACGCACATTCAAACACACCCACACACATGCGTACTATTTCACTTCACCACAAAACTTTTACACATTCGATCAACACGCGCCTCGAGTAACGCATTTCATCTGGCGGGATCGCGCCCACATTTCAACCAAAGCTATTGAGTCCGTCTCCAGGATCGATCCCGGAGCTTGTATTGGCGAGAAGTCGTGTGGGGTAATGTAGATGGGCCTCATCCCACTTGCCAGCAACTTGATCTTGCCACGACGTAACCTGAGATGATGTCGAGGATAAGATGATATTATTGATTGCAGGGCATAACCTCCTTGTCCCGGGGGTGGGGGTGGGGGGTTGTTGTTCACCCCAATTAGCGTCCGGGGGTGACGAAATAATGCACGGACCCCAGGGGAAACCGCGTCAAGAGTGTTGCGTGCTGTACGCGAGACAACTGGCTGTTGTTGTTTCCAACCTAATTAGCATTGCGTCTGTGTGGGTAGGGAACACACCGTGTTCCAGAATCCAGAGACGCAACCTGGAGAGAGAATCTGTGAAACGTTTTCACGTCGTTTTACGTCATCCAATCGTCTTCCATTCATGGAGGTTGTGAGACCGGTATTGCCTTTCCCGGATAAACGGGCACGTTGTGTATATCGAATGTCTTCGATTTTCCTTTGGTATAGTGGAGGCCCTATGCGAGAAAAGCTCTCGACAAAGGTGACCTATATCGCTACTTTTGGCCATTCTAAAGACGACTATACTAGAATATATTATTTGGTATACAAATACGGAATAAATTTCTTGATTAATTAAGATTATTATATTTTTGGATAGCAATTGCTCCCGGCATTACTTTTCTGTCCGTCCATTGGTGTACGTGTCATATCTCACCATAAAAACCGAACGTATACTCTTCTATTGACGGTGCCCTTACAAGGATAATACGAAAAGTTTGTGTTGGTCCTGTGGTTGGCTCCCTGAACATAGTCCCTCCGAAAGTGAGAATCCCCATGCACGTACCCGGCACCTCCACCAAAGATAGTTGACCTCGACAAACTTCGCGTAATAACGGTCAGCTTCTCATGGGTACTCTCGTATCCGTGCTTGTTGGATTTATTGTCCTTCTTAGTTAATCAATTCTGGGTTAAAGATACTAAATAAATGGGTTCTTGACTTTTGGAAGAGGAAGGCAAAAGTTAGAAACTTGTTGAAACCATGAAAAAACTGTAGTTTCAATGTTTGACGGAAAATGTTTGGTGTAGAAAGAAAGACGGAACATCATCCGTTGTGATTCAAACCTAGATTATGTCATCGTTTCAATGTTAACGTTAATAATGCTTATGGCAAGTGCAGTACAATGTCAAGCGCTCATGTATCGCAATGTATCGCTTCATCCTGTGTTTTTTTTGCATCGGTTCCCATTTTTTTTTAAAATTAGTATACGTCGACTTTAATCTAGAATTCAATTAATTGGAAAACGCATTATAATCATGGTTTCTGCCGTTAATTTGTTGGTATCAATTAAATTGATTTTGCAGAGCTTATCGTAGCTTACTGTCTATTAACTCGTTTTCAAAAATACCCAGCTAATGAACGTCACTTACGTCATTACATTGGTTTTGTATATAGATTCACAACGTATTTGCGGGCATTTAAAACCAAGTGATTGAATAGACAAGTTAATCGATATATGCTGGCCGAAGAACAGAATCAAATCAGGGTCGTGCCGAAAACATAACAATTAACTCTTGACATTTATCTTGTTATGTTCTGGTCTAAATCCAATCTTTTCTTGGATTAGTAACAACCACCAGCAGTCGTATATGGTAACACGATATGTGCATAAGACTGTTGGATGAGCCCGGCAAACCAGGCTTTGACGCATAGCGCAGAGGTCTAGTCTGGATCACTTTGAAGCTCTATCGCTTATTCTATCGGGCCGTAGAACTTTCCAAATAGTGATTACTTTTTTCAGTGAATAAATATGCCACCAAACGGGTAATTTGTAGTAATTTCCCAAGTTTGTGTAGGAGACGATTATATTTGAAGTTTAGAAATAATGTATAAAATTTGAGTTTTTTTAATGAAAAGTGTAGGTCGAAAAGTAATCCAGAATGTACGTGACATTAGTTGGATTTTTAAATGGACATTTTAACATTGAAAAAAAATTGGCCCGAGCTGAAATAACTTTTGTTCGTAGATTACTTCTTGAATGACACACGACTCGTCACCTTGCTAGAGGTCGATACTTCTTCAGACTTGGGAGTACCCCTCCCCCTCCCCCCACAGGACGTGTTACTGAGCCACCACATTCGTTAACTTTGCTTTTCTTTTTGTTGGAGATATCTTCCTTTATTCGACGACTGAGTGTTGTTCACTTCGTTCTTCAGTTACAGCTTTTCCTCGAAAAATATATTTTCACTAAGATAAAAATAACAAGATGTTTTCCCTCACCACCACCAGCCTCGGTCCCAGTTAAGTGTGTATTGGTTTATCGCGCTCATTATATTCACCTATAGGCTGGAACTAGGTCGTCCATTCATTTACAATCATGTTCCCAGCGGTCGTCATAGCAACCCATGGGCCATGTCCCGAGATGCGCGCCCTGTGAAATAATCAGAACTTTCGCGGAGAGTTTTGTGAGGGAATTTCAATTCGCGCCGGTTTCATGCTACTCTCGCCGAAAGGGGTTGTAATTAATTAAACTAGGATGGCTCGGTATTGACGACCTCGTGGGGTTGGGGGAGTTCAATCTCCTGGACATAGTGATGCGGACGTTTGGGATGGTTCAAGTCGCTTGTCACTCGTGCTATACCGTTTTATTAATTTATTTATTAGGCCTAGTTTGTTTAATGTTCATCATATTCGGTTCCTGACTGAGAACATGGAACTGTAACCAAACGTTTCACAAGAAGAGAATCAAACATCCCTTCAAATTCAACCAACAGTAATTAAATTTTACTAACAATTCAATAAACAATGGTTTTTTTTATGGAAATCAATCCAGAAATTACAAAATCCATCTCAGCGGAGTAACGAACCCCGGTTTCCCAATTGCCGGGTTTTTTATTTCTGGATTGATTAACATAAAATCATTTACACCTACGGGAGTGTTTCTCGATTAATGAAATTGAGAAATAATGTGTTATTTGTATATGTGTGAACATTTTTATCGTTCGCAGTGGTTATTTGTTGTTATCTTAATTATGTGTCCTACATGTTTTGCCCCGACCCGGAGCTTTGGCTATTTGTACCAAAATGCGCTTGTCAGTTGAGTTATTAGGTTCACAGGATACTTCTTTTAGACTTTTTTGTGCAATGATTGCCATATAGTTATTGTCGTTGCCTCACATTGAATTCCGCATTGCACCGTTTCCCTTTTCCGCCTGTTGACCACATTTGTCTCTCTTCTTTCCAGTGGTGTGACGCCATTCGTGGACAGGACTAATACCGACACCTCCTCGGAACCAGCTCCACAGCCTTCGGAGACCCGAGTCGCGGGGGGGCCGCGCCCTCCACCAATTAAAGCCGATGGCTCCCTTGACTATGATGGTAAGCATGCACATTAATGCCTGAAGCCGGGATGCTATTTTTAGTTTCGCCTGTTAAAGCTATTGTATCACCCTCTGACCGATAAGAAACTCCACAAAAGATAGCTGAATAAATAGGGACATAGGCCTAAAAAACTGCAAGTAACCTCGTTCAGCCTGTATATTGCAATTACTGGACAATACTAAGCCAGCATAACAAGTACCATATGAAATTTTGAGCCACAATTTTGGTATATTGTTTCAACACACTTTTGGCTTTCACCAAAGTGTACGGAAAAATGATTTTCTGAAATAACTATTGATGTACGAATTTTTTCGCCCCGTAGGTGCAAAACTCGCATTTGTACCACCTGACAAAGGCAGTGGAGCATCAAACGATGTTTCAGAAAATCACTTTCTATTGTACTTAAGTGGATGACAAAGGTATATTGAAACAATTGTTTTAAAAAAATCGTTGCTAAAATTAATTTTGCTCGTGGTGGGCTGGCTACTGTTTTGTCAAAAAATGTATATATTATAAAGTTAATAACTGGTAGTGAGGTTATGTATGCCAAAGTAATTAAAAATATGTTTTATTATATTTATGTCCTTCTTTTATTCAGTCAATTTTTCAGCCATCTTTCAGACTTTTAAGTTATCGGTCCAACCGCGATACAATAGCCTTAAATGTATTGAACATGCCTGGAATATAATTACCAGTCATTTGTTTAAATGTTATTCTTCTGGGTGAAGTTATTGAGCAAATAGAAATGGAAACAAAATGTAATGTTTACTTAAAGTAACAATCGCGCTATTTCTTGTGTGCCTGCCACTTAATACTCGTTATGACTGCATAACCATTGTTTAGATAATCCATCCCATCTAACATGGTTATAACATTTTAACACTTAAAGCGAGAAGTCGATCGTCACTTATCAATCAATGTTGGCATTTACCGCTCCGCTGTTATTATTACAGATAATCGTACTATTATGGTACTAATTTATGGAGATTAAGAAGCGGGGAACAGACAATCTGAATAATCCCGCATGTAATCCGAGATGGTTGAAATTGAAAATGGTATCATTAATTTGTTTAAATTAAATTTTGCCGAGTACGAACAATATCACTTTTGTACAAAAACACCCCTTGGAGGTGGTGGTTTTAATTAAAGAAATCTTTGTACAAAACTGAGATTTGAGACCATGTCTTACAGATGTTTGAGAGATCACAAATGTATGGATGTGTTTTGTATTATATTGGCTTAAGATATCTGTTCCGGTTATTTGTCGTAGTGACATTTATGCTCGTCATACTTCAAATTGTTTATTGAAATCAATTGATATCCTAGGATTGTTGAGAATAAACAACTACAAGAATAAAAGTAGCCACTTGCATAAAATGTGGAACTGCACTTAGAAAACAGTGCTGTAAATAATGTGAATTACATTTTAAATTATAACCACATTAAGTTTCTTGTTGAATTTGTAATTTCTTGCAGTAATTCTATTATATGCTTGGACGTATACAGAAGTAGTAGTATTTTAATTATGAGGTGAGGTATATCAGATTTCAGAATTATGGCATTTTCCATAGGCTGCACTTGTGTGCACTAAATGTGAACTATCATCAGAATAATCATCCATTGGGAATTTGAGTGTGAACTCGGTGCCAGAGCAACGGAGCTAATGCAATATGAGGACCCTTGACACTCGAGATTTGATTTGACGCCATGTTTGCATGATTTTTTACGTCGTGTTACTTTAGGGATTGAACTAGATTGTAGGAGTGCAATACTCGGCGAGTTCACAGTGACGTTGCAATGCAAACTTTATGGGCACTCGGTGCATACCAATGGAAAACGCCATAACACAGTAAAATGTGTAACCAAGTCTGATTAAAGTAATAGTGTAATGGGTACTACTATTTAAAGTAGTACTATTAGTACTATTTAAAGTAGTACCATTAGTAATATTTAAAGTAGTACTATTAGTACTATTTAAAGTAGTACTATTAGTACTATTTAAAATCCATGGTTCAAATCATAAGAGGTTCAAATAGCATTATAACAGAGTTTATGTATGGGCACCGAGTTTAGCCACTGAGCGCGCCACTGAGCTGACAGGCAGCACAGCGTGGTGAGAGCTGACGGAACAAACGTTGGGCTTCGCCCGCACTATCGTAATGGAATTGAATGGGGATCGAGTAATTAATTACGGATTTAGGAGTGTTATTGCCGGTTTCGAGTGTAAAAACTAGTTTGAAAAAATCCTACCAAAATTTAAAAGTAATAATTTTATTATGGTAAAGAAATAGAGCCTAGTTGTAAAATACTCTTTTAAAAATAATGTATAGAAAAGTGGTGAGACAAAAAGGTCTCAGTCTACGTGCTTACACAGTGATCATCAAGGATAGGACATTTATCATATTTTAATTTTATATAAGCCCAGCCCATGCTATTATCTTTGGCTATGGACAGTCGTATGGTCAGCTGTAAATGTAATAATAGTGCAAAATTATTCCTACAATTAAAGATTATGATTTTATATGCCATCGACTATCGTTGAAGTGGTAGCCTAGGTTCGTGATGTCCCGTTGTGTTAATTACTCTGTTCTATAAATCTCCAAGAGTGCCAAAATTATTGCAACAATAATAATAAATTTGAGTTGTTCATGGAAATCGCCTTAGTATGACTATGGCTGAACTTAGGCTATCGCACTGGGGTCCAAATTACCACATCATATCCTATTCTTTATCTTGGTTTGTTTGTACTTTCGATCAGTTAGGGTTCGTTCCATTATTTAAATCCCACTGAAAATCAGTTTATTTTGACGAGTTGGACAGGTGACCTAAGTAAATTTCATTTTTATTTCTTGCTTATGAAACTTAAAAATTTTCATTTGCAGAAAAACAAAGGCATAAAATTGAATGGTAAAAAAAAATCACCTGACGAGGATTCAAACCGTCAACCTCTTGCATAGAAGTCAAACGCAGTACCACTCAGCCAACCTCAACGTGATTTTGTGTAGTGAATATGTAGATCGTATCGCACGCCTAGGCCAAGTTGTTTGCAGAACTTGGGGCCGAATTGTTGAGATAGTTAGGCCTAGGCCCCTCTTGCCCTCTTGATCATCCTTAGGTAAGGAAGCCATGTGTATGTTTTTTAAGACCTACTGTGGCTTGTGAGGCATTAATGTCTACTATGCTGTGTTGGTTGTCACCTGCAAGTTTCTAGGCTGCTACCCTAAGATTCAATATTGGTGTAGATCTGTTAGAATTTTGGCTAATATTTAATTTAATTATTAAGTAATTTCACATTGGGTCCCCTTTGCAAATTAAAACGAAATGTAGGTATGCCTACACTCCTACCAACCCAATCAGCCGTCGAAAATATGTCAGTTTGCATTATCAAAAGCATATTGTAACTTTAAATAAAATTGAGCATAAATTATATTTTGTTATTTTTGAAGCGGCATGGAGCTTACGGAGACTTGCGGGAGGCACATGGTCCTACCTGAGTGTTCAAATAAATACTTTCTCCTAGGTCTACTTTCATGAGCACAAAACTCATGGAGTACGAGAACGGATCAGAACTTGATCACAAAGGGCTGTACCAATTTCAAAACAAATATTTCAGTTAATTACACAAATCAAGTTTAGAACTGCGCAGCTAAAAATTCAGCAGCTTTTCCCAGAGGTCGCTCGTAGCCACATTGACAAACGCCGAGTAGTCCTATATAGCACATGTTTATGCTAGAACCAGAGATCCATAAATATTAAAGGTTTTTTCGTCCGCGCCCACGGCGATACGCTTTATATCCATGTATCTTTGGTGCCATTAGTTGAATTTGTGCCTCTGTGGCATGAGTATAAGTAGGGGTTGCTTATGCTCTTGTGTTTTGACATTTATTTACTTTCATTTGTTAGTATTAATGTTTTATCATTTCAGATTTTATAATTCAGAATTCAATAATGAAATGAGTAAACAAATCACTACAAGTTAGCATCAGCCCTAATAACCTTTGATAATATTTCAGTTCTTTAATTCAAAATCCATCTAGGTATCCATATATTTATTTCGGTTATTTTTACCGTGCATGTGCACTATGTGCAGTTGTAAGTATATGTATTAATGCCCGGCTCCCACACTGTCGTAAGGAACTGTTATTGTTTTAATGAATCCAATTGACTCTGATTGGCTAGCAATATTTTATTGGCCTGGAATAGTGAAGTTACGATTTCTCATTGGTCTGCCAACTGCCATAAGGATTTTGTTGTGAAGCTCTTATAACAATTTCTTTCGACCAAAAACTAGGCATGTCCTATTTCTTTATAACAGGGGTCAGGAACCTGCGGCTCCGGAGCCGCGTGGGTCTAGCCTGGCTCTATAGTTTGGTTAAGAAAAGTCTCTAAAAGCCAAAGTCAACTGATTTAACCTGCAGCTGTCAACATGAGCGTACCAGTAGCAAATAAACGCGAAATATCCAATGAAAATCGTTCGAATTAACAGTGATTGGACTGACAAATTCGGTGTGATTGATTGTAGAATGTGGTGGCTTTCCACCGTTATGTAATAGGCATGTGTAGATTTCTCCCAACAAAAAAGTTACATTGAGTAACATTTTTTGAAGTCATCATAGATCAGTTTTCTCATTAAATATCTGAAAATACTGTGCTGAACTGCGGAAGAAGCCACAAACTGTGCAGGTTCTACCCGTTTGTGCGTAGGCCTACACATGTTTTAAATCAGTAATTGTTTTAACAATCATCAGGTATAAAGTTAAACTGTCCACATACAGATCACATTTTCAAATTATCGTATCAAAAATTCAACAGCAAAATTAACATTGCTTAAACAGCTCACTATAATAGGCCTGCATAAATTTTTTAAATAGTATATTATTATGTTGTAGGCAACATTTGTTCCCTATAAAAATAAAACTTACATTAGGGGTATATGATGTAATTATTTTTCAATTATCCTACTATGGCTCAAACTACAATCACTACCAAATTTGTTATACAATTTGCTCCTAAGACAAAAAAATGGTTACCGACCTTATAACAATAACAAATTGTTATTGTTACATGGACGACGGTGTGGGAACCAGGCGTAAATCACCAAACACGATTGCCGAAATTAGAATCATAGCTGATGGATTATATACAGTTCATGGCGCACTGCCATCAGCCATATTACTATCATTGCTGGCAGGATAAGGCATCGGTTGCAATTGGCTGATCGTGAACCTTTTGCGGAAATTGTTGGGGCATTGGTAGTTTAATTGGTTCAGTTATTGAAGTACAAAATGGGCAATGTGTTTAAAAACAAGCCTTACTTTGTGTAGGCCTAGTGCAGGTTGTTCATTATTGACATTTGATAAATTGTATTGTTTTGTGTTATGTACATGTTCCCCACCTAGTAGGGTGTAGTAGTATGATATAATAAGGTGCATATCCAGTACTTCCATGTGTAAAGGCTACACTAGATCTCATAGTCGTAAATCAAATGCTCATTGTCGATTTGTTTGTTTGTTTCAGCTTTATACGAGGACGAATCTGATCATGACCGTAAGTTTTAACCTCATTATCATACCATTTGAAAATAATGAATTATTTGATAACTTTTCTTGTGTTGAATTGGTAAAGTGCTGCAAATTAGGAACTATACTTTTGCTATTTATCAGAGCAATATTGGCTTGGGTATAGATGTTATTTTGTATTTTCATCTCTATATCGTACACCTACATTTTCATATATCGTTACCAAGGATTTTCTTGAGAAAACAATGCAGCAGGCAATGGGTAACGATTATAGGCAGGCGTAACACATTACTAGTTACTACAAACACACAAACAAACAAACAAACAAAGTTACTCACAAACTTCCCATTTCATTGGTTGGCGCTTATGGTAGTGGTGGCGGTAATGGTAATTAACATGATGAATTAAGCTTCAATTTAAATTTTAAATACTGTACTACATTTATTAGTTGATTTATGATTTGTGATAATAACTGCATAATGATTACTGGTAGCTTTAAAGTGGCTAAATGTATTGTTTCTTTGACAGTAGGTGTATTCCTACACTAGGTATAGCTATTTCATGTTTTGTGTCTTTGCATATAGGTACAATAGTAATGGTATACTGTACTAGTGGTGTGTTTGTCTAACGAGTTCATGTTTTTCTCAGTGGGCTCAATGGAGAGTCACGGTTCAGTTGTCACCCACCTTCTATCCCAAGTCAAGATTGGGATGGACCTCACCAAAGTTGTCCTTCCAACATTTATCCTCGAGAGGCGTTCACTCCTAGAAATGTATGCAGACTACTTTGCACATCCAGACATATTTGTCAGGTACGTTTCTTATTGTATTTGTTGTATATTAAAATATTAATTAAATTTACTAGGTAACACTCATGACTTTGAATTAAAATACTCACCACTTTATTTCTTCATTTACGAATACTTCAACTGCAACAAGTTGAAAACAGGCCAGGATTGACTTAAGAGGCAATGGCAACATCCAAACAACTCAGAAACATAATTCACTGCCTTCTTTAATCATTATATCAAAAATTTTGGCGGGTAAAGTTCTTGAGTAACACTCTTGACAAATGCCAGGGACTAAGTTTGACGGTATTAACAGTTGATAAAAGGAAATTAACTAGGAAAACGCTAAAGTCCCGCCGCGTTGATGGATGAGCTTTTTTAAGTTTTTAGTTTGCGTGGGATATCTTTACTTTTACAAGTGTTTTGCTTTACTGCCTATGCATTGTAGGTGATTGTTGCCAAGTTTCTATTGTTAGGCCCTAGGCCTACTTGTCAAATGTTATTATTTACCGTAAAAAACTTACATTAAAATCTTTATTTCTATGGATTCTGGCTAACTTTTCCAACTTTTTCTTTCAAAAGGTACTACATCACCATAACCTTAATGTCCATGTATAATATGAACGTTGTAGCCTCACCCATTTGGTCATAATCGGCCCAAATGGCACGAAAATATCGCACTAAACCGTAAAAAACTTATATTAAAAGCTTTATTTTATGGATTCTGGGTAACTTTTCCAACTTTTTCTTTCAAAAGGTACAACATCACCATTACCTTAATGTCCATGTATAATATGAACATTGTAGCCCCACCCGTTTGGTCAGAATCGGCCCAAATGTCACGAAAATATCGCACTAAAAATTGAAAAAAATCGTAAAAGTACGATATTCATGAGAAATATTTCTTCGATTGTACCGAAAAACAATACACCTCTAAGTTCAGAGATTTCGAAGGTCCCCTCAAATTTTCATCAAGATCGCTTGTGTCGTTTGCCCGGAATCCTGCTAACAAACAGACAAAAATACAAAAAAAAAAAAAAAAAAAAAAAAACATTGGAGCTAAATTTTTTGGGGGGTCAGTGAAATTGAAGTCTTTGCTTCGCTCATCCAATTACTTTATATTTTTCTTGTATTGTTTACTTTAAAGCATGTAGTTTCCATTACTGGAATATGTTAAGTACTAAATAAAAAATTATTTATGTCATGGTTTAATGTAAATGTAGTTCATTCTGTTAATAAGGACATGGTGTTTTAGCGCTTTCTATTACAAACTACTAAAATTCATCCAAATTTTAACATGACAGTATTACTTTTAGACCATAAAGTATCTCTTCATTAAATTTCTTATGTTATTTTATCATCAAATGTACATATTAGCCAGTCGTTACATGTTTAAAAAATTCATAAAGTCTAGGACGTGAAAGTGGCAACTTTTTTGGGAATGACCCACATATTAATTCATAAAATTAAGGTGCTGTGAAAAAATCATTACAATCGTATAAAGCATGTAGGTGTTACAAGTCGAAGAAATTTTTAAAAATCGAGAAAAATCGTAAAATTGCGACTTTTACGAGAAATTATTTTTCGATTGCGCTCAAAAACGTGGCAGTTCTAAGTTCAGAGATTTTAAATGCCTCTAGAAAATTTCATCGCAATTGGATTATCGGTTTAGCCGGAATCGTGCTAACAGACACAATAATACAAACAGAAAAAAAACACATTCCGGATTTTTTTTCTCCAGCAGTGCGATTCTGTAAAATAGTCGCTATGATAGCGATAGCGATCACGGTTGATATGAAGTATCAATCGTTATAAATTATCATTATCGACCTTGTTCTGTAAAATAGTCGCTACGGCCGCCATTTATCGTATCTTAATAGCATAGCATAGCGACTCCTTTTTCATTCTCGTTATCATAGCGATCGTTATCATTTTTACATAATCAGTCGACACGCAAAATTGTCGTTAAAGTGCCGGATAACGATCGTTATCTTCCATAACGATTTTACAGAATCAGACCGCAGTGTAGTTAAATGGAATCTTCGCTTCGCTCGCATTGTGATTATCATGAGAAACGATTTTTCGATTGCGCTCAAATTTCACACGAATATATTGATTCATAAAATTAAGGTGCTGTGAAAAAATCATTACAATCGTATAAAGCATGTAGGTGTTACAAGTCGAAGAAATTTAACAAATCGAAAAAAATCGTAAAATTGCGATTTTTATGAGAAATATTTTTTCGATTACGCTCAGATTTCACAAGAATATATTAATTCATAAAATAAAGGTTCTGTGAAAAAAATCATTACAATCGGAAAAGCATGTGGGTGTTATAAGTCGAAGAAATTTTTTTTAAATAAAAAAAAATCGTAAAATTGCGATTTTTACGAGAAATAATTTTTCGATTGTGCTCAAAAACGTGGCAGTTCTAAGTTCAGAGATTTTGAAGGCCTCCAGAAAATTTCATCGCAATTGGATTATCGGTTTAGCCGGAATTGTGCTAACAGACACAATAATACAAACAGAAAAAAAAACACATTCTGGATTTTTTTCTCCAGTGTAGTTAAATGGAATCTTCGCTTCGCTCGCTACGCTCATCCAAAAAAAAATCTCGCCTTTGGCGATAAGGTGCAAGGGGCACTAACGGCTGAAACTTTCAATAACGAACTAGCTCCCCCCGCCCGCCTCTATAGATTCGTAGACACTGTTTTCGTTTAATAATTGTGAAAACTGGAAATCTTAAAAATGAATCCCATGAATCAGGGCTAGATCGAGGCCCTCGTGATGGTACAGGCCAGCAACTGCATTGAGTGACGTCACGAGCGTAGGCCGACTGGCGAGTGGCCGTAGCATGGCGCGTATAGGAATAACACGACGCGGAACACAATTTTTGCCTGATATATTACAATTATTCATTTATGGTGTCCTCATATACATGCCGCAAGGTTAAGGATTGTTTTATGGTACTGTTGGAACTTATTTTGTTCCGCGTTTAAATCGTGTGACAGTGTAAAGCGGCACCTAAAGAGAAACTATATTGACGTTTTATTCTTCGTTTTAACCATCGATCTTTCACGTACGATATATTCGAATGATACGTATATTTAAAACATTTTGTTGAATTGCCAATTGTATAAATTGGATTATCTTGTATTCAAATAATGGCATAACATTAAAGTATAATCGGTCATATTCAGGCACTGGACTGCGATTCTATAACTCTGACGGAGTTGGACCCAGGCGTTTTCTACCGTAATCGACTCGGTTGTAAGTGATCGACCCAGTTGAGGTCGATATCGTTGCGATATAATCCGTGACAACCGAGTCCGACTCGGTTATATTTGTATAAAATGGTGGATGATAAGCCTTGGCCTACACGTAAACACAACCAGATTATTAACTTTCTCAAACGAATAACAATAGTATGCTCAAAGAAAACCTACCTTTAGTAAGGGCCTACCCCTAAAAGTCCCGTGCGTTCCCTTTTTTCATGAAATTATACCATTTAAATCCAATTTCTCCCCGATTGGAAATAATACACACATCTATGTCATTTCGAATATTTGACAACTGACTGCGAATCATTTGTTCACATTTGACCGTCCACGGCCATGTAAATCATACCTTTCGACCTCGACCAACAACAACCGGAACGATTACTGTTACTACCGAGTCGGTCCCGTGACAGAGTTGAACCCGTGAAGTTACTGAATAGGGGCCCTGCTCCCACACTTTTTAGTTATTTGTACAGTGCAGATTATACAGTATTCAAAATTTAATAAGCCATTAGAATGTACGTGTATGGTATTACGACGCCTGCGAATAAAATGCCGTCAGTTGGTACATTTAGTAGAAACATTTTGGAATAATAGAAAAATTAGTTTTGTCACAGTCACATTATTATGGTCCATGGTTAGGGTATTACACTATTTGCACACGAAAATGTTATTATCACTCTCTAGGAATACACCGATGTAATACATTATACAAAATGCACTTGAGTTCACGCGGACTTTTAACTCTTCTGCCCGCACAAACGCGTACAAAATTCGGCTTGGAGAAGATGTTGACACAACTATGTCGAGACGTGAACTAGAGGTCTGCACGGGCCGTGCTTGGGCCTTGTTATGCATTTTGAATCGGGCCCGGGCCTGCTTTTCACTGAATGAGACGGGCTTTTTCGGGCTTTATGATGTAATTTGAAATCGGTATGTGCGATTGTGATCATAGAAATGTTTTTCGACCAAATTTCAAAACGTTTTGTTTCTCATAATAGTAATTTTCATCCCCACCGTGATGTTCATTCATATATCCCAGGGTTTAAACTAAAAAATCCACATGCTGTTGCTTTGAGTTTAACCTCTGAACGGGCTGTAACGGGCCTACTTACACTTATGGCGGGCCCGGGCCGGGCCCGGGCTTTGATAAGCTAGTTTAATACGGGCCAGGGCCGGGCCCGGGCCTGAAATTGCGGGCCCGGGCCGGGCTTCTAGAAGTAGGCCCGTGCAGACCTCTAACGTGAACTAATTGAATCTGTATTGAAGTCGAAATATACCTACCATAATAACTCATGTGTGTTGACGGAAATAATTATTACTTGGAAATTGGAAATTAAAATATGTACTCAATGGACCTGATATACAATGCAAGCAACGCTGGACTAGGATTCTCAAAGGAATTTTGATTACTATCTTACCTTACAGGAAGTGCAAACTTTTTCAAGTATGTGCACACAGCACAGTACTATGTTGTAAAGTAGGTATTTGAAAGTAGCATGCATCAGATGGCCAGGAATGCCATGGAAACAAATGAAATTGGGAGATGTTGTTTAGCGCGCAATGCTACAGCATAGCGCGTAGAGCTGAGAGTCGGCCTACGCTCGTGACGTCACAGCGAGGATCGGCAGCCAGATGCAGGCCTGGAGAGCGAAGCGATATATCTAGACGGCCTTGGCTAGATCCGCCACAATGAAATACACCCAAATCATGATAACAAAGGATAATTTTATTACCGATATAGTTTTGAGGGATTTTGATGTTTGTGAAATATTTCAGCACCCCTCGGAATTTAGAAAACCCGGCGCCCTTGGCAACAGAAATCAATGTGTTTAGAACTTGGCTAGAATACAGCACAGATACTTAGACTTACCACTAATTTCATCTACTGTGACGGCATCGCTAAACACAATTAGAGAAGCAATTGGATACTAATGAGAGGGTATTTAGTTACTTGGTCATGCAAACGTAATGCTGGGGTGTAGCAAAAATTAACTGCTATCGGGCTTCAGCTCTTAATTTGCAGCCTAGTCGCATGCATAATTTGGTTAGCTTACTTCATGCACACTAATTATACTAAAATCATTAATCAATATTCCAGTGAAATGACTTGAAGTTAAACGGCAGAAGGTATCAACCTATTGGTTTTTCTTCCACAGTATCTCAATAAAGTTACCTTAGCTTAGCTCCTGTTTTATGTGAAGTCACACGAAATACAAAAATTTCATGGACTGACTTTTATTAAACTTTCCTAAAATTTATAAAGATTTAGCCAGGACCTTGCATTAATATTATTTTGTCTTTGGTTGACGAGATTCATACTTACGGTAGTTATTTCATTTTATTATACGTAATTTATTTTATTATAGTACTCATTACATCCAGAGTTTCTTCGATGTTCTTCGATTTATAAATGCTAATGTGTACCTAAATGAAGCAGATATATTATTTATAATTGTTCCGGTTTAGCCATGAAAGCAACACAAAACCATTAGGAAAAAGAAAAAAATGGATTATATATATCTTCTTGTGGGCTTATCTCTTAAGATCACTAATAGAATTAATTTTTTGCATTAATGAATAATGAAAAAGTTGTACAAGCATTTTGTGAAGTGATAACCAGAGTTAAGAAAATAACTATACAAATACTAGTAGTAGTAGAAATCAAGTTTTGGAGCTTCAGTCAGGTAACATGCAAACCAGAATGCTAATTTGCTGAGGTCCTTAGAAAAAAATATATAAAAAAATTTATATATAATTAAGGCCTTTACTATTTGGTTTTAACTATCTAGAATAATAATTTACAAGTGTTATTTAATTGGGCTTTGCACTGCCACTTTCAAACGCTCGTAGCTTCACCGTAGTACCGGCCCTAGCGTAAGATGTCTAGATGTAAATGTTTAGATCCACGCTGCCGTGCCCATGAAGTGTGCAGTTTTCTCACGCTCGTAGCTTCCACCATAGTACCGGCCCTAGCGTAAGATGTCTAGATGAAGATGTTTAAGCGAGTGAAGCGAGCGTTTCCTTTGACTCTGCCGGAAAAATTAGTCACTGGTTTTGTTGTTTTTTTTGTTTTGTTTTTTTGTTTGTATGTCTCGCCATAACGTTCGAACGGAGGCTCGGATCGAGTTGAAATTTTGACCATCCGCAAGCTTCGTTCTCGATTGAATTCCATTAGTTTTGTGGCAAAATCGTTCAAAAAGTTAAAAAGTTACATTAAAGTTAATCGAAAGTTTTTTTTTCAAACTAAACGGCGACAAAATCTGAGATAGCCAAATCATTTAGAATGTCCGTCCGGTCACGAATATGTTAATTTTATTTTGATCCGATAAGTAGTGAGATGGAAATTACATTATAACAAAGTGCCGTTACCATGGCAACGGAAAGTCGCGGAGCTTTTTTGGCTCATGATAGCGGTCGAACGGAGGTTCGGATCGAGTTGAAATTTTGACCATCCGCAAGCTTCGTTCTCGATTGAATGCCATTAGTTTTGTGGCAAAATCGTTCAAAAAGTTAAAAAGTTACATTAAAGTTAATCGAAAGTTTTTTTTTCAAACTAAACGGCGACAAAATCTGAGGTGGCCAAATCATTTAGTATGTCCGTCCGGTCACGAATAGGTTAATTTTATTTTGATCCGATAAGTACCTAGTGTAAATGGAAATTACATTATAACAAAAGTAACGTTGCCATGGCAACGAAAAGACGCGCAAAGTTTCTAATGCACTGCCACCTAGAAGTAATCAAAATACTTTCGAGGAAGCAGTCTATTATTTGTCACCAAAGAGTTTAAATAGTTTTCCCAAGGAGTCAAGGTCATCTAGATGGCGGTGGATTTCATCCACAAAGTAAAGGGTTTACACACGGGATTACCTTAATACCTTGGCAATAATAAATAATATTGGAATCATGGCCCTGTGGACAGCAAACGTCGCAAATTTTAAAATTAACAAAATGTGCGATGTGGGTCTAGCTATAGCACGTGCTCGTTTATCAAGCGCACCTAGCGCACTTTTCTCACGCTCGTAGTGCCACCATAGTACCGGCCCTAGCGTAAGATGTCTAGATGAAGATGTTTAGATCCACGCTGCCGTGCCCATGAAGTGTGCAGTTTTCTCACGCTCGTAGCTTCACCTTAGTACCGGCCCTAGCGTAAGATGTCTAGATGTAAATACTTAGATCCACACGGCCGTGCCCAGGCCTAGGACAAGCTATATGCTTTCAATTCTTCCTCCACACTGCATTTATCCACAATTTTTTTATCTCTTTGGTCCTTTCATCCATCAACAACCGTCTGGTATCTCATATGATAATATAATATGCCTAGCCTATTTCTAATTTTACGTAATTTATAATATTTGATGATTTAAGTGACATATTTTAATTGACATTAGATTGGCAATGACACCCCCTGCTAGCTATATATGAGCTAGTCATTCAGTCACAGCCTACTAATGATGATCTGATTAGATGTGAGGGCCGGTACTACTGTGGCGCGGCCTGCGGAAAGCTTTGCATGCAAAGTCCAATTGGATTATAGCTCATTTGTTATGGTTCATTTAACAATACTGTTCCTGTGAAAGTGATTAGCGATACCTCACAGCCTCCTTGTTTTCCAGCATTGCCGACTTCTCCGACCCCAAGGACCGTATGGTCCAGGTTGTGCGATGGTACATGTCTGCGTACCACGCGGGGCGCAAGAGCGCCGTCGCCAAGAAGCCTTATAACCCCATCATCGGCGAAGTGTTTCAATGTCACTGGGACGTACCCGGCATGAGCACAGAGCCAGAGCCCCCAGTCCCCGACGGGCCGGTACCCTGGTGCTCGCGGAACCAGCTTACCTTCGTATCCGAACAAGTGTCGCACCACCCTCCAAGTGAGTTTGGTTGGATTCAACCGACGGAAAGTGTTGTGTGGTGTCAACTCTTTTCTAACGCCATATTTGTTTGTATGCCTGCCTAAATAGTCTTGCTTGTAGACTGTCATCTGTTATGCATTGAATTTTGTTGAAACTTAATTGTTGTACTTTATCATACCTTATTTAGGAACGATGGATACTTGTATAAAGTTCTTAATTTTTTTCAGTGCATGCCGTCAAACCATTTTAATTTAATTGCAGGCATCATCAGCAGGTGACAAGTGTTGTGGCCCCCAGCCCTTCTGGCTAGGCTTTATGTTCTCTATTTTTTCCCAAACTGACAACTCTTCTCTAATCTAAACCAAACCATTAAATAAGTATTATAACATAACCTACGTTATGTCAATTTTGAATTTACTGATCATATTATGTTTCCATGGTCATCATCCTTGTTTCAGATTATTGTGGTTTTTTTATATGTGGCACCTTTAGCTTTTTAATATTCTACTCTTCTCGCATTGTAGAATAGGGAATATTCTACTTCCGTCAAATACTGTACAAATAGATTTTTTAGAAGAAGTATTTCGTTCCGTTTACAAATGTGTACTTTGTTTTTCCGTGAAATAATAATCCAATAATTTATAGCCGTTTTAAAAACAGCATTTTTTTAAATATTCTAAGAGCGGCAAAAACGGCTGTGACGTCAGAACTGTGTTGAACCAACGCTGTCTGGATACATATACATACATACATCGAGACGGCGGTGTTTTAAACAAAGCAGCGCCTAGCGTTGCCTACAGTAATGTAAACAGATGGCGGACATTTTACATTTAACGCCTAGCCAGAAAACTAGAAAATTTGACATTGCAATCAAAAAACAAAACTGAAACAGTCCTAGGTCTACCCTTACAAAAATTTTAGTCGCGAAAGCATCGCGAAAACATATCTCAGAGATGTGTTTTCGCGATGTTTTAGAAAGTATCCGACACACAACCAAAACATCATTTTGTCTTACAAATACGCCTTACCAAAACATAGTTGAAGATGTTCCTGCGACCTTTCCGCGAAGGTTTCGCGCAGAAGGATTTTTACCTGCTTTGACCCTTTTGTAGTCAAAGCATCACCAAAACATAGTTGAAGATGTTCCCGCGACCTTTTGGCGAAGGTTTCCAAAAGGTTGTTAAAACATCGCGAAAACATCGCCAAAGCATCGCGAAAACATCGTCAACAGTATTAGGGACCTAGGGCCTATGGAGAAATTAAAATTACATAACTTAAGACATTGTTCTTTATTTTAGGTTATTTACATTAAATGTTAATTACATTTTTGTCACAGACATTTGAAAATGGAAAATTTCAAAAATGGGCGTGTGTGGCAATAAATACATCTGGGGTGGCCCTGCACAATGCACATTTACCTATATGCATCACTAACGTCATCATATTTATCCATATCATCATCTTATTGAGAACACCACCTACTATCTCGTGCTCATACGTGTATCTAGGGCGCATTCCGATATTCGCTCCAGTCGCTACGGCTGTAGCGTCTCTGTAGCGCAGTGGAGCGTATGATTATGCTCCAACATTCGGAACGGGTGTAGCGTTTAAAACATGGCTGACCGTGAAATTATCAGATTGCTTAATTAGAAGAATGCTTAATTAATGGTTATTTCATTGATTCTTTCATCAACAATTATTTCCAAACCTTAAACTTGGAGAACTAATGGACTACGCAGACATCCTTACAGTTTACGTGCTATTTTCAGCAGTCCTTTCGTAAATCTTCAGTTGCCGCCATCTTGATTTACCCCCACTCCACGGAACGCTCCTAGTGCCGGGCCAAAAACCTCCAGCGTTTGTAGCGCGCTGAGAACGCTCCAGTAGCGAATTTCGGAACACAAGGCGGGGCGTTTGGAGCTAGTTTCGGAATGGGTGGTGCGCGGCTACTGCGCTACGTAGCGAGTATCGGAATGCGCCCCTAATGATACACATCAGTCAGCTGGCAACTCCCCCCCCCCTGCCCCCAAATGCAACAATTTTAGGCTGTAGGCCTAGGCCTGTATTTACTATTTTGTTTCTGTGGCATGTAGGGCCTAACTATTGACAGAAATCAATGAGAGAGGCTTAGGTCGGTGGCAAAATACGTAATACCACAAAGAAAAATGCCCAGCAGAACAAAGGTAAAAGTAGGCCTATTAAAGAAATTTACTTTGATAAAGAATTTGATAGCATGGATAGAGTATGTCACAAACATACTGCCAGAATTAAATGCCAGATTGCTACAAGATATACCCTACCAAATAATAATAGTAGGCCTACTATTAATAATCTTAATAATTAGTAATATAATTTACTTAATAAACTTTCATAGCCTAGGTACCGGTACTGAAGAATTCAAATAGGTCTACACAAAGTTCACAACGTTAATTGCAATCACAATCAAACGCAAAATACACCCTGTCAATGTCATATAGGCCTACCGTAGGCCTACCCATAAGTTTGCTCGATTGCTAGCAGGACGCGTAATGATGGAATGGGATACTACTGTACCGTATATTTATATTATGATATTGCAAGTTGCAACACAAACCAGAATCACTAGATACAATAGATTTACAGGTCTTGACAATTGTTTATGTTGCACTGCAGGCCTACGCATGCCAGGGGTGTGCGAACGTTCCATTTTTCGAACTCGAACCGAACTTGTACGTAGGTACGTTTGAACAGAGTTTGAGTTCGCAAATTGCAAGTATAGGCCCTCCTTTATGAACATACCTTTGACCAAGCATAGAACGGTAGGCCTACGTATTTATGTTCAATTCTGTTATTTTGTAATTGAGGTAGAAGATAAGTGATGTTGGTTTAAATCAGCACTTTGAAAAGTTAGTGCCTAACTATTAGGCAATAGATTTGAGTGTGTTTATAACTCAGTGGTGTGATAACATTTGACTTGACTTACTTACAAAGTAGTACCTAGAGAGACAAAATGTGCATTTAACCGTAACCAACTCGTACCGACCGAAGACAAAGGTTTGTCCACACTAGGCCTAGGTTGCAAACTAAAGAAAGTCGGATGCCGAAGTTAGAATTCACATAGGCTAGCCGCTAGGCCATGTACCACTTACTCAGATCTTGCATTGACAAATGGCTGATCGGAGTGATCGTGCTAGAGTGAATAAGGCATTACCGGTATGAGTTATTGATGATCCCGGAAGTCATGAATGATGGGCTACCTGGTCTAATTTATACCGGTATTAGACCTACAGTAGGGTTAGGATGTTACAACCGGCTCCAGTTTCGTTTAAAAACCACGTGTAAACCAACACAACACAGATAGGCCTATATATCTCACAACTCTATGTCAACACCAGACCACTAACAACATCCAACTCGCACTATTGTTCCTTTCTTAAAAGCATTTAAAATATGCATGAGTGAAAGTTTGGCATGAAGCCTTACAAGTAGCCTAGTAGGCCTAGCCTAGACAAAGTTTAAATTTATCTCTTGAGTTTAAAGGGCCCGTATGCCATTGGGACGTTGCCACATTATTATTTAGTCTCTAGCACTGGTTCACGGATCTGTAATGGGGAGCAGTGTGGGCCCAGGCGTAGGTGTTGCATTCCCTCGACGAATGACATGACTGGTCCAAGGCCTGTGAAAATAAGAAAGTAACTTGAGAGCTACCCTAGTCCTAGGTTCAGGATCATCCCTAACTTAGTAGGCCCTACCTAACCTTAGTAAACATTTTATAGGCTAGGCCTAGGTTTACTTCTAGGCCTAGCCTACCATTTTATAACAGTGGGCTTGTGCCTGGGCTTAGTTAGAAGTTAGAACCCTGCCCCTACATGCCTTAGGCCTAGGCATTGTGTATTAAATATCCCTGCCCAGGCACAGGCACTAGGCCTAGGCAAGCTAGAGATAACCTAGGCATGTAGGCCCTCCATAACCTTAAGACAAAGGCTAACTAAAACCTCCAGTGCACCAACCATGGGCTGAATATGAGCTTAATACAGTGGATGAATATTGAATACATTTACTTTTAAAAGCCCAAATTACTTACCTAATTATTGTACGCGTGCAAAACGATGCAAAACCGAGGCTACTGGTAACACTGTTTCCAGGAAGAGCACAATCAGCACATGTGTTGACAGACGCCATCTTGCACAACTTGGCTTGTTCCGACCGCTCAAGTCAAATAACTATTTCAACTATTACCATTATATTATAATTTCGAACAAAATACGGTAAACATATTTCAATAATTTAATAAAAATAATGGTTAAATCTTAATGAAATGGAAAAATGTCATTTCTTATCCTGCATAAAATTAATAGTTTTACTTTTGACTATAAGAATTAATTTGGCACTATGTTTCTGCGATGCTTTGGAGATGTTTTGGCGAAGGATACATTTGACTACCTTCTTGCGATGTTCCTGCGATGCTTTGGCGAACGGCGGCTTTTGACTACCTTTTTGCGATGTTTCTGCGACTCTTTAAAAGGTCGCAGGAAGGTATCCAAAACATAGTCATTATTACCTGAGATTTATTTCTATGTTTCCATGAAGGATACTTTTGACTACCTTTTTGCGATGTTCCTGCGACTCTTTAAAAGGTTGCAGGAAGGTTTCCAAAACATAATCAGTGTTTGAATATGTTTTAGATAAGTTTTAAATATGTTTTGGCAAAGTGACGACCTTTTGGATAAGTTTTGGCGAAGCTTTTACGATGTAAAATTTTTGTAAGGGTAGGCCTAGGCGTAGAAAATTATTTATAATACAACAGTCTAGGCCAATCGTTCCTGTAGAATGTAGGATATAGGCCTTGGTATGTGAATGAATACATACTAAAATTACTCACTTGACAAGCCCTTGGCTTAGCTTGCCAACCCTAACCTGCACTTCTGTGTTCTGACACACATCCCGCACAAAAACCTTACTTTGATCACTAATTAAAGCCTATTGTAGATAAAAATCGCATGATAGTCCTAGGCTGTGCAAAAATTCAAGACAAAATGCTCGTAATTCTTTATCACAATGATCTCGCGAAATCTCCTGTCACATACGAAAAAAGAAAAAGAAAAATTGGTGAAAATGTACATCGTTTAAGTGGCTGTAGAGTTGTTTGTTGTTGAGCGAATGGGCGAGCACCGCCGTCTGTATGTAAATATGTACAAATAATATACATACATTTAGTTTCTTCTTGGCCTTGACTCAACACAGTTATGACGTAGTACCGTCCAAAGATGGCGCACGCTCGTTTTTGGCACGCAAACTGGGGGTCCAATTAACTTCTTGTTTAAATTACACAAATTACATTTTTTTTTAAATAAAAAAAGTGCAGTGGCTATTTAGACATATATAAGAATAAAAATAAACTATAAAATAGTAAGTGGAATATTCCCTATTGTAATATTTTTGTAAATTAACTGGCCTAGAGTAGTGTTAGGTGTGCGGTCATAGATAACAAATACTAGTTGATAAACTTGTGTATATAATATAGTACTCAACTTGAGTTTTGGAACAATTTTGTATCGGATGTTTTCTTTGAATGCACAACATGCTAGGCCAACATTAAAAGTACATTTTGGAAGTAAATTGCTTGCTCAAAAAAGGCTGTATTTATTTTATTTGTGATACGAGCATGAGAGATTTTGCATTGATGGATGTGCTGGGTCAAATTATGTGATACCTATATGTTTACTTGAAAACAAATCCTTCATAGACTACGTTTATAATGCAGTCTTCTTGCGAGTTGGGTACAAGTTGGTTTTCAGGTTTTCTTTTAAAAAAAGATTCCTTATTTAATATTTTTTTTAAATACCTTGAATTTTCTTTGGTCACCAAAAATGTATTCAAACCTATTTTATTTTATTTTGTATTTTTTGTAACCAACTTTATGTTTTGGTTTAGTTTTTTTATGTACCAGTCCAAACCAAACAATAAGTAGGCCTCCATTATTTAGGCTAGTGTTGTCCATCATTATTGTTCCTTATATTTTGTTTTGTATAATTAGATGAGTGAGCGAAGAAGCGAATGAGGATAACAACGCAACTCGATCGGGCCTTCGTTGTGATTAATTTGTATGTCTGTAAAATGTCTGAAAATGTCAATTTGTTGGTCCCATACGGCCGAACGACCAAACAGCTAGAGCTGAAATTTTAAACAGACATCCGTGACCAGTCTACTTAGAACTGCTAGCAAAATGAGCAACATCCGTTGCAATTTAAATCTACAAGAAAAAATAAAATGAAAAATAAATGCTTTAAATGTGTACGAATTATTTTAACGACAATGGTTTTGTTTTTGAAGAAGTCATTTTCATCGAATCATTTTGAATGTTTCACGTACAAGGTTCCCCTAAATTCTTACTGGAGATTGAGTAAACCTTGCAATCTTTACTTGTATTTTGTGCTGGTTTTGTTTTCCATAGTATTGTATGCATTTCAATACATGTTTTATAATTTTTTTAAATACAATCCAGAAATTACAAAATCTTTCCCGACTGGGGGTTCCTAGGTCTTCCACATTTTGTGTATAAGGGCGCTTTAGTTAATTACACTATGAAAACGCCAAAGTCAGACGAATGAGCGAGTCATGTGTTGAGTATCATTTAAGATTGATACTAATTATATAGGTATAAATAAAAAGGGTTTTGAGTTTAGTTGGTATAAGGGCGCATCAACTGTAAGGCCATAATGCGCCACTCTATAGGCTATGATACGCTATGGGAGACCGTATGACAGAAAGAGAGCGCTGCGAGCGATCACGTTCACTTTAAGGCCCATACTTAGAACAGCCACGCTTGTGTCCGTATTGTTATCTCATGATTCAATTTTGTAACAGTGACTGTTATTAATTTTAATACGTGTTTTATAGTAAAATAACAGATGCATCAGTGTTGTGTGTTACAATTTAAACAATCAGCAAAGTAGGCCTACCTATACTAAAACGAAAAGAATGCTTGGTGACAGTACGCAGTCCAGTGCACGCTTCGCACATTGGGTTGTGATTTAGCCATCTCACAGTCTTATGTAATTGCACAACAACAAAATTTCATGCATGAATGAAAGGGCAAACTGTGAATTTGTTGAACTGCACCGCTCGCAACGCTTGTCATACGGTCCGCCATAGAGAGACCGTAGGTAGGGGGAAGAAAGGGGAATGTTACCGGGTACTCAACACATGTTGGCACACACAACGACTTGGCGTTTTCCTAGTTTTAACATTAGTGTGCCTATGGTCGTATGTATTACTGCAATCCATGTTTCAAAACTAACCCTTGTCGTCTTCTTGCCTTCAGTATCTGCATTCTATGCCGAGCACTATAACAAACGGATCAGCTTCTGTGCGCACGTATGGACCAAATCCAAGTTTTTGGGTCTCTCCATTGGCGTTCACAACATTGGTCAAGGTTGTGTGTCGGTTTTAGACTACGATGAAGAGTACATAGTCACCTTCCCAAATGGATATGGCAGGTAATTCTTAGCACAATTTAAGGGAAACTTGCAACATGTTTTTAAGACTTAATTTTATTGATCCTCTTGAAGTTAAACAAACACCAAAATAAGGTAGGCCTGGTGTAGAAAAGTGCAATAATTGTTTGACATTTGAACATTTGGTATTAACTTTTTTAGACATTCCATCTTGATTGCAGTTCTGTAACAGTGGCAACATTTTTACTGACATTAGGGCCTAACAAAACCAGTGACTATTTTTTCCGGCAGAGTCAAATGGAAACACTCGCTTCGCTCACTTAATTGGATGAGCGAAGCGAAGACTTCAATTTCACTGACCCCCAAAAAATTTAGCTCGTTTTTTTTTTTTTTTTCTGTTAACTCTCTACCAGGCAAACGGCATATCCGATCTTGATGAAAATTGGAGGGGACCTTCGAAATCTCTAAACTTAGAGGTGTATTGTTTTTGGGTACAATCGAAGAAATATTTCTCATGAATATCGTACTTTTACGATTTTTTCCGATTTTTAGTGCGATATTTTCGTGACATTTGGGCCGATTCTGACCAAACGGGTGGGGCTACAACGTTCATATTATACATGGACATTAAGTTTATGGTGATGTAGTACCTTTTGAAAGAAAAAGTTGAAAAAGTTAGCCAGAATCCATAGAAATAAAGCTTTTAATATAAGTTTTTTGATTTTTTGTGCGATATTTTCGTGCCATTTGGGTCAATTCTGACCAAACGGGTAGGGCTACAACGTTAATATTATACATGGACATTAAGGTTATGGTGATGTAGTACCTTTTGAAAGAAAAAAAATGTAAAAGTTAGCCAGAATCCATAGAAATAAAGCTTTTAATATAAGTTTTTTTATTTATTGTGCAATATTTTCGTGCCATTTGGGTCAATTCTGACCAAACAGGTGGGGCTACAACGTTCATATTATACATGGACATTAAGGTCAAAGTGATTTAGTGCCTTTTGAAAGAAAAAGTTAAAAAAAAGTTGGCCAGAATCCATAGAAATAAAACTTTTAACCTTTTCTAGAGTACGGCCGTAATATTACGTCCGCGCACTTTGCTAACAATTTTTTTTTAAATTTTGAAATTTTCCCCCCAAATTTTTTTTTCAATTTTTTTTTTTTTTTTTTTTTTTTTTTTACTTGAATATCGAACTCTCCATCAATGAAGTCATCTTCAGAACTTAAATGTACATTCCTAGTTTTATAGGCCAAGTTAAATAATCTGCAAAAAAATGTTTAAAAAAACCCACTCCTGAAAAGGTTAACCCTAGGGCTAGGGCTGTGCGAATAGTGATTTTTCAGTTCGAATCGAATATCGAATATTCAAATGCAAAAAGTTCGAATATCGAATATCGAATAACGAATAATTTTTTCTTCCGAATAGTTTCGAATAATGATTAAAATAACAGCATTTTTTCATTAAGTTGAGTTTTATTAATAAGTGTTTGATATTTACACGAGATCAACGTCAAGATTTGTATGTAGGCCTACCTAAGGCTTGCTATCTTTACAAGAGAAAACATATCCACGTACGAGGGGTGATGTTGCAGCAAAATAAAAAACCATAGATCATAGATGGCCTCAAGATGAATATAGGGGCTTATATTTTTAGCCTAGGCCTAGGTCCTACTGAAAATCAAGACAAGTGTGACTTAATAACATGCCCTAGGTAGGGTCCTACCTAGGCCCTGGACTGGTCCAATCACAAAGATAAGTGATAGGCCCTAGGCCTAGCCTAAGCCTAGGCTCACTAATTTCAGTGAAACCGAGGCCTAGCTGCTAGTCTTGGCTAGAGCTTTCTAAACCCAAAGCCTAGGGCTAAGCCTAGGCCTAGAATCAATCAACAGAACATATTTTATACAGGGGCTAAGCCTAGGCCTAGCCCTAGGCCCAAGGTAGTATGTCAAAAGATCAACAAGTCCCAAATGGGGTTTGAACTTGAAGGCAAATGCCTTGCAAACGCGTCGTCATCTTCCACAACTTAATACAGCACAAGAACACCAAAATAACTAATTTAATCATTAAAAAATTGGGTAATTATGCCGTTAACGGTTTTCCGAGAAAAAATGCATAAAATGTTTCCAGCTTTTCACAGTATGTGTAATTGATAGTCCCTAATTCATTTTCAGCTACCGCATTACGATCTTTTCACTGTTACTAATGTTTTTCGTCTTTTTACCTGTGTAAATTGTGCTGTCACTGTACGTACTGTACGTAGGCCGCCATACTGGTTTGGAAAGCGCTATCTCCTCCGCTACGTCTCTTCCGCTGCGTACACAGCGTAAGAGAGTATTTTTGTTTAAAATAGCGACGTTAAAGGTTAAAAAAGGTATTTTTGTTTAAAATAGCGACGTTAAAGGTTTTGAAGGTTTGTTTTTGCAAACTCGGGATAACGTTAAAGGTTTTGAAGGTTTGTTTTTGCAAACTCGGGATAGTGAAAAACTAATTAATTTTTTACGTGAACACGGCGTGCTATTACCTATATGTCGTCATCGTTTGTTGCCGTTTTAGTTACAAAAAATACTTTAAAACCTTTAACATCGCTATTTGAAACAAAAATACCTTTTTTAACCTTTAACGTCGCTATTTTAAACAAAAATACTTGCTTACGCTGCGTACGCAGCGGAGGAGACGTAGCGGAGGAGATAGCGCTTTCCAAACCAGCATGGCGGTCTACGTACAGTGACAGCACAATTTACACAGGTAAAAAGACGAAAAACATTAGTAACAGTGAAAAGATCGTAATGCGGTAGCTGAAAATGAATTAGGGACTATCAATTACACATACTGTGAAAAGCTGGAAACATTTTATGCATTTTTTATGCATTTTTCTCGGAAAACCGTTAACGGCATAATTACCAAAAATTGCAAAGACAACAAACACTCTTCAAAACAATCACAATGAAGCAGTTCCAAAGACAGGTTATGAAGGTTTTGATGCCATCACAAAATTTTTCATTAGTCGACGCTAGCGCGATCTATCGGCGAAAACGTAAACTTCTTGTACTTGTACCAAAGTCGAGCTCTGGCGGCGAAAATTCAAACTTCTTGCACTTTTAGCGGGCTTTTAAACAGTTACCGCGAGACTCGCAATGAAGCCAAAATAGTTCGAATTTCGAATAGTTACTATTCGAATTTCGAATCGAATATTGGAAAAAAATTATTCGCGAATATTATTCGAAATTCGAATATTCGCACAGCCCTAGTTAATATAAGTTTTTTTTTATTTTTTGTGCGATATTTTCGTGCCATTTGGGTCAATTCTGACCAAACCAGTGGGGCTACAACGTTCATAGTATACATGGACATTAAGGTTATGGTGATGTAGTACATTTTGAAAGAAAAAGTTAGCCAGAATCCATAGAAATAAAGCTTTTAATATAAGTTTTTTTACGGTAAATAATAACAACAAGAAACAATAGAAACTTGACAACAATCACCCACAATGCGTAGGCAGCAAAACAAAGCACTTGCAAAAGTAAAGATATGTCATGCAAAAAAAAACTTAAAAAAGCTCATCCATCAACGCGACTAAAAAAGCGTTTGCGAAGCTTCCTAGTTATGTTCAAGCTATGAGTCTGTGAATCAAGTGTATATTAACATACTGAAACAATGTTAATAAAAAGTAAGATGTTGAGAAGATGTGGTGATCCGGCATACGTAGGCTATGGCTTAAACTATCTCGGTTGTAAGTGGTTTCCTAGATGCAAAGCTCTTAAAATATTTATAGTATTTTCGTCTTTGCTGGGCACTGGTGCTAATGGAAAATTCCATAGACAAAATGTGTAGTGTGTTTGATGAAAATATAGGCCTAGGTATGTAGTAGTTGTATATCCCAAGGGTTTAGTTAACCATATCTAATAGTCTAATCTAATTGTTTTATTCTAGATCTATTCTTACCGTCCCATGGATTGAACTCGGTGGCTCGGTAACGATAACGTGTGCCAAGACGGGTTACAGTGCCAACCTGGAGTTCCTCACAAAGCCGTTCTATGGGGGCAAGAAGAACAGAATCTCTGCGGAAGTATTCCAACCCGGCGAGAAGAAATCGTTTCTCAGTGTCACTGGGGAGTGGAATGCTGCCATGGAGGCCAAGTGGACTGATGGGGTTAGTTAAGGATTCATCGTCATCATCCATTCAACGTTTCCTGCTTCTGGCAGGGTCAGCTTAGGTTTTGCAGCAAAAAGATTCCACTTATTTCTGTCCTCCCACAATCATATCTCCACACATCCACCCAACTGATGCCTATTGCCTTCAAGTCTCCTGCTATGATCTTCTTCTATCTCTTCCTTGGCTTCCCCCATCTTCTTCTTCCCTTTTCAATCTTCTCAGGAAGTGCTTCTACGCCACCCCCAAAGCGCACATGTGAATGAATACACCTATTTGAATCAACATTCCTTGACCAGAAGCGCTGTCAAGGGCCAACTCCGAATTTTCTATTTTTCTTACTACATACCTAAATGTTTTCTCCTTTTTGTTCCTGGTTCATCATATCCAAATACCTATTGTTGACAATAAACACTAAGGCGGTCTTTGTGGCATGCTGTGGAGCAGCAGTGTGGTTTCAAACTCAATTTTTGTTTGGTCTCGAAAGTAAAAATACAATATCAAAATGCTAAAATAAATCTCTAAAGGTCGACATTCTATGATTCTATAAATAAAATGTGTAGGATTACATTAGCCGGCAGACCTAATAATGTTTTGTTATTTTCAGCGAACCGAGACTTTTGTGGATGTCAACAGCATTCCAATCACTAAGAAAAGAGTGCGTCCAATCGTAAATCAGTCTGAAAATGAATCTCGAAGACTATGGAAGGAAGTGACTGCCGGACTAAGGTAGGAGATTGTCGTAGCAAGCACGAGCAATTTTGTTTATCGATTATCGAAATTATATCCATTATTGATTATCGATCAATGATATTGATTATCGATCGTGTGCATCCCTAATTTTCTCTCCTTTTATGCTTTATACTTTATGTTTTGAAAAACGTATTCGATTTGTATGGTTGATATTTTTATTAAAGGTTAGTCACCTTTGACATTGCAATAAGTTATTTTTAAATGTAGGCTTATAGCTTTCGTATCTTAAGATCGATGAACTTTTTCTTTTGGCTGTACAAATACCACAAAAATACCGGAAAATGAAAAACACTGTAAAATGCATGGTACTGAAATACACATTTCAAAATACCTCATTGCATAGTCAAAGGTGAGTGTAAGCTATAATAAAAATATCAGCTAGTCAAATAACAGTATGTTTTTTACAAAACTTGGCACGCCAAAATCCTTCAAAAATGTAGCAATAGCGGAAGTATGCATCAACTAAAAAAAAAAATGGTCTTCTCGAAAGATTGTGATGATGATGAATGATCTTACTCTATAACTATTTTTTTATGCATATTTTTATTTTTGATAAACACACAGCCTTAAGCATTGTCTCTTGATTGATGTGATCACAAGTCCAAATGCTTACCTGAAATAAGAGTTGGCAAGCTATGGTAGATAAATGTATGACATGATGTTTTATTCTCCTGTTTCAGATTAAATGATATTGAGCGCGCCACTGGGGCAAAGTTTGAGTTGGAACAGCAGCAACGTGCCGAGGCTCTTGACCGCAAGGAGAAAGGACTGAAGTGGGAGACCAAGGTAGCACATCAGCAGATCAACTGATAACATTCTTCTTTCTTTTGTGTGGTGTGTGAGTGTGCCAAAAGAGAATATCAGTCAAAACATGTCTTCAGATTCAGAGTCAGAAAAATGTTTATTCTCAAGAAAATAGATACAATTGGTACATAACACAAACACAAGATAAGAAAATAATCTAGAGAAGCTCACATAAGCACAGTGCTCGTGTGTGGGCAGTTATGGACACCGAGTTTAGCCACTGAGCGCGCCACTGAGCTGACAGGCAGCACAGCATGGTGAGAGCTGGCGGAACAAATGTTGGGCTTCGCCCGCGCTATCGTAATGGAATTGAATGGGGATAGAGTTATTAACTACGGATTTATAGATCTACCAACACCACAAAAGCCCTGGCCAAAACGGACGAATCCAAGTTGTCTTGAATGCAGGCAATGAGCGCATACGCACGTACTGCGAGCGATCGGTGGAGAAAACTGAAGGTGCGGGGCGGGCCAGGTCATATCGCTCCCGCCGTAAGCTTATTGGGGCGTTGTGTTCCTCACGGCTGCCGACAAAAACTGAGCCGTACGGCACCGGTATCTACGGAACTCCCCTAAAACAGAGAATGAACTTGGCCCGGAGGCCTGCGCACGTAATGGCGAGGGCCACAGTGGTCTTGGTACATCTATAGGAATATTATTGCCGGTTTAGAGTGTAAAATCTAGTTTGAAAAAGTCCTAGCATTATTAAAAAGTACCGTATCGGACCGAATATAGCGCGATGTTTTTTTCCGAAAATACTATCTCTAAAACAGCACTCGCGTTATTTTCGCGCTCTTGCATTTGAAATAGCGCCTGAACATAGGCCACCCGCAATACAACTCCTGCGCATCGGCTGCTGCGCGTCGCCCCGCCCACCCACTCGACGCCAGCTGATCCCGTGAGGCGGGCGGGTGACGTCATCACGGGCTCCGCGGGAATATCGCCGGGTTCCGCGGAAAATGACCACCAAAATAACTGTGCATACAATTAAAAAGTTATTTCTTGGGAATCGATCCCGAATCGATTCTAGGTCACAATGATCGATTTGAAGTCCCTTAATCAGACTGGTGAACTGTGGTTGGCCTATGTGAGCTTGTGCTTGGCCATACCCTGTTAAAAAACATAGGACTAGGCCCTAACATTGTTCAAAATGTTTTGTTGTAAGAATGAAACTTTAATCTATTCATTCCTTGCATTGTAAATAAAAAATGTTTCTTGTACATTTTAATTTTCTCTGATTTTTCTTTTTTCTTGAAATGATTCTGAAAAATTGGGGGTCGTGTTATATTCGAGATCGTGCTATATTCGGTCCAATACGGTAATAATTTTATTATGTTAAAAAAATAGAGCCTAGTCTTATATTGGATAGCAAGACAGAAGAATGGCTAAAGAGGCCAACTTTGCACAAAAAAGAAAAGAAAAAAAATAATGTATAGAAAAGTGGTGTGACAACAAGGTCTCAGTCTACGTACTTACACAGTGGTGACAGTGATCATAAAGGATAGGACATTTATCATTCATTTATATTAGCCCATGCTATTATCTTTGGCTGTGGATAGTCGTATGGTCAGCTGTAATAATAGTGCAAAATTATTCCTACAATTAAAGATTTGATTGCTACACTATCACTCATGAAAGTGGTAGGCCTAGGTTCTGTGTTGTGACTGGCGTTGGTCAGCTGTATGAATGCGTACGGTCAGTTGCTTCTAGTAAACTCTCAAAATGTGCCTTGACAATTTTTTTTGCAACGTAATAATACGAAGCAATTTGTGTTTATGTTCAAGTGTTGACAAAATACCTAGTAGTGCTAAATGGCTGAACATAGGCATATACGGCTAGCAGGCGGAGGCCAACATTACACATGGACCTACTTTTCGTTTTGTTTGTTACTTTCGAATTTCGATCATTATGTTACGTTCCAAATCATTATAATTACAATAAAATTATGCACCTATGCACTCGACTCGACGTATTCGTTGGCACAGAGTGAACCACAGGGTTCCACATTTCCACATTTTTATTATCTCTTGACGTAAAATATTGTGTCCGCGACAAGGCCAAATCTAATGAAGTTAAATCATTTGCAGAAAAACAAAGACAAAATTGAATGGTTAAAAAAAATCACCTGACGAGGATTCGAACCACCGACCTCTTGCATATGTAGATGTAGATGTAGATTTATTAGCCTCTTTGAAATTCAGTGGGATACAGGATATACATTGAATATTTGAGTTGTCAATGGGTTACATGTTAGTACTTAGAATTACAGAAATATGTACATCTTAACCTAAAATATGCACTAGGCCTATGCAATATATACAAAAATCAATAGATTACTACAATTCAATATATGCAATTCAATATATATACAATTTTTCTTGGACAATATCAAATTTTTATTAGCATCCTACAGTTTTGAAGTCTTGTATGGTATAATAACACTCCTTAAATAGCATACTCTTAAGTTTTGATTTGAACTTCATTACATCTTCTAATTCTTTAACATCTTGTGAAAGTTTATTATAAAGTTCAATTCCACTAGCTTTAAGTCCTTTTTGTCGAATTGTGAGGTTGCATTGTGGTATTCCAAGTTTATTTTTATTTCTAGTGTTCTGGGTGTGAATATCAGAATTACATTCAAAGAGATTTTTATTTTTATGGACAAACATTAGTACTTCATATATATATACACATGGCATAGGTAATATTCCTAGCTTCTTGAAGAGTGGCTTACAACTAGCTCTGAATCCTGACTTTGATACAATTCTAATGGCTTTTTTTTGTAGTAGGAAAACAAGTTTCTTGTCTGTAGAGTTCCCCCACAATGCAATTCCATATGACATCAATGAGTGAAAGTGAGCAAAGTAAAGAGTTTTCAAGGTTTTTCCATCCACCAAGGTACTCATTTTCCTCAACATAAAGCATGCCGAATTCAGTTTTGGGACAAGTTTTCCAATATGTGTTTTCCACTTAAGTGTGCTATCCACATGAAAGCCTAGGAATTCAGTGTCAGTTGTGGGTTGTAATACATTTAGGCCATCATCCTGTATGTTTAAAGTAGGTAAGTCTCTGTTTATGTTATGTATATTATCTGTGTGGAAATAGACCAGTTTTGTTTTCTCTGTATTGAGTGCCAAATCATTTACTTTACACTATTCGTTCTTTTCTGTTATTGCAAAATTTGATTGGTTCAATAGCTCATCCCACTCCGATGCATTATGTACTTTACTTGCATCATTAGCAAATTGTACAACAAGTCCAGTTGTTGAGTTTGCCGGCAGGTCATTTGAATAGATAAGAAATGTAATAGGCCCAAGGATAGACCCTTGAGGAGCACCTGTCACTATTGATTCCCAGTCTGAGTTGTATGTTTGTTCCCGTTTCAGTTTTTTATCAACGTGCAAAATATTTACTACTTGTTTTCTATCTCCTAAGTATGATTTAAACCAGTCAAAAGCTATTCCCCTTATACCATAGTACTGTAATTTTTGTAGGAGAGTTTCATGGTTAACGGTGTCGAAGGCTTTCGAAAGGTCAAAGAACAATCCCAATACTTTATCTTTTTTGTCCAATGCTTCGAGTATTTTATCAGTTAGTGAGAAAGCAGCTGTGAGTGTGGATTTACCTTTTTGAAATCCATTTTGACAATTTGTCAATATTTCGTTATCTTGCAGGTATTTTACAAGTCTATTATGCATAACTTTCTCTAATATCTTTGAAAAGATTGGAAGCAATGATATGGGCCTATAATTTCCTAGAAGTCAAACGCAGTACCACTAAGCCAAGCTCTACGTGATTTTGTAGTCTGCTTATAAATATTATGTAGATGGTATCGCACGCCTAGGCCAAGTTGTTTGCAGAACTTGGAGCCGAATTGTTGAGAAGCATAGTTATAGGCCTAGGCCCCTCTTGATCATCCTTGAGGAGCCCTAGGCCAGGTTTAGCCTAAGCCATGTTTATGTGTTTTAAGACCTATTGTGGCTTGTGAGGCATTAGGCCGTAAGTCTACTATACTGTGTTGGTTGTCACCTGCAAGTTTCTAGGCTGCTACCCCAAGATTTCAATATACGTAGGTGTAGATCTGCTAGAATTTAGGCTAATATTTAATTTAAGTATTAAGTAATTTCACATTGGGTCCCCTTTGCAAATTAAAACGAAATGTAGGTAAGCCTACCCTCCTACCAACCCAATCAGCCTTCTAAAATATGTCAGTTGCATTATCGAAAGCACATTGTAACTTTAAATAAAATTGAGATTGGAGAAGGGTTGACAGGTTGGGAAAGCAAAGAGAACATAAATCCCAGCCTGAAGGGCTGGGGGCGACAAAACTTTTCACCTGCTGATGACAACTGCAGCTAATTTAAAGTTGTTACCTTAATCCACGACGCGTTTCGTCCTTCTGGGACTCATCAGGCAGATGGTGGCCACTAAAAATCAGCTAACTACATGCAAACAAAACTCACAACACATAACCAAACCTGTGGTAGGGCCACGCAAGAAGCAAATTCTGCATGCATGTTGTCATTAAAATAAATTAAATAAAATTGAGCATAGATTATACTTTGTTATTTTTGGAGGGGGGCGGTGATGATTAATTGAACGAATTTCGTGGAGGGCCGGGCCATGACCTAGCCTTTGTGTGGATGTCAAATAAATACTTTCGCTACCCTAGGCCTCTGGCCTGTCAGTGAGCCGACAAAACCATGGACGCTTTCGGAGGAACGCGCGCACGCACAGGTCCACCAAAAGTTGTCAAATAAAATATTTCTAGTCGTAATCAGCAAAAATCAAGTTGGTAGTGCGTAGTAAGAGATTCGAACTTTGATCACAGAGGTCGATGTAAGCTCAATTTACAAAAACAGCCGAGATACAGTTCATTATTTTCACACATGTTTCAATGCAAACAGCATCAGCTAGCCCCAACGAAATGCAGCTTTTCCCCGCTCGCCGCGCCACACGGACGAACGCTCGGTGCCTATAAGACATGTTAAATTCAAAACAATTACAAGATGTTAGCAAATGTTAAGTAGGGGTGTGGAGAGGGAACCCAACAGCTTACCTGGTCGGTGACTGCAGGGGTCTCGTAGAAGAAAGACACAAATAAATAAACATAATACAAGAAAAGCAAAGTTATAGTTTAAATTAATAGTATGTATCGGCAGAAATCGGCAGTAATTTATTCATTGCAAGCACAATGTTTAATAGCAAGAAGAAACTGAAGAAATGTAATGTTCTCCACTGAAAATCAGTTTTATGACTGAGTGGGTAGACAAATTGCCCCATTCCGGACAGCACATTGTCTGGAATTTTAAAAATGACCAATTTCAACTAGATATCAATGGAATTAGATTTCTCGATTTTGTTGGTCGGGAAACACTCCCGTAGGTGTAATTGTTATTATTTACTACAATTCAGAAATTAAAAAAGTCCACTCCAACCGGGAATCGAACCACGGATCTCCCGCATTCCAGACAGGCGTCTTAACCACTAGACCATCAGGACGGGTACATTTTAAACTCTGAATTGTAGTTGAATCTATGAATGAAAACTCATGCATCCATCCAGATGTATAATGCAACTACAATTCAGAGTTTAAAATATACCCGTCCTGATGGTCTAGTGGTTAAGACGCCTGTCTGGAATGCGGGAGATCTGTGGTTCGATTCCCGGTTGGGGCGGACTTTTTTAATTTCTGAATTGTAGTAAATATTAAATAATATGGAATTAGAGTTTGAGCACAAAAGTATTATTTTATTTTCCTCCTAAGTTAAAGTTAAGAACAAATTAAGATCATCAAACAAGCTGCAACATTCAAACAAGAACTAAAATCACATTTGTGTAGTAAAAGTTACTATTCTCTTCAAGAATTTTTTCAATCTTAAGACCAAAGGAGGTGTGTTGTTGGCCTAGTAACTCATCATGATACTGATTGGGGATTGGATCGTTGTATCGAGAACTGGGCTATTGTTAGATGTATGATTGATAAGTGCTACTGGAAGTTGAACCTAGCCTTACACCTGGTTTTAGAAGTGTTTTATTATTTTAAATATTTAGTTTTTTATACATTGCTTATGTAATTGTTGTGTAATTTTGCTTTAATGTGAAATATTGTTACTACAAACTACATAGGCTATATTATTTATTGACAATGCCCATACAGTGTGCCATGTACCTGTCTAGTTGGTTAATAAAATCTGAATCTGAATCTGAATCCTTCTGTCCTTTTGCGTAAGCAACAATTTAATGCTCTTTTGACCTTGAATTCAAGAAGGTAGATGGAAAAATTGTAACGTCTAATAAATAGGGCTTAGGCTAAGCTAATTACGTTTACATCATACTTTGGACTTTAGAGGTGCCGTCGCGTTATGTTAGGCTGGTTATATTATTTATTTTACTTGGGCTATTTTTAGGGATGTGCAAATAGTGATTTTCAGGTTCGAATCAAATAGTTCATGAATTCATGATTAAAAGTTTAAATACGAATATTGAATATTTTTTCTTTGCGAATAGTTTCATTATAAATCCAAGGACAATAGAATATGGTTTACATCAGTAGCTCAAATAATGATTTGTTTGTGTTATAAATAGGGCTGAGAGAGCAGCGATTTTAGAATTCGAGAGAGATTCAAGAAGATCGAGCAAGATTTGAACAAATATCGAGATTGAGTGGTCTTGGTCAACATATGAAAAATGTTTAAAAATTCACCATCATTAGGCCTAGGCCCTACCTAACATACATTTTCTGTGTGCAAGCTCAAAAACCATGCTGTTTGAAAAGTTATCTCCATAAGTATAGGCCTAAGGTCCCAGGCTTATATCTCCCCCAATAATAATATAATAAGTATCAAATACAGTGCATTCTTGTCTTAAAATGTCCAGGGATTGTTCTGATATATTTTTAATCGTGTGGGGAATACGTTGTAGTGGTAGGTCTAGGCTACGCGTCTTGGTTCGATGAAAACTCATTAGTAGATGGATAAAATTTTGCGTCGGTGTCATAATCTTTTTCACCTGAAAAAAATCCACCAGCATCAACAATAAATGAACTATTTATTGTTATCATCTCAAGTGTCCAGAATATACGCGTCGAGTAAAATCCGCCACTAAGATTTTACGAGTTGTGGAGTCGATTTATTGAAAAATATCGCTTGCAAGAGCAATTTCGACTTCTCGACAACGACAAATTTGGCGCCATTTTCAAACTTCGTCACTTTGACTAATTCGAATTTCGAATATTAACTATTCGAATTTCGAATCGAATATTTGACGTTAACTATTCGAAATACGTAACATTTTGAATATTCGCACATCCCTAGCTATTTTATTATACTGTATGTGTATAATAAACACACTTATTTATGTATGTGTATGTGTGTATGTGTGTGTATGTAGGCTACAATAGGTGTGCGCACCGCTCCGGCAGACTCGGAACGTACCGTGCCCGGCCCTACCTGGAAACAATGAAAACTTATTTTCAGATTTGTCAATTAAAGGTTTTGCTGCTGAATCTAGTGTTTTGGAAGGTCAAAATGCGTTGAAAGTACATAAAATTAAGACTAGCCCGGACAACAAGCAGTTTCCAGCTTTCAAAACAGCTGTCACCTTTGAATAAAGTTGCTAAAAAATAAAAATCCCTAAAATGTGCACAAAAATTCTGCAAACCCAATCCTTCTGGTCTGTACCTACATTAAAATGCCTTAAAATGCTGAAAATGCATTCTAAATTTCCAAAATTCCAAAAGTTCCGTGCAGGGCTATCTGGGAGGCTTTAGCTCCCCCAGACCTCCTTTCGAGTTTTGGTAATATACATCGATGGAACCTAATGCCGGGTTTAATGCTGGACGCTGCGCACATATACTGTATGTAGGCTACTGGACTGGTATTTAGTATTATTTATCGTCTTTTCTGCATCTTCTGTATTTTTATTTTTAATGTAGAAATTTAGATACATAGTGCCTTTGATATTTGGCACTAAAGCTTTATTATATATAACAAAATTGCACAATGTGTAATATGATGCTTATGTTGGTGGCATGGCACTATCAGTAGATTCAAAATTTAAATTTAATCTTTTACTAGTGGAAGCTCTTGTTGTGTTTGTGAATCAGGTTCTACAGGAAAATGAATTGTTTTTCTTTGAACTAAATACCGATAGTACGTAATTTTTTCTGTTTATACAGTGGTTTGAACATTACTAATTAATCATCCTGTACTAATAGAGACAATGAAAATCAATCTTATTTTGATTAGTAGTTTCCTTGTTGGTTGCTATAAATTGAAAGTAGACATTAATGATAGTCCCTAATTTTGTGTTTGTCACTTTATAGGTATTCCAAGAGGCCGGGGAGAACTGGGTTTATCGAAACCCGCTGGTGAACAGATTACCGTCTAAAAGACGTTCGTCGAGTCCTCACTGATAGTGAAACCAACGCTCAGGGGCGTAAACCAACGAGAAGAAAGTACTGACAAGTCTGTGGCCACTTCACTTTAGAGTGAATGACCCCTAATACAAACCAAATAGTTTCACACTATTGTACTGTTACTACTACTACATTGTTACGATAAGAAAGTATCGATTTAGGCTTTGCCACATAGTATTACGTATACGTGTTATCAACAAGAACATTGCCATTGTTGTTGTGGACAAATACAGCTGATAATCTTTCAAATTCACTCATCTATTGTACCATTATTTATGAAGTTAATAATATTTACTTCAGTAGTTATCTAAATTAAAACAATGTGTCACCTATTCTTACTCCCTGTTATTGATAAGTGGTGTTAAATGAGCATGCGATATTAGACAAATTGAATCATTTTTTCCACAAATGTGATGACTACTCTTAGGCATAAAGTTAAACCCAACTAATACCTACAAATTCTCTATTTATTTCTTACTAAAATAATGTTTTTGTTTTATAAAGTAACACTATACAAACCTACTTGAAATACTACCAATACTTTAGAGAAAAAGTAGTATGCTCTACATAGTGGCTAAATAATACTACATACCTACTACTTACTACATACCTTGAGGTTACAGTACAGCTTCCAATAATTAACCTCTCTGCTCTATGAACAAATCCTGCACTGACATCTCTTGATTCACTTAGTCACAATTGTTACTACTTATAGTGTAGTTCCAACCATACCTTTTCATATAAGAACTTTTTTATATGTATCACAATTCTCGTCCATATCCGCAAAGTTCCGGAAACCAAACCCAATGAAAATGTAAAATTAACACCATTGAAGCATTCCTAAGAATATTTGAAAATTTCACAAGTGACTTGAGTGTTGTGTTATAGTTTTTTAATACTCTTTGACATACCTATTTTCTATCTTGAAAGGTGATTTCAAGCCACTAGATATTTTATGAGAAAGAACGGCATGAGACCCAAGTATGAGAAATGTTTGTTGTTGATCACTGTATTTAGAAAACATCCCAATGTTTAGTAGTCCATGTTGGCAGACGAGTCACTTATTTTATCAAATGTCTTTTAATGATATGCTAGGCAATAGCGTAAGCCTGGAATCATCGCGTGCACTTCTTTCGAAGTTAAATACGAGGATAGGATAGAAACATGTGCATGTGGTCTGTGCAATTGCACCACAAACCACTTAATCCAGACTTATGCTGTAAGGAATATGTACATGTCCATAATATGAGATGTTTCTAATAATAGACTTTTGCCATAGGACAAGCAATTTCTATGGCTAAAATGTTCATAATATACATTAAATTTCCTGTATAAGAATTTTAATAACAATATACGTATTTGCACTTCCATTTTCGACCTATAAGACATGTCATAAAATATTGTGCAACTGTTAAACTTGAACTGTACCCAATGTGTGTAATTGAGTTACAAAAGCCTGCATAGAAGAATGGATGGGTTGATAAGTGTGGGCAATACTGGTGTTTGTACTCCATAGTGTGTTGAGTACTGTTTGTGTTTCGAGTTCTAGGTCAGTGTTGAAAAATTATTTCTTAGTGTTTTGGTCTAAAGTTGTGTATATTATAGTGATGTTATTAAAAATGTTTCAGAAGTTTACTACCTAATAACATGCGGTTAATTGAAAGATATATGAAGTTGTGAAGTACTGCATTGCTCTAGAATGGTTGTATAATCTAATCTACCATTCTAAATATATAATGCAGAACTTGTGAAATGATGTGATCAAGAACATTCCGAGCACAAACGCATGTGTAACGACTCGAGACAGGTTAAACGAATTCTGTAGTAAAATATGAACATGAAAAATCATTGAAATGTGCATTCTATCACCCTGGAAATGTTATATAGGCCTACTATTTGTCAAATGTTATTTCTTTATTAATTTTCTACACTTCAAAGTAGTTTTTAAGGTTGTAATATAAGAATTGGCAGGAAGCGCTCACAAGAGTAAATCCCATCCAAAAGAAGCAGCAAGTCTGGGCTGGCAAGCAATAAATGAACTCTCCCTTTTGCTTTAATTAACCAACTTTAACTAAACCTTCATCTTCCTAAAAAACAGTTGTAATGCTTCTTGATCACAAACTTAGAAAAATTAATTTGTTTCAAAGAGAGTTTCAAATATGGCAGACAATAATAAAAGAATCAAATGTTACACAAAAATTACACTAACTCTATACTCACGTGCTAGGTAGACTCAAATAAAAAGACTATTTGTATTTGCACTTTAAAATGTGTCTTCATTTTGTGAGTTTTGCTTGTACTGTATGTCAGCCAAGCCAGTCCCTACTATCTCTTGTTTTCTGGATTTTACTTATTGGAAATGAAAACCATTTTACTGTAGTCCTTCTTTGCTCCATCTTATATTTTTCGTTTCGAAAAGCAAAACTATTTGGAAGTATCTGTGCAATTGTATTGACTTAAGTAATCATGCACCTACTTTGTTCAATAGAATGTGTTCTATGTAAGTAATTTTAATCTTCAATACAGTAGCTACCTAGGTAGGAATACTAAAATATCCACTTACTTGTTTCTGAATCTCTCTTCAAATCAATACCATTGTAGAAAGACCCACCCAGTTGGGCAGTATTGTTTCCAATTTGATTAACCTTTTAAAACTCTTCTTGACACTACTTGACTTTAGCAAAGCTTTTGATTCTGTTGACATTGACATACTTATAACTAAACTAAAATCTATTAATTTCTCTACTCCTACACTTCAGTGGATGGAATCTTACCTTCGTCAAAGACATCAATGCGTAATATCCGATGGCAATCAATCAACCTGGGAACCCGTATGTGCTGGAGTCCCGCAAGGAAGTGTCCTTGGACCTCTATTATTTTCAATATATATTAATGATATATCATCTTCTCTAAAGTACTGCTATCATCATTTATACGCCGATGACTTGCAAATCTACTTACATGCTTCACCTTCATCAATTAACCAGGCAATACTGATGATGAATGAGGACCTAAAATCTCTTGCTAAGTGGGCATCTAACAATCTCCTTCATATAAACCCTAATAAATCACAAACCATCATATTAGGTTATCAGAAACTTCTAAACAAAATTGATTATGCAACACTTCCTAATGTTATCTTGAATGGCATGGCTATACCTCTACAACATAATGTTAAGAATTTAGGACTCTATATGACTGACAATCTTTCTTGGACTGAACATATTAAACATGTTTGTCAAAAGACTTACGCCTCGCTACATTCATTAAATAGACTTAAGAACTTTCTTCCAACTAAACTCAAAAGAATGCTTGTACAATCCCTCATATTTCCTCACTTTGACTACTGCGACGTTATTTATAATGACTTGACTGAAGACTTATCTATTCGACTTCAACGGGCTCAAAATTCATGCGTACGTTTTATTATGGGTATTAAAAAATCTGATCATGTAACTCAAAGTTACAAAGATCTTCAATGGCTTCGCCTAAATGATCGACGTAACCTCCACTCTGTCTGTCTCGTTCATCGCGTATTATCAACTTCTTTACCGTCTTATCTTGCTACCAACTTCACGTACCTCCATTCAAATCATCTCTTTAACACTAGATCAAGGGCAGGTACTCAACTCATTTTCCCCGTTCACAGGACAAACTTACTCGATAATTCATTCACTATCAGTGCAATAAGAACTTGGAACGCTCTACCTTCAAACATTAGGGACACCCATATCAATAGTTTACAATATCTTTAGGAGTAAAATTCATGAACTTTATTTCAAAAAATGCCATGGGAATACTGACAAATAACAACATGCACAATATGTTTAAACTCACAATAATAAGCTTTTTCTTGATTTTAACTTCTGTAGACAATTCACTTAATAATTATGGTATGAATGATAGTATAAATGTGTAATATGTATAGTTTATGCGCTTTAAAAATGTAAATTAAGCTTATTTTATCAAATATTTTATTGTAAATCAAAATTGTTATTAACAAATTAGAAATCTGAAAATGTATTTAAATTAAAGGTTGGATGGAAGAAAAGGTTTAGCTGGCCTTAATCCCGCCTGGAAAATAAAGACGATTATCTATCTATCTATCTATCTTCGAGGTCTCACCTGGAAAATATTCTTGCTCTGTATTCTTCACTCTCAGTGATAGATATTGAAATATGTTTAAAATGTAGAAACAATATCTTTGCAATGAGTTACTGGTCAATTGGATTGTCATGGTACCACGCAACCAAATGGAAAAGGCAGTAGGCATAAAAATTTTAAATATTCTTTCCATGTAGTTGTAATGATACTTTCACCATAATTTCAAAACAAAATTGATAGCTCTAACCTAACCCATTGGAATACCATTTAATTTATTTTATAAATTCAGGTTCTTAGGGTATAATATAAAAATTGAAATTTTTTCTGATGATTGTAATGGTTTTTTTTTCTGGTCAATATTTAAAAAATGTTGGCAAATTTTGGATTTGACGTGGTCTATTAATTTTAAATAAAACTATTTTGTTTGTTTGCTTGGCTGGAAATTTTTTTTTTCTTGATTTTATTTTCATGTGTATCATTTTTGTGGTTTAAAAATTGAGCACGTTATTGTTAGCCTTTATTTAAATTACTGAGATTTTCAAAATTTACACTCTTATGGATGTTGGTTAAGAAATAGAATACATACTACACAAATTTTGACAACTATTTTTTAAATTTGGAGCAATATATTTTTTTTCAAAATGTTGTATTTTTGTATTTTTTGCACCCCTTAAAAGATCCCCCGAGAACTAGCCATGTATGACTTGCCCAAGTACTCCAATGGGTTAGTGACGTACTGAATACTAAATAAAGTCTTCCTACTATTGGGTAGCGTAATGCAAAAATAATTTATTTTATTTGGCCTAGACAACAATGAAAATGTAATTATCTTTAGCGGATCAAAAGCCAATACATCTAATCACCTCCTGTAATACCTAGATGACGCGCATCAAATGATTTTCTTGATTTGTTTAGTCGGGAAATACTCCCGTAGGTTCATTCAGATGTATAATGCAACTACAATTCAGAGCTTAAAATGTACCCGTTCTGATGGTTTAGTGGTTAAGACGCCTGTCTGAAATGCGGGAGATCCGTGGTTCGATTCCCGGTTGGGGCGGACTTTTTTGATTTCTGAATTGTAGTAAATAGCATCAAATGATGATGCTGGGGACTTTTTACTTTCATTGAAAACGGAAAAGTGATGAGAGAGAGTACAAAATCAGTTTATTTTGTTTCGTGAAGTGAGTTACTATTCGGAACAAAATTGAATTGGAAATTAAATTTTTAATTGTATTCTCTTGTTTGATGTAACTTAATTGTACGTTATAATTTTAAGGTACATATTGATCTTCAACAGTTGGCCTAAATCAATGCCCATTGTATGATTTGATGGATTTGCACCAATAGGTAACAATCACCAATTAAGTATTATATTATTATTTGATACTAATACAGGTATTGTTGTTATTATAGAAAGTTATGCTGTCCACTGTAGACAAAGCTGGGTGCTCGCACCATAGCTGATCAATGTAATATGACATCACAGCTAGTTTCTGCTTATTCCATGCCGCAGTTTGAAAGTGGTATCCTAGTGTGGTTGGTACTACTGTACTGATAAAAAGCGATGAATTCAGTGAGCGTGATTATTTTATCATGCTTATTATTTATCAAGCATTTCATATTCATAATTACATTGTGGTGCACGGGACACCTGAATATTGTTAGTAATGTTCACTCAAAAATTACAACTAGAACAACAAGTCCCAGGAAATTGTCCAGTGCCGGCTTGAGTTCTGCTGGTTAAGCAAACCAATAGGCTTTCATAAACAAGAGGGGGAAATCCACAAGTCCGTGAGAATGCATTAGCACTACGATTCTTTTTGCCGTGAATAATAATCTTCTACATGGTCCATAACACCCAAGTTTGGTGGTATTTATCTTTTGTTTTGTACATTTTATGGATGTTGGAACCTCATAAATTAATGTTTTGATGGTAGTGTTAATTGCAATAATGCATATAGAACTGCAGAATTTTTGTTGTTAGAAAGAGAAATATCGGCCGTGTTTAAGATATTTTGGAACAGCCCGAAACAACCTGTTCCTTCAAACTGTATTTATTTAGATGTCCTCAAAGACAACACATTCTGCACTGTTATTTGGTTTGATACATTCAAACTTGAGTGCAGCCTGTATTAAAAATAATATCAATGCATTTCCTGATATAGGTAGCACAACCTTATTGACTTTTGTCTTGCAAATGGAGTATGTACGCATAGTGGACCTACATAGCCAGAAATTAACTACCCCAAATCAGAAATCACTTATCCAGTTATCCTAATCAATTATGTTTGTTACCAAATAAAACAAAGGTGCCTACCGTACAATCACGGACGATAGAATACATTGAAAATGAAATGTCTTACGAGAGGCTTGTAAAAGCATACAATAAGTGTGCTTCAATTTCAATTTCAATCATTACAAAATTATTTTGGCTTTCACTTCGAACAGACAAATGTATCCATAGATCATTTGTTGGTAAGATGTAATAAGCTGAACATGATATGAACCTCAAAATATTTCTTAAATGTTTACTCTACCCTTCTCAGTTCTATGATTTGCCAAGAATAATAAAGTAAACATTCACAAAAAAATATTGATGACTATTCAATTAAAGATGTGCATTGGAAACACAAATCAGTATCCATTCATCTGAAGCAATATTATGTGATGAATATGAGTGATGACTGATGAAAGATGATGTTTATGCTATGCAAAAAAGTACAAACATGTGTACACCATTTGTACCATTCAAATAAACAACAGACTATTGAATATTAGTTTTAAAGTTAGAAGAGTTCATGATGATTTTTAAAACACTTTAGTGGAAAATAACTCTTTATTTTTTAATAATAAACGTTTTGGAAATTAATGGAAACTATTTCCGTCACTAGGTTTTTAACTTTTTATGAAAAACAAAAATTAAATCAAAATTATATCAAAACAAACAAAGACAATAGTCAAGGTAGGTAGCGTTTCCTTAAAGAGCCATGTTGGAAAAAAGGAAACAGAAAGAGGCAGCTCTTATAACATTAAAAGACACTTGTATAAGCCAGCCGAGTACCTATTTTCCTCCTATGTGGATTCCTTTAGTAAATACTAGAAAATAGCATTTTTGTTTATATCACCTTGTTTTTGTCAACTTCCATGTTGAGAAAAGTAAATCTTATCTACCTTGGCTATTGTCTTTGTTTGTTTAGATATAATTTTGATAATATGATTTTTGTTTTTCATAAAAACCTGATGACGGAAATAGTTTCCATTAATTTCCGAAACTTATTATTAAAATAAAGAGTTATTTTCCACTAAAGTGATTTAAATATAGACTATTGAATGTATACATGCTGTATCAAGTTTTAAGCATCTATTGCCAAATATGGTAATGGAAATGCTTGTGGAAATGCTATATTTCCAAATCAGATAGTTTTTGAGGCAGGAAATAAAATGTAAGTTTGGATATCTGGGAAAATAGTTTGTTTTGCTAACCAGATGTATCTTAAATCTTTCACAAAGGTTATTTATGATTTTCAGTACACCAGTGCTTTTCTTTGTAAATATGTTGTTACTTCTTGCAGTACTGTTAAAGGATAATGATTTTAACAATGTTGATTAGGTAGGTATGGTTAGATTTTATACTGCTGTAAAATTGCTACCTACATCTGTTGTGTGCACTATTAAAATCTGAACGATCACCAAACTGCTGTTTAATTACCAAAATAGTTAGCAGAACACCTTTTATCAGTATAATGTCTGGCTAGAGCCATTGATCTGAGGTTTGAATTTGGCTACCTCAGATGTATAGAGAATACCAAATAATGAGAAATGTGTTTGGAATAGTGAAAGAAAGTGTTGCGCTAGAGCGCGGCTTTGTGCAATCGCAGTTGTGAAGATCTTTGAAAGATGACTGTTATGTAAGATACAGTTTAGAATTGAATAAAAAGGCTTTAAGTTGTTATTTATTATAGGCAAGATCAAAAAGGCCTCTCACAACTAGTTCAAACATTACATTTGTGTTGTAATAAAGCTCCTGTCAAGGCTGTCATAGGGTATAAGTGTAATGAAAGTGTATGTACAAAATATTTACCTGTACCAAATGGAATGTTTTGAGCTGCCCAGTGTTTACGTAAACATACACTTGTCAGCGCACAATAATATTCACTGTCAAGATCTTGTTGTTGACATCAACCAGTATTGTTGTCGATACATCATTACAATATTATTGACATTTCATTTCCACCAACTTGCACATGTCATGAAATGAAAGCCATTCTGCTACATTAGTTATTTAAATTTTTTTTTTTTTTATCATTTTTGAAGTGTAAATACTAAATAGTACTTGACTATTCACAATTGATAAGTGTTGGACTATTCACAATTGATTAAGTGTTGCTATTTTGAGGTTTGTGTAATTTTTTACCAATCTTATAAGTTATTTCAAACTTATCAACATTTCCATGCAAACATCCATGTTTCATTAAATTTTGGTTGTCAGTTTGACCTTCTATGATCTACCCTCTATTGATAATAAATTTTCAAAGGGAAGGATTGATGAAATGTAGATATTTTTGTTATAATCTTCTGTTTACTGGTACAAAGTTGTATTGTATTCACGATGAATCTATACACATCAGTCATACATGCAGGGCCTATAGAGCCTAACTTATTGGTTAAAGCCATAGGTTTACTTGCAATGTGATTTTGTCAGTGGAACAGTATAGAATAGATCATATGCAATCAGCTCTTAATGTTTGGTGTACTTGACTTGTCAATGGCACACCTAAAATAAAAATAAAATCAATCACTATAAATAGCAGCACTGCGTCTACATTATTAAGCACACTCCAGTGCTTCATACATGTAACAAGATAATTTTATACAATGGTGTCTCATTATGAAAAAATATCACAATATTGACTCCAGTATTTTATTTATTTAAACAATTTATGATTGTGTTGTGAACAAACCAAAAAATTGCTACTGTATAAGATAATGAACATACAAAGGTGGAGAAGTAATAAAATGATTATTTTACTTTCAATAACAATAAAACATGGGTCATCATTGGCACATCTATCCTAATGCTCCAAACTTGATGTGTACACAATATTCTTTCTCCTCGTCCCCTGTTTTCCATGTAATTCAATATTTTGATTGGACGTTATAACTTAGGGTTTACATCTTGATGATGAGTCATCTCGTGAGACATTAACGATGCCGAGTTTTGGTCTGATCATTCACACCAGAGTTTGATTCAATCTTGATTATTGTGCACAACAAAACACAATGTTATTCTTGTTTCAGATGGACACAATAAGAACATGCAAGTAAGATAGTACTGAAATTATGTATGCTGTTGAAATTGCCAAGAGTGTGTAATGCGGCTATTGATGCAGACAAAACAGTCTTGGACCCCATTGCAAAAGCTACATCAACATGTTGTTCTTCATGGGCTCTTCCATCAAGGATCCATCTGCCACCGAGAATTACGAAGTTATATTTTGACACTTAGCAGAGTTGAGTAGTAAAGTATAACTTAATGGAAGTGACACATTACTTTTTGAAACTTTAGAGAAAGTAGTTAATTTTATTTATAATCATTATAACATTTCTGTAACGTAACTTGTAGTTTATGGTAGCTTTTCGTATCGACTGCACTATTGCAAATGAAAATCATGGGGAAATTCTTGTGACTATTTCTGGTTATTCAACTGTAATGGCAAAACCCCATGATAACACAAACCTCTTTTTTCTACTTGACTCTTTCCTTACTATTATTATTATTATTATTATTATTGATTCTTTGTTGACAACAGGGCAAAGCCCCACAAGTGCAATACATTAGATATACATAGGATATACAACACAAACATAAACATATTAAGCACAAATTATTAACATGACTCTTAATTAATAAATAAACACATACAGGAAAAATGAAATAAAATAACAAGTATTACAATAGGGAATATTCACCAAGTCCAAATATTGACGTGGGTGTAAGAAATGGATAGAAAACCACTTAAAACGCCATTATACTGTAATTAAAAGCAATTTAAAGAAAATATTTTTTCTAAAAAAATATAATAAATAACAAATTCAAAATTCAAAAACTTCAGTTTATGCCATTCCGTGCGATTGTGGCAAGACCTATTTTGGAGAATCAGAGAGACCTTACACATTCGTACGCAAGAACACAAAAATAATGTTAACAAGAAATTATCAGCCATTTCATTGCTAGCTAAACATTATGAAAGTAGAGAACATCATTCTATAAAATGGCATGAAACCAAGATTATTTTAAAAGAGGAAGATATGTTAAAGAGGAACTCGTATTTGTACCGTTTGACAAAAAAATTCGTACACCAACTGTTATTTTCAGAAAACTATTTTAGCTATAGTCAAGGAATAGCTGAAGGTGTGTAGAAACTATGGCCAGAAAACCGATTCTCAAAATTTAATTTTGAACGAGTCTTGTATGCTACACTTTTGTCAAAAAATCTAAATATAATTTCCAAAAGTGAGGTTATGTCCCGCCCAAAAAAATTCACAATTTTTTTTCTGTTATTTTAAAGGCCTTCTTTCATTCAGCAAACTTTTCAGACATGTTTCTTCGACTTTCAAATTATCGGCCAGAGGTAGTACAATAGCCTTAAATCGACCTAGTAATGATTTTTTCACAGAACAACAGAAAATCCGCATAACACATGGCCGCTCAATGCACCAATTACGCTCATCCAACAACGCGCCTGAAAAAGCGTTTGCGAAGCTTCCTAGTATTTAAAAACTGAATTTTGTCTACCTCACGTTATGCCGTATCTTACCTATTATTACAAAAAGGAAAAACAATACGTATGCGATTACCGTCAGTTTGTGAACAGTTGTTTGGGCAAAAACAATTGAGTTTTTATTCAAGCTATTTAAGTGGAAACGCTTTTACCTCCTACAAGACATAAAAATATATTTATTTTGAGCTTCAAGATAAAATATTTTTTATGTATTGGACTACAAAAAACAACAAGGGTTTTCGCAGTTCCATTGGTCCAATATGAGAAGCAGAATAATAGACGTTTTCACATTAGACCAAAGGAACACATTAGATTAGACTGATGACTTCATTCCATAGTTTAGTTTATTTACAACCTTCCAAGTATGTCTGCGCCTTGTGAAAGTGTCGAGTTAACCTCCCCTCCCCCAACACGCATTAAGTGCAAGTGCAGTTGCACAACCCAGTCTTATGGTATACACAGATCGGTATTATAAACACAGCTGGACCCAAGATCCAATGATATTCTTCCTTACACACAGAGATATCCTTGTACCATGAGCTGGACCTAATAAAGAAGCTATTATCTAATGGCAAAACCCGATGTCAGCGATCGCGCGGATGGGCGCGGGAAATAGTAGCCAGGGGAAGAGCCTGTGTCTAAATCTAAATGGTTTTATCAAAGTTTGGTAATATGAACAACGATTCACGATTGGTAGCCCGAACTTTTTTTTGCTCCAAATATTTCGTCACAGTCATCGAAAGTAAATATAAAGAGTATTCTTTTAACTAGGAAAACGCTTAAGTCCCGCCGCGTTGCTGGATGAGCGTAATTGGTGCATTGAGCTGCCATGTGTTATACGGATTTTCTGTTGTTCTGTGAAAAAATCGTTACTAAATTGAAGATTTTTTTAAAATTAATTTAAATTAAATAAAAAATAAACTTAAATTTTTAATTTTTTTAATTAATCGTAATTTAAAAAAAGAAAAAATCGTAAAATTGCGATTTTCATAGAAATAATTTTTGTTGCTCAAATTTCAAGAATATATTAATTTAAAATTCTGTGAAAAACTCATTAAAATCTGATAAAGCATGTAGGTGTTATATGTCGAAGAAATTTTTAAAAAATCGAAAAAAATCGTAAAATTGCGATTTTAATGAGAAATAATTTTTCGATTGCGCTCAAAAACGTGGCAGTTCTAAGTTCAGAGATTTCGAAGGTCTCCAGAAAATTTCATTGCAATTGGAGTATCGGTTTAGCCGGAATCGTGCTGACAAACACACAATAATACAGAAAAAAAACATTCCGGATTTTTTTCTCCAGTGAAGTGAAATGGAATCTTCGCTTCGCTCGCTACGCTCATCCAATGAACCTTCCCCATACTAGTACTACTGACAATATTTCGTAATAAAAATCCATTCCGTCTGGGCATTGAACCCGCGTCTTCTGCTCGCCCTAGCTGGTACCTTAGGCCCCTCTGAGTATGAAACAACACTGCAATGATAATTTTTAAAACATGCTTGTTTCAATTTCAAAGTTTTGGGCAATTTTTGAAGAAATGTTGAATTGTGACCTATACATGTAATAAAATGTGCTATGTTTTATAATATGAATGAATTATGTACGTTGAACGTGTAATGTCGCATTGCCGCTGTTAAAATCGATACAAGTTTCGGTTAAATTACGTGTTTGTTATATTTACTTCCCGTTTCGTTTTTTGTATTGCATCCGTACACATAAGATAACACATAAGTGGAACTTTGTATATATTTCACTCAATATGTCATTCTTTAAAACATATTATATATATAGGTAACAACTTTAAATTAGCTGCAGTTGTCATCAGCAGGTGAAAAGTTTTGTCGCCCCCAGCCCTTCAGGCTGGGATTTATGTTCTCTTTGCTTTCCCAACCTGTCAACCCTTCTCCAATCTATATATATATATATATATATATGTATATAAATAATATTAATTTTCTATATAATACACACGCGGACCATTTACAATTGACAACTGTGGAACTGGAAACATATCAAATAAAATATTTGAGGGGAAGTTGATCGTGATTATTTATGAGCTCATGCGTCAGGCTAGCTCGACTCACGGCGTAAAAGTGGCTCGAGAGACTGACAGTGGTGCAACACGCGCCGCGGAAGAGAGCAGAAAACTACAATAAATAATAACAGCTTACAGGTTTCGATTTACATTGTATCATAAATTCTATACGAAGTGACAAACCAATATGAAAATACACTTTGGATTGTGTACTGCATGGCCTTCAATTCTGGTACTGCATAGTGGATTATTACTTCCTTGGTTAAGGGGAGAATGTTTGGTTTAAATATTCGATTGATATTGCGCTAAAGAATAAATGATCAAAAATAAATTTAGCGGTTAAAAGCCCCTTTAAATTAACTCACGAAAAAATTTCCTAGGACTTGGGAGATGTTTTTCGAAATTGTATTATTTTTTTGTATATGGTAATTGCAAACTTCAGAGACAAATTGAGAATTTGCCTTTAGTTTCGAACTTCATTTTTTAAATACAAAAATTACAAAATTACAAAGTACATCATACAAGTCCTTGAATTAACATTTATCTACAAAATAACCAATTACGCTCCGTAATGTTTACTACTTCACTTACTTCACTTTTTTTCTCTACTACTGTTAACTACTCAAATATGTACGCATTTACGCTGTGTTTTTATTTTGTTACAAAACGAGGAAAGAAAGTAAGTTCAAAGTGTGGACCCTTAGTTTTGTATCCAGACAAATTATATGATGCATTGTTATATCAAACATTTGTTTTTTGTACCAACAATCTTTTGATCACCACAGAGTATAAGTATTAGAAAAATGTTACACGATCTGTTTATATTTCTTTGTAAATCAGTTTGATATTATATAACTGAAGAATGAATTTATACCTGACAAGACGAGTGTCGATTTATATTATATCAGTACACGCTTGACTTGTATCGTATCGTTGTATCATCTTGATTCTTGTGCCTGGCCGCCCAAGTGTTAAGCGGCCCCCACACGTTCAAACATTTCGTAAAAGTTGCTTGACAACATCGTGTTTGACAGCAAGTTGGAACGTGTGGGGGGCGTGTCAGCGTGTTGTCAAGCAAATCGTAGTTTTCAAACCGTTTTGATATTTTGACCGCGCTTGACAGCATGTTTGAATGTCTGGGGGGCCACTCAACATTTCGTACGAAAAGAGATCATTAATCACGTCTTCAGGGAGAAGGTTTGTGCCACCAACAATAGCACACGCAACTTTATGCTTGGATAATGAAGGAGACATTCTTTTTTGCGTACTTCCGAACGCAAGGAATGGCCTCTAATGAGGGTTGGCCAGATGTAACCCCCCGCTGTGTCCACGCACATCGGTTCACGTGTGGGGAGTAGCATGCTTGTCAAACGGCTGTTGTCAAGCAACTTGTACGAAATGTTTGAACGTCTGGGGGCAGCTTTAGCCTATGTTATATCGCCATCTGCTTTTGTGTTATCGCTCTTGCAGCCTAGGCTATCTGTTATTGGACGTTTTATCTGTCTTGGTGGGAGGTAGGTACGAACTAGCTGATGTGAAACCATCTGTGCACGTGTTCCTCCACTTGAAATTAAGGTTTAGTTTATTGCTCGCTAAGGGTCAGCTATAATTTGTTCACAAGTGGAAGTAGAAGATGTCTACATCTAAAGGCTTGTTATCAACAGCTATTTGACAAAGCTTTAAACAAATCATATGTAACTTTTTAGATGTTTTGGTAATTTGCATAAATTTTGTAGATCAAGAGACTGCGAAAGTGGATTCTACCTAAATATTTAATTTCCCATAAAGCCATGTGTTGAGTCCCCGGTAACGTTCCCTTTCTTCCTCCTACCTAAGGCCTCCCTAGCCTATCATAGGCTAGAGTGGCGCATTATGGCCTTACCATAGATATCGTAACACCTATAATAGTAGGCTAGATCCGCAGTCTCCAATAATACCTCCACACAGGCGCGAGCCCCACTGGAAATCAGTTATATAACTGAGTGGGTAGACTCTAAATAAAATGTATTTTATTTATTTATTTATTTATTTATTTATTTATAATACCGAATTGAAGCGTCAATCCCACCCATTCAAGATGGCGGTTTGGCGTTTTAATTTATGATTTTTTAATGCAATAAAGTATTGTACTGGATTGTTTGATATGGTTTTAGCTTGTGCAGCATGGTATTGAACAAACAGAAACAATGCAAAGTTATTGCATAAGGGAATTTAGTAATCATTTGGTGTCAAAGTCTAATATGCTCACCTGTCAACCTGGCGGCCATCTTTAAAAATATTTTTCGATTAATCGCTCCCATCTAATTAACATGCAAACTCACCCATTCAAGATGGCTTCCAATTGTCCCGGAAGTGGACCGCTGACTGCTAATCTAGCCAATTATATGGGATATCTATGGGCCTTACAGTTACAGTGCCCTTATACCAACTAAACTCAAAACCCTATTAATTATACCTATAATTATTATCATCAAACTTAAATACAAATGTTTCCCTGGGTACTCAACACATGGCTCACTCACTCGTCTATCAACGACTTAAGACATTTTTCTAGTAGGCCTATAATCATTGCACAAACATTTGTGGTCACAGACCCTTTTTCAACATATACACCCCTGGCTAAATGGAACGACTTCTAGACTTGGTATAGATACTGGCTCCAGCGTCAATGTAGGCTTCTGAAAAATTAAAGACAATTTAGGTCTATAGACGACCAGAGAAAATGGTTTTTAGTTTATTTGGTTTCAGGGCGCGTCAACCGTTCGGTTATAATGCGCCACTCGAACCTAAGGGATACAGGTAGTAAAATCCTATGCTCAACAGAACCAGCCACGGGTATAGGTGAAAGAAAAGGGGGGTTCTCACGTCGTTATCGTCATCGTCTTTGGCATCGTTCGTGTTACCATGGTCGTCGTCGTCGTCATCAAGGAGGTAGTCAGGGAAGGAGTAGAGGTCCCCGACGACGACTGCCACAGGACGCATCTTTTCAGAGAGTAATATATAGGCCTACTTCTCTTTTATATACTTACCAGCCGATGTTTGCGAGATGGACTTTTCCTCGTCTCTTTCCTCGTCTTTTACGATTAGCAGAGCCATTCATGCTCTGTGCCAAATGCACGACCATACGGCTGACACATATCTAGAATCCATGGTGTAGGTAAGAATTAAGTAGGTGGTCTAGACTACGATTTTAATTTTATGGCGTAATACTGCGTAGGCCTATATACTGCGGTATTGCACTGTTTCTTGTGGATTGTCATCATTATTAATTAGTTGATAAATATAAACAAGAATAATGACATTACCTTTAGAGAATGACATATTGACATCAAAAACAAATAAAAAGACACCGACTTTGAGATATTTAAACTGATGTGACTATCTGAATTGTTTTTATATCGCAGGCTGTGGCCCATTTTACAAAATTAATGGAAAATCTAAACAAATGCTATCGATATTTTTTTTAAATCACATTTTTATTTATTGTAGGTTTAAATCGCAATGGATCTAGCTGATTTTGTTAACAGTTCTCAGTAAACTCGTACCGGATGTCTGTTTAAAGCGCAATCTGTTCAGCGATTCGGCTGTTTTCAACGCAGACTAACAGAATGAGAGCCGTTTGAGTTGAATGGAGATCACTCCGTTCGCTGCGCTCACTCGTTTAATTAACTTAGGATTTGTTTTGAAACCGATACGCGCTTCTGGTTTTTATATGATTTTTAAGGTAAAAAAGAACACTGTTTTATTTCGATGCGTTGCATTGTTTTCGTGGTTTCATTTATTTTATTTGTGTATTTAATTATTTATTTATTTAACCTCTATCCTATTCAGTTAAAAACTGATTTACAAAATAATGCACTGTACATGGAACTTTTTCGACTCCAGCAAGTGGCGCAGCCTAGCGATACGAAGCTCATCTCAGGTCATGTAATTTTGTTAAAAACTTATTTTGATTGGCTGCATGCATGCAAAAATAAATAAATGAAATAAATTCGTATTAAGAGTCTAACTCCGACTCAGTAATATACAAACCAACGGTTTAGCCGAGGTAGTTTAACCCAGGGTCCACTAGATACTCATGCTAAGCTGCTGTACAGCAGCTGTTTGGTATCTAGTGGACCCTGGTTTAACCGGTTCCCACACGAATACCGAAGTTAAGCTGAATCGGGCGTGGTCATGGGTTGAGTGGGTGACCGCCATGTCCTGAAACACGTATACCGCTGATTAGAGCAGATGTAGGGTTCGAGAGCTAGTGTAACGGCTTCGTTCTCCTCGACGTCTGCTCGGCAGTCCGGGTTAGTGGAGGAACCTATATGACTGTCAAAGTTACACCGTCCTTTCGGATGGTACGTTAAGCCGTTGGTCCCCTTGGTACCTTTCGAAAGGAGTAGGCTACGTGCCGGTACCGGATTTCCCCTCAGCCCTTCACTGTTCATACTTCATCCTCATCTATCAGCACTCATCGTCTCGATTAGCCTAAGTGCATAAATATGAGACGTTAAGCAATATCCAATCAATCAACAATCCTCAGCAATAATGATCATGGGGACAGTAAACCAGCGACCAGCCACCCTGTAGGCGTGCAATGACGACTGTGCGATACAACCAAATCGATTGTTATTAACTGGTAAATACTCCGCACAGACTGAGGAGTCTGGGTTAGAAATCCGATCATCGACCTATAAAAGTACATCGTACTTTGAATGTTACGTGCTTGCCGTTGTGGCACCGGTCCTTCCGATAAGGAATCCCTACGAGCCTACTCATACCCCTGCCCATTCGATTCATTATGTCATCTCAGCCTATAGAATCGATGTCTCGCTTATTGTTATGCACTGCTTAGACAAACATTCATCGAACATCCCAATATAAATGAATTTATTGTAGGGGACAGTACCAAAGTTTGGCGATTTGAACCCCAGTGCGACTGATAGTTTTAATTGACGATATTGCGATAAGACCCAATCGATAATCTTTATCGTGAAATAGCACTAGATGATACAACAGTTGAAAAAAGTTAAGCTATAATTCCATAAACGAACTATTGCGTACGGAATGAATTACTATGTGCCGTCTTAAAACGGGCTCCAGTCGTTACAATACCAATTTCGAAGAAAATGCTACGAACACTCAGGCCCCTCGAAAGCTTTGCATTTATGTGACTATAGGCAGTTTGCCACGTTATTCTTATATTAAACCAACGACATCCTTCGAATACCAGCCATTCCAATGTATATTGAATTAGTATCTGTGACGAGGACTAATTGGGTTTATCCCATTCGAATGATAGTTTAATTAACATCAGGTTTCGTGTATCCTAAAGACGGTTCTTTACCTGTGTCACGTTGATACTGCAATATATCAATTTTAAAATACTTCCATACCGAATAATCTTTCATCAATTAGATTGGTTACTGGATGATTAAATGAGGACCTTTGGAATACAGCGATTCGAAAAGGCGTACGAACCACAACAAGGTCCCGTAATACGGATCCCATTACTCGTGCACAGGTGACGTCTGCCAAGTGACATAGTTCACGGTTGCAGTCTGCAAGTACAGTACGATTCAGAAACAACTTGTACCGGTGTCCCGAGAGACTCCTTAAAATGATGTATTTGTACCGGTTTGCAATTTTGGAGGGGAAATGTCCCGGTATTCTGTCAATTGTACCGTGTGGAAGGATAATGTTTTCCTTAAAAATACACTCCTCTGACAAATACTGACTGTAATAACATTGATATAGTTCTTCCACTCACAAAAAGATAATTAATTTTCTCTAGCTGGGGTGTGCTAGTATTATTCAATGATTTTGGTGGAGGTGCCGGGTCGCGCACGTGCGTGAAAACGTAAATATCATTATCTGTTCTTAACGTTGCCTTACCATCCCTGAATATCCATAATACTAACCTCAGTCTTTTGATACAAATTTGTGTTCTTTTTCGAAGTTCTAAACTTAGTTTGGCACAAATAATAAAAATATGTCACTATAATGTTAGTATCAACATTTTCATGTAAATACCACTTACTAAAGAATTATTGTCTTAGCTTAGCCCTAAAAACATAAGTGCTTGATCACTAAAAGGATCTCGAGAGAGATTACATTTTAAATCAATTAGATGTTACTCTTTCACTTTTGGAGCCAACATATAGACATATCAATAAATAAAATTAATATTGATTATAATTGGAAAAATATATATATAGCCAAAGAGTTACAGTGAAATTTAAAAAAAGACGGAAGTACACGGACTCGACTCGAATTAAAAAATAAGGACTTGCACAAACCTAATTTTCTCAGTCATTATTTGCATTGATTTTATTTATAGATAATGAAAAATCAAAATGGAATAACATGCGACTAATTAATTCCATACCTTCACTCATTATTTCGACAAAATATAAATCAAATAATCATGCATATTATACGAATTCAATGCATTTTCAATTATATTTATTATTATTGATTAGGACTTCATTAGTATGATGCCCTCATCAATACATTACACGCATTATTTTCTGCCGAGAGCTTATATTTTATTTTGTACTATCATTTTTAAACCTCTACAATAAGGATTTTATGACTACAAAAATGTACACATTTAAACCATTTTTTAAACGAGGGAGCGGAGCGACTGAGTGTCTCCATTCAACTCAAACGGCTCTCATTCTGTGATTCTGTCTGTCTGTACGTCGAAAATCAGCCCAACCACTGAACAGATTGCGCTGAAATTTTAAACAGACATCCGGCACGAGTTTACTGAGAACTGTTAACAAAATCAGCTAGATCCATTGCGATTTAATCCCTGATTTTTTAAAATTTATATACCATTTGTTTAGTAGCAGCTAGCGGGACGAACTCTACGTGTCTATCTTGGCATAGTGGTAAGCATAGAGCCTACCGCACGGAGGGTTGGGGTTCGATACCCGTTAGTTTTGAACTTTTTTATATTTTTACACCTACATATTATTTTTGAGGGATGTGAAATGGGAAATAAAAATTAGGTGATTTTATTTATCTTGGAAATTTGTTAATGTTTCACTCTAATACGTTTTGAACACGATTCGCATTTTGAATGTTCAATTTAAACTAGGAAAACGCCCAAGTCGATATTAAACGAGTGTGTGAGCCAAGTGTTGAGTACCTGGGAACATCGCCTTTTCTCCCATATACCTAAGGCACGATCTAGCCCAGTATGGGGAATGATACCGGGTACTATACACATGGCTCACTCACTCGTTTAACAACGACTTTGGCGTTTCCCTAGTAATTCATATTATGATGTCAGAAAACTGTTTTCTGGGCATTTGACCAAATATATCTCGAAAAAAATATGCCTCCAGCAGCTAGGGCTCTGCCCCAGACCCCGAGATGGTCCATGGAGTACAAAGTACATTTCTTACTCTTGAGTTGTCCTGGTTTGTAACTTTCAAAATATAGTCACCATACATATATCCCTATATAAACCAATACATACCATACCAAATTATCTTCTTCTGTTCACTGGTGATGATTGGATGATGAGAGACGTCTTAAACGAGCACCTAATTGGGCACGTACTACCATTTCGAAACAAGGTAGATACGAACCCAATCAGGTCCCCGTCAAAGACGGGTTGATTTCTTCACTTGATGACACAGGTTGCAGTCTGCCACATATATCCATATACTAGGAAAACGCTAAAGTCCTGTCGCGTTGTTGAGCGAGCACCGGTACGTGCAACACGACCCGAGTACGACATTCCCATAATGTTACATACCAATAAGTCTTTAAGGTCTGAACCGATTTAGCTGAAAGTTTGTAAAATAGAAGAGAATGTTGTACTTATTGACCCTGCAAAATTTCATAACGATCGGAACATTTTATTTTTTATTTTTTTATTTTATATAACCAACAATCGGATTTTGTTCTCAAACTATACAGCAACCCGCATAGGTGGTATGTACATGTGTGTCCAATTTCAGGTCGATCAGAGAAACGGTGCGACCTGTACCGAAGCAGTAACAGAAAAAAAACGGACATTCGAGCCATAAGAGTCAAGTGGAGACGTGCTACGCTCGCTCAATAAACCAATACATTCCATACCGAATTATCTTCTTCTGTACACTGGTGATGATTGGATGATGACTGACGTCTTAAACGAGGACCTTATTGAGGCCGATTTACCATTTCGAAACAAGGTAAAACGAACCCAATCAGGTCCCCGTCAAAGACCGATTGATTTCTTCTCTTGATGCCATAGGTTGCAGTCTGCGGCTCTGCCACATATATTATCCATATACTAGAAAAACGCTTAAGTCCCGTCGCGTTGTTGAGCGAGCACCGGTACGTGCAACACGACCCGAGTACGACATTCCCATATACATACCAATAAGTATTTAAGGTCTTGACCGATATAGCTGAAAATTTGTAAAATAGGAGAGAATGTTGTACTTATTGACCCTGCAAAATTTCATAACGATTGGCGATCGGATTTTGTTCAAAAACTATACAGCAACCCGTACAAGTGGTATGTACATGTGTGCAAAATATCAGGTCGATCAGAGAAACGGTGCGACCTATACCGAAGTAGTAACAGAAAGAAAAAAAACAGACATTCGAGCCATAAGAGTCAAGTGGAGACGCTCGCTACGCTCGCTCTATAAGCCAATACGTTCCCAATTGAATAATCTTCTTCTGTTCACTGGTGATGATTGGATGATGAGTGACGTCTTAAACGAGGGTCTAATTGATAACGTTCTACCATTTGGATCGGATATTGCTAAACGTCTCATATTTATGCAACTTGGCTAATCGAGACAAAGGGAGGGACGTAAGGGATGACGCGGGGGGACAAGGGGTGGACAGGCATGTGCTGGTCAGAACCAGCCACAAGCATATGGGGAGGGAAGGGGTTCCCCCACGTCGTGGTCGTCTCCGTCTGTGTCATCATCCGTCCGTGTTGTCAATGTCGTCGCCGACGGGGAGGTAGTCAAAGGGAAGGAGAAAGTTCCCAAACGACGACCCAGAGCTCGCCATTAGTTTCAGGGAGAAAAACTCCCCTAATCACGGGCCATACCACGAGAAGGTTGCGAGTTGGAATTTGATAGCCCAACTTACTACCATTTCAAAACCAGGTAGATACGAACCCAATCAGGTCCCCGTCAAAGACGGGTTGCTTTCTTTACTTGTTGCTACAGGTTGCAGTCCGCCACATATATCCATATATATAAATACATTTCCGACCGAACTATCTTCTTCTGTTCACTGGTGATGATTGGATGATGAGTGACGTCTTAAACGCGGACCTAATTGGGCACGTACTACCATTTCGAAACAAGGTAGATACGAACCCAATCAGGTCCCCGTCAAAGACGGGTTGCTTTCTTCACTTGATGCCACAGGTTGCAGTCTGCCACATATATCCATATATAAACCAATACATTCCATACCGAATTATCTTCTTCCGTTCACTGGTGATGATTGGATGATGAGTGACGTCTTAAACGAGGACCTAATTGGGCACGTACTACCATTTCGAAACAAGGTAGATACGAACCCAATCAGGTCCCCGTCAAAGACGGGTTGTTTTCTTCACTTGATGCCACAGGTTGCAGTCTGCCACATAAATCCATATATAAACCAATTTATTCCATACCGAATTATCTTCTTCCGTTCACTGGTGATGATTGGATTATGAGTGACGTCTTAAACGAGCACCTAATTGGGCACGTACTACCATTTCAAAACAAGGTAGATACGAACCCAATCAGGTCCCCGTCAAACACGGGTTGATTTCTTTACTTGTTGCTACAGGTTGCAGTCTGCCACATATATCCATATATAAACCAATACATTCCATACCAAACTATCTTCTTCTGTTCACTGGTGATGATTGGATGAAAAGTGACGCCTTAAACGAGCACCTCATTGGGCACGTACTACCATTTCGAAACAAGGTAGATACGAACCCAATCAGGTCCCCGTCAAAGACGGGTTGCTTTCATCTCTTGATGCTCAGGTTGCAGTCTGCCACATATATACATATATAAACCAATACATTCCCGACCGAACTATCTTCTTCTGTTCACTGGTGACGATTGGATGATGAAAGACGACTTAAACGAGGACCCAATTGGGCACGTACTACCATTTCAAAACAAGGTAGATACGAACCCAATCAGGTCCCCGTCAAAGACGGGTTGATTTCTTTACTTGATGCCACAGGTTGTAGTCTGACAAGGTGACCAGACGTACCGGTCACTACAGTACCGTTTTCAGAACACTTGTACCGGTGTCCCGAGAGACTCGTTAAAATGATGTATTTGTACCGGTTTGCAATTTTGGAGAGGAAGTGTCCCGGTATTCTGTCAACTCTACCGTGTGGAAGGATAATGTTTTATTTAAAAAAACACTCCTCTGACAAATACTAACTGTAATAACATTGAAATAGTTCTTCCACTCCCAAGAAGATAATTAATTTTCTCTAGGGGTCTGCTAGTATTATTCAATGATTTTGGTGGAGGTGCCGGGTGGCGCACGTGCGTGAAAACGTAAATATCGTTATCTATTCTTAGCGTTACCTTACCAACCCTGAATATCCATAATACTAACCTCAGTATTTTGATACAAATTTGTGTTCTTTTTCGAAGTACTGAACTTTTTCTGGCACAAATAATAAAAATATGTCACTTTAATGTTAGTATCAATATTTTCATGTAAATACCACTTACTACAGAATTATATGTCATAGCCTTGCCCTAAAAACATTAGTGCTTGATCACTAAAATCATCTAGAGAGAGATTACATTTTAAATCAATTAGATTTAACTCTTTCATTTTTGGAGCCAACATATAGACATATCAATAAAAAAAAAAAAAATTTCATAATTTAAAAAATAAATATATCCAAAGAGTAATAGTGAAATTTAAAAAAAAGACGGAAGTACACGGACTCGACTTGAAATAAAAAATCAGGAGTTGCACAAACCTAATTTCCTCAGTCTTTATTTTCATTGATTTTATTTATAGATAATGAAAAATCAAAATGTAATAACATGAGACTTTTTTTTATTAATAACATACCTACACTTATTATTTTGACAAAATGTATTAAAAATTAAATCATGCATATTATACGAATTCAATGCATTTTCAATTATCTTTATTATTTTGATGCCCTCATCAATACATTACACGCATTATTTTCTGCCGAGAGCTTATATTTTATTTTGTACTATCATTTTTAAACCACTACAATAAAGATTTTATGACTACAAAAATGTACAAATTAAAACCATTTTTAATTCATATTTTCATGTCAGAAAACTGTTTTTTGGGCATTTGACCAAATATATCTCGAAACAAATATGCCTCCAGCGGCTGGGGCTCTGCCCCAGACCCTGAAATGGTCCGTGGGGTCCAAAGTACATTTCTTACACTTGAGTTGTCTTGCTTTGTAACTTACAAAATATGGTCACCATACATATATCCACATATAAACCAATACATACCATACCGAACTATCTTCTTCTGTTCACTGGTGACGATTGGATGATGAGTGACGTCTTAAACGAGGACCCAATTGGGCACGTACTACCATTTCAAAACAAGGTAGATACGAACCCAATCAGGTCCCCGTCAAAGACGGGTTGTTTTCTTCACTTGATGCCACAGGTTGCAGTCTGCCACATATATCCATATATAAACCAATACATTCCATACCGAACTATCTTCTTCTGTTCACTGGTGATGATTGGATGATGAGTGACGTCTTAAACGAGGACCCAATTGGGCACGTACTACCATTTCAAAACAAGGTAGATACGAACCCAATCAGGTCCCCGTCAAAGACGGGTTTTTTTTCTTCACTGAGCCACAGGTTGCAGTCTGCCACATATACCATATATAAACCAATACATTCCATACCGAACACCTTCTTCTGTCCACTGGTGATGATTGGATGATGGAGTGACGTCTTAAACGAGGAAACCCCAAATTTGGGGACGTACTACCATTTCAAAACAAGGTAGATACGAACCCAACAGGTCCCCGTCAAAGACGGGTGATTCTTTACTTGATGCCACAGGTTGTAGTCTGACAAGGTGACCAGACGTACCGGTCACAATACAGTACCGTTTTCAGAACACTTGTACCGGTGTCCCGGGAGACTCGTTAAAATGATGTATTTGTACTGGTTTGCAATTTTGGAGGGGAAATGTTCAGGTGTTCTGTCAATTTTACCGTGTAGAAGGATAATGTTTTACTTAAAAAATACACTCCTCTGAAAAATACTAACTGTAATAACATTAATTCACAAGTTATACTTTCATTAATTTCATTTCACATCATTGATATAGTTCATCCACTCCCAAGAAGATAATTAATTTTCTCTAGGGGTGTGCTAGTATTATTCAATGATTTTGGTGGAGGTGCCGGGTCGCGCACTTGCGTGAAAACGTAAATATCGTTGTCTATTCTTAGCGTTACCTTACCAACCCTGAATATCCATAATACTAACCTCAGTATTTGATACAAAGGTGTGTTCTTTCTCGAAATTCTGAACTTTCTTTGGCACAAATAATAAAAATATGTCACTATAATGTTAGTATCAACATTTTCATGTAAATACCACTTACTACAGAATTATATGTCATAGCCTAGCCCTAAAAACATAAGTGTCTGATCATTAAAATGATCTAGAGAGAGATTACATTTTAAATCAATTACATTTTACTCTTTCACTTTTGGGCCAACATATAGACGTATCAATAAATAAAATTAATATTTAACATTCTAAAAAATAAATATATCCAAAGAGTAATAGTGAAATTTAAAAAAAGACGGTAGTACACGGACTTGACTCGAATTAAAAAATCATGGACTTCACAAACCTTATTTTCTCAGTCATTATTTGCATTGATTTTATTTATAGATAATGAAAAATCAAAATGTAATAACATACGACTGAACTACGTTCTTGATTAATTACATACCTACACTAATTTTTCGACAAAATGTATTAAAAGTTTAATCATGCATATTATACGAATTCAATACATTTTCAATTATCTTTTTATTATTGATTAGGACTTCATTAGTATGATGCCCTCATCAATACATTACACGCATTATTTTCTGCTGAGAGCTTATATTTTATTTTGTACTTTCATTTTTAAACCACTTCAATAAAGATTTTATGATTACAAAAATGTACACATTGAAACCTTTTTAATTTATATTTTATGTCAGAAAACTGTTTTCTGGGCATTTGACCAAATATATCTCGAAAAACATATGCCTCCAGTGGCTGGGACCCTGCCCCAGACCTGGAAATGGTCCATGGAGTCCAAAGTACATTTCTCACACTTGAGTTGTCCTGGTTTGTAACTTTCAAAATATGGTCACCATACATATATCCATATATAAACCAATACATACCATACCGAATTATCTTCTTCTGTTCACTGGTGATGATTGGATGATGAGTGACGTCTTAAACGAGCACCTAATTGGGCACGTACTACCATTTCGAAACAAGGTAGATACGAACCCAATCAGGTCCCCGTCAAAGACGGGTTGCTCTTTACTTGTTGCTACAGGTTGCAGTCTGCCACATATATTTAGGTGCCCGTTAGAGCGCCGCAGCCAAGCCGCGGTGCGCTACACACCCAGGCACCTTATACAGCAAGCAGAGTTGGGGTGATTTCGAGGTGTCACCCAGCTATCATGAAACGTAATGTAAACTTAAAAACTATCAAATTCAAGGGGATTTGGGTACCTGACAACACATGCCAAATTCAGTTGGTGTACGAACATTCCTTCTTGGTGAAAAAATGACTTGAAACATGCTCAAAATCTCTTTACGGATATTGTTACTACTACTACTGACTACTACTGTCTAATTCGTCAGTTTTAATTGCCCAGCGATTCTGACCAAACGGGTGGGGATACCACGTTCATATTTTTCATGGACATTATGGTAATAGTGATGTAGTTCCATATGAAAGAAAAAGTTAAAAATGTTTGCTGGAAGGCTTCTAAATAAAGGTTTTTAAATAAGCCTTATACAGGCATACAATCAACAAGTAACTATAGTTACTTGACAATGATCGCCTACTTTGTTTACAAATAGCAAGTGTTTGGACCCCGTCTGGGCCCGGGGTTGAATTGGACCAGAGCATGGCTCTGCTAATCGTAAAAGGCGATTCAAGAGAAAAAGTCCACCTCGCAAACATCAGCTAGTAAGCGGGGAGTATATTACTCCCCGAACCTAGAGGCGAGCTCTGGCAAACGTCGTCGGGGATCTTGCCCCCTTCCCTTGACGACCCCCCGGCGACGATGACAATGACACAACGAACGATGACAATGACGATGACGATGACGACCTCGGCGTGAGAAACCCCCTTCCTTCCATTACCCGTGGCTGGTTCTGGCCAGCATGGGCCCCTCCTCCCACCCTTTTTAGGCTAGAGTGGTGCATTATGACCTAACGGTTGACGCGTCCTTAATCCAAATAAACCAAACTACATTTTTTCATTCTATTGTTAATTGGTAATATCATAGCATTAAATCGACTTTGATAAAATAATTATATTTTAACAAATAATTTTGCAATGGAACTTAAAAAAGTAATGAGATCCCACACATAACAAGAACTTGTAAAAATACAGCCAAACCGTACACACTCAAAAGAAATGAGATCTAAAAAAACGGCCAATCTCATCTACCCTTCCACATGTGTGCATTCTTATTCATAAACGTACAGTGTCTTGTATCAACATCCTTGAAAAGTTTGGCAAAATAGAATTTGCATGACCATTATGTTTAAATTAATTAGAAAAAAAGAATTTGGATAAACTATTACGTTTAAATTAATAGGTGCAAATTCTATTTTACCAAGCTTTTCAAGGATGTTGTAACGTGACACTACGTTTATGAATTAAAAAATGCGCGCAAATGTGGAAGGGTGGATGAGCTTCGCTCTTCTTTTAGATCTTATTTCTTTTGAGTGTGTAAGGTTTGGCTGTATTTTTACAAGTTTTTGTTATGTGTGGTCCATATAAACCAATATATACCATACAAAATTATCTTCGTCTGTTCACTGTTGATGATTGGATGATAAGTGATGTCTTTAACGAGGACCTAATTGGGCACAATTTACCATTTTGAAACAAAGTAGATACGAACCCAATCAGTTCCCCTTCAAAGATGGGTTGCTCTTCACTTGATGCCACAAGTTGCAGTCTGCCACATATATCCATATATAAACCAATACATTCCATACCGAACTATCTTCTTCTGTTCACTGGTGATAATTGGATGATGACTGACGTCCTAAACAAGGACCTAATTGGGCACATACTACCATTTCGAAACAAGGTAGATACGAACCCAATCAGGTCCCCGTCAAAGACGGGTTGATTTCCTCACTTTATGCCACAGGTTGCAGTCTGCCACATATGTCCATATATAAATATGTTTAACTTTATTTCCTTCACTTTATGCCACATGTTGCAGTCTGCCACATATATCCATATATAAACCAATACATTCCATACCGAATTCTCTTTTTTTGTTCACTGGTGATGATTGGATGATTAGTGACGTCTTAAACGAGGACCTAATTGGGCACGTACTACCATTTCGAAACAAGGTAGATACGAACCCAATCAGGTCCCCGTCAAAGACGGTTGTTGATTTCCTCACTTTATGCCACAGGTTGCAGTCTGCCACATATGTCCATATATAAATATGTTTTAACTTTATTCCTTCACTTGATGCCACAGGTTGCAGTCTGCCAATATATCCATATATAAACCAATACATAACCATACCGAATTATCTTCTTCTGTTCACTGGTGATGATTAGATGATGAAAGACGTCTTAAAACGAGGACCTTATTGGGCGAGTACTACCATTTCAAAACAAGGTAGATACGAACCCAATCAGGTCCCCGTCAAAGACGGGTTGTTTTCTTTACTTGTTGCCACAGGTTGCAGTCTGCCACATATATCCATATATAAATATGTTTAACTTTATTCCTTCACTTTATGCCACATGTTGCAGTCTGCCACATATATCCATATATTTAAACCAATACATTCCATACCGAATTATCTTCTTCTGTTCACTGGTGATGATTGGATGATGAGTGACGTCTTAAACGAGGACCTAATTGGGCACGTACTACCATTTCGAAACAAGGTAGATACGAACCCAATCAGGTCCCCGTCAAAGACGGGTTGATTTCCTCACTTTATGCCACAGGTTGCAGTCTGCCACATATGTCCATATATAAATATGTTTAACTTTGGTTTTATAGTAGGCGACTATGACGTTGATATGTTAGTACTTTAGGCAGAAATTAAAAAAGTGACTACACAGGGGATCAAACCCGGGACCTTAGCTTACCGAGCTATGCTCTTACCAACTGATCATGCGGCCACCAATTTAAAACTGTCTTAATATTTAGTATGTTTTGTACAATGTTAATAACGTGTTTAAGGCAGATTGGACTGCCTTTTAATAGTAATTAATAATACTTTAGACAGAGATTAAAAAAGTGATTACACCGGGGATCGAGCCCGGGACCTTAGCTTACCGGACCGGGCTATGCTCTTACCAACTGAGCTATGCGGCCACCAATTTAAAACATCTAATTTTTGGTCTGTTTTGAACGATGTTAATAACGTGTGTAGGGCAGATTAGACTGCCTTTTAAACTACATACGAAATTAACTGGAGAATTACAATGGTTTGTTTAATTTCGTATGTAGTTTAAAAGAGAATTACAATGGTTTGTAATTCTCCAGTTAATTTCGTACGTAGTTTAAAAGGCAGTCTAATCTGCCCTACACACGTAATTAACATGTACAAAACAGACCAAAAATTAGAGAGGTTTAACTCGGTTGCCGCTTAGCTCAGTTGGTAAGCGCATACCCCGGTAAGCTATGGTCCCGGGTTCGATCCCCGGTGTAGTAACTTTTTTAATTTCTGTCTAAAGTACTTACATATCAACGTCATAGTCGCCTACCATAAAACCATAGTTAAACATATATATACCCGGGACCATAATTTTCCGGGCCATGCTCTTTCATCAAGAGCATGGACCGGAAAGCCAAGGTCTCGGGTTCGATCTCCGGTGTACTTACTTTTTTAATTTCTGTCTAAAGTACTAACATAACAGCGTCATAGTCGCCTACTATAAAACCAAGGTTAAACATATATACATATATATCGATCCCGGGTTCCCAATTTAATTCTGTATAAACAGACCAAGAATTAGACATAATTAAATTAATGGCTGCATAGCTCAGTTGGTAAGAGCATGGCCCGGAAAGCCAAGGTCCCGGGTTCGATCCCCGGTGTAGTCACTTTTTTAATTTCTGTCTAGAGTAACTACACAGCTACATATTAACCCACTAAACCAAAATTAGAATAAGTACTAACAGTACTAACAAAAAAAACTAAAAACTAACTAACTAACAAGTACTAACATAACAGCGTCATAGTCGCCTACTATAAAACCAAGGTTAAACATCAATTATCCCAACTCTAGGGAGATGGTTTGTATTTCTCAAGCTAATTTCGTTTGTATTCTAATAGGCAGTGCAATCTGCTCTACACACGTTATTAACAATGTATAAACAGACCAAGAATTAGTCAGAATTAAATTGGTGGCTGCATAGCTCAGTTGGTAAGAGCATGCATGGCCCGGAAAGCCAAGGTCCCGGGTTCGATCCCTGGTGAAGTCGCTTTTTTATTTCTGTCAAAAGTACTAACATATATATATATACACCAATCCAATAGATTTTAGACCGAACGATCTCTACTATATATCTACTATACCGGACCAAATAATCACGTGAATTGCGAAACAGTTTACACATTTGTAATATTGCTACAAAACTTGTTAATAATGATATTTGTTTCCGGTCTGGTATGTGATTAATGAAAAATACAAGAACAATTAGGTGTTTTAAAATAAAAGCGTTAATTGTGGTTTGATTTCTCAAAACAATACGCAAGAAAACTGCGAAGAGGTGCCATTAAAAAAATGTCGAATGTGGTAAATATAAAAAAATAAAAATTGCAATTAAATATCATAAGATAACAACATTTAAGACATTTTGTACAAGTCTTTCCAGACCAATGTCTTCTGTTCACTGGTGGTGATTGGATGATGACGAGTGACGTCATGAACGAAGCCCTAGCTGGGTACGTACTCATTTCTAAACCAGGTAGATACGAACCCAACTAGGTCCCCGTCATAGACACGGGGTGTCCCCTTCACTTGAAGCCACAGGTTGCATTCTGCCTGTAGCTTGAGGTTGTTCCGTAGACCAAACTAGACCCATCTTCTGTTCACTGGTGGTGATTGGATGATGAGTGACGTCATGAACGAAGCCCTAGCTGGGTAGGTGCTACCATTTCTAAACCAGGTAGATACGAACCCAACTAGGTCCCCGTCCTAGACTAGGGGTGTCCTCTTCACTTGAAGCCACATGTTGCATTCTGCCTGTAGCTTGAGGCTGTTCCGTAGACCAAACTTGACCCATCTTCTGTTCACTGGTGGTGATTGGATGACGAGTGACGTCATGAACGAAGTCCTAGCTGGGTACGTACTCTACCATTTCTAAACCAGGTAGATACGAACCCAACTAGGTCCCCGTCCTAGACTAGGGGTGTCCTCTTCACTTGAAGCACATGTTGCATTCTGCCTGTAGCTTGAGGCTGTTCCTTAGACCAAACTAGACCCATGTCTTCTGTTCACTGGTGGTGATTGGATGATGATGAGTGACGTCATGAACGAAGTCCTAGCTGGGTACGTACTCTACCATTTCTAAACCAGGTAGATACGAACCCAACTAGGTCCCCGTCCTAGACTAGGGGTGTCCTCTTCACTTGAAGCAACATGTTGCATTCTGCCTGTAGCTTGAGGCTGTTCCGTAGACCAAACTAGACCCATCTTCTGTTCACTGGTGGTGATTGGATGATGAATGACGTCATGAACGAAGATAGCTGGGTACGTACTCTACCATTTCTAAACCAGGTAGATACGAACCCAACTAGGTCCCCGTCCTAGACACGGGGTGTCCCCTTCACTTGAAGCCACAGGTTGCATTCTGCCTGTAGCTTGAGGCTGTTCCGTAGACCAAACTAGACCCATCTTCTGTTCACTGGTGGTGATTGGATGATGAGTGACGTCATGAACGAAGCCCTAGCTGGGTACGTACTCTACCATTTCTAAACCAGGTAGATACGAACCCAACTAGGTCCCCGTCCTAGACTAGGGGTGTCCTCTTCACTTGAAGCCACAGGTTGCATTCTGCCTGTAGCTTGAGGTTGTTCCGTAGACCAAACTAGACCCATCTTCTGTTCACTGGTGGTGATTGGATGATGAGTGACGTCATGAACGAAGCCCTAGCAGGGTACGTACTCTACCATTTCTAAACCAGGTAGATACGAACCCAACTAGATCCCCGTCCTAGACTAGGGGTGTCCCCTTCACTTGAAGCTACATGTTGCATTCTACCTGTAGCTTGAGGCTGTTCCGTAACCAAACTAGACCCATGTCTTCTGTTCACTGGTAGTGATTGGATTATGAGTGACGTCAAGAACGAAGTCCTAATTGGGTACGTACTCTACCATTTCTAAACCAGGTAGATACGAACTTAACTAGGTCCCCGTCCTAGACTAGGGGTGTCCTCTTCACTTGAAGCCAAAGGTTGCATTCTGACAATGCTTTTTTTTCCCTATTGGCTAAAATTAACTACATGTTTTTTTGTTTTTTTTTACAAATAATTCCACTTGACAGAACAACTTAATATAATCTTTGATGCCGCTAAAACTATCATGTTTTATTTCAATTACATTGGGAAAAAGATACCATAAGATGAGATGCTAATGTCCTGGACCTCGGAGGAATCGGGGGGATTCCGTTATTATTTCGAAGTAGTTAGTATTTTAGCAGTTGGATATTTTATCTAGGGTTGTACACCCACCCGCGGACGAAGTAAGCCTCGACAATGGATTAATAGTTTTTGGATGAGCGTAGCGAGCGAAGCAAAGATTCCATTTAATCCTGTCAAATAAGAATTTTTGGAGGAAAAAATTGCGATGTCGCTGAATTTTTGCAGAGACCTTCCTTAAATGATACTTATCAACATACTAAAACTCCCTTACAATCGGACTGGAGCTTCGGCCGCCATATTGGAAAATGGCGGCCAAAAAGTGTTTGTTATCGAATATCTCCAAATTTGTTTGAGATAGACAAAATATCTCAACAAGAGAAATATTCCCCATTTAATTCTTTACAAAACAGGTGTCTTCTATAGTTTTGGTAGGGGCAACGGTTACGTCACAAAATCGTGGTTTATATGTTGCTTATTGGAGTACCAGCTTATTTCCAAATTTTCACGCCCAGCATCAAACAATTCCCGGTAAATCCGTAAGGAATCGATTTATATACAATAGGACTTTTGTACGGGGTTCATGAAAGCTTTCATTAGTATTTTAAAAAATCAGTTCTGCGAAATCGGATTTTGCATTTACCCGGAATTTGGGTTTTTCCATTGTTGGAATTTCCTAAAAAATGCCATATTTTACTGGCCATTTTTAAGCACTAAATAGCATTGGAGGAAAAATTCTTTCTACGCAGATTGAAATGACTTAAATAATGATCAGATTACAACCAAAGTTTAAATCCAATATGGCTGCTAATTCCTATTATTCACAATATGAATACTGTTTTTGTGCTGTTTTTACACTCTTTTTGTTACATAATTCACTCTGATGTTGTGGATATAAGGAATTAGCAGCCATATTGGATTTAAACTTTGATTTTAATCGGATCATTATTTGAGTCATTTCAATGTGCGTAGAAAGAATTTTTCCTCCAATGCTATTTAGTGCTTAATAATGGACAGTCAAAGAGGGCAATTTTGAGGAAATGCCAACAATGGAAAAACCCAAATTCCGGGTAAATGCAAAATTCGATTTCGCAGACCTGATTTTTTAAAATACTAATAGAAGCTTTCATGAACCCCGTACAAAAGTCCTTTTGTATTTAAATCGATTTCTTACGGATTTACCGGGCATTGTTTGATGCTGGGCGTGAAAATTTGGAAATAAGCTGGTACTCCAATGAGCAACATTTAAACCACGAATTTGTGACGTAACCGTTGCCCCTACCAAAACTATAGAGGATACCTGTTTTGTAGGAATTAAATGGGGAATATTTTTGCCATTGAGATATTTTGTCTATCTCAAACCAATTTGGAGATATTCGATAACAAACACCTTTTGGCCGCCATTTTCCAATATGGCGGCCCAAGCTCCAGTCCAATTGTAGGGGAGTTTTAGTATGTTGATTAGTATTATATAAGGAAGGTCTCTGCAAAAATTCAGCGACATCGCATTTTTTTCCTCCAAGCGTCAATATACGATCTTATTTGACAGGATTAATTCTACTACACCGGAGAAAAAAATCCGGAATGTTTTTTTTTTGTGTGTTTGTGTGTTTGTTAACACAATTCCGACTAAACAGATACTTCAATTGCGATGATCTTTTATGGAGGCCTTCGAAATCTCTAAACTTAGAACTGCCATGTTTTTGAGTGCAATCGATATATTATTTCTCATGAAAGTCGCAATTTTACGATGTTTTTCAATTTTTATCAAATTTCTTAGACTTTTAACACCTACATGCTTCATCCGATATTGTAATGATTTTTTTCACAGAACCTTAATTTTATGAATTTATATATTCGTGTGAAATTTTAGCGTAATCGAAAAAGTATTTCTCATGAAAATCGCAATTTTACGATTTTTTTCGTTTTTTTTTTTTATCTTTTTTGACTTATAACACCAACATGCTTTATCCGATTGTGATCCGATTTTTTCATAGAACATTAATTTCATGAATTAATAGATTCTTGTGAAATTTGAGCGCAATCGAAAAATTAATTTCTCATGAAAATCGCAATTTTTACGATTTTTTTCGATTTTTAAAACTTCTTCAGCTTATTACACCTACATGCTAAATCCGATTGTAATGATTGTTCATAGAACCTTAATTTTATGAATTAATATATTCGTGTAATTTTTTAGCGTAATCGAAAAATTATTTCTCATAAAAATTGTATTTTTACGCTTTTTTTCGTTTCTAAAAAGATTACGTTCATACAACAAGCGCCTGAAAAAGCGTTGCGAATCTCACTACGCGCTATTAAGCTTTAATAAATTGGAGGTGACATGTATTTGTTATTTATAAATAACATTTGAAACATCATTAAATTCCTGTCCTCACACTTCTTTCTATTTTTTCATTTCATCTTCCTTCACTACATTTTTAATAATATTTTTGTTTAATTGTTTGTTATCTTTGTTATTGTGTTATCATTGATTTTCTCTCATAACATTGTTAATATTTTTTGGAGTGTTCTTTTTATACCACAAACAGTAGCTATAAGGATGGCCTAAAACTGAAAGTAGGAAATACTTTACAAAGTAGCAGATAATAATTGAAAATTACACTTTCTAGAAGTAACAACCTAAACGTATCCCTTCCCCCCATTGCATTGTGCGTGGAGCTAAGTTTAGCACTTGGCAGCACTTTCCGAAAATATAATATATTCATATACTGATTATTATAAAATAAAGGTTATGTCCAAAATATAACTACGGTCCGTATCGATGATGAGTGACGCCATCAACAAAGGCATTGGGAAAGTATTACCATTTAGAAACCAGGTAAGTACGAGCCCAATGAGGTCCCTGTTAAGACCTGGAGTTTCTTCACCTGATGCCACTATTACCTGCATGCAATACCTCTTGACATTATGCGACCGTGCGGACGTGTAAATCACTAGTCACTACAATAATACTTTTACATTGTTTGGATGATTGATTGATTGATTATTGCTTAACGTCTCATATTTATGCACTTTGGCTAATCGAGACGATGAGTGGTGATAGATGAGGATGAAGTATGAACAGAAGGGAGGAGGGGAAACCCGGTACCGGCACGTAGCCTACTCCTTTCGAAAAGTACCAAGGGGACCAACGGCTTAACGTCCCATCCGACAGGACGGTGTAACTTGACCAATTGGTTGATATAATCAGGCGCTTGTGTATGCGAAAACCGATACGATAGGCTACAAGGAGTGATGATGATGTCACAACATGATTGATGAGCCACGTAAGGGAAAGTGGGGCGTCCCCACGCAACGGGACAAGGCCAGTGCTGGACAGAACCAGCCACCGGCGACTCGAGATGACAACTCCTTCGGTGCGTGTCGGGGAAGTACAGGGAGGGGTAAGGGGAGGGAGGGTATATCGCCTTTTTCCTCGCCTTTTACGATTAGCATAGGCATATGCTCTGGACCAAATTCTACCCCGGGCCCAGACGGGGGATAATTTACGATACAAAATTCAACCAGATCTCAATTTTATTCGGATCATGGTGGGCCCAATAATTTTTCTGTTACTTTCTAAATTCATTACTAGTAAGACTGTAAGACTGAATGATTTTTTTTTTAGTTTAGCAGTTGAATATCCAATTTAATTTAATTTATTTAAGCAATCATAATGTAAGTAGTCGAGTTAATATTGAAAGCAGACAAATCAACATCTTGTATCACATCGGATATAAATTTCGGCCGCTCGGCAGTACAACCCACTTAGGTACGCACACTGGTTCGCGGGCAAATAGTGGCGGGATGGACTGGGCCTGGCCTGGTGACGTCTTGAATCTCGAAGGTTCCAAGACACCCGATGGAATGGGTCAAGGTCCACACAGCCAGTCAACATATTTTTGAAGAACTAAACGTGAACTTGCTTTATGAGTTGTTCAATGATGGTACGGCGACATTGACCACGACGCGTAGAAGCACTAGTATATTTGTGAACCATAATCCCACGCATACATTAACTTGTAAAAATACAGCCAAACCTTACATACTCAAAAGTAATGAGATCTAAAAAAAGGGCCAAGCTTATCTCTACCATTCCACATTTGCGCATTATTAATTCAAAAACGTACAGTGCCCCGTAACAACATCATTGAAAAGCTTGGCAAAATAGAATTTTAAACTATTAATTTAAACGTAATAGTTCATACAAATTCTACTTTTCTAATAAATTTAAACGTAATAGTCATGCAAATTCTATTTTGCCAAGCTTTTCAAGGAAGTTGTTACGGGGCACTGTACGTTTATGAAGTAAGAATGCGCAAATGTGGAAGGGTAGAGATGAATTTGGTCCTTTTTTACATCTCATTACTTTTGAGTGTGTAATATTAATTGACTTGTATTTTACCAAGTTTTTGTATGCGAGGGATCTCATTACTTTTTCAAGTTCTACTGCAACTTTCTTTTTATTTGTTTATTAATATATTTATTTATATTTGATAAATTTAATTACATATTTTATACTTTATTGTTTATGCTTGTTTACCAACATGACTCATTTATCACTTTTGTCACCTATCAGTTATTAATGTTATCACCTCTTTACCAATTTTGTATTTAATAACCTCAGTTTTTTTTTCTTCATTCATCTAGGGCTTTCAGCTGCTTTATATATTTTTAGTTTTGTTATTCGTTTTTCTTGTTGTAAAATTTTAATTTTATAGTACTTGTTCATGTATTTAAAGATTTGGATATCGTATTTGTATGGTTTTAAATTGTATTTTTAATTGTTTAGTTTTAGTTACCTAACACTTGTGGGTTAATACCGTTTGTTAGTGATCAATAAATATTTTTTTGTTAAAATAGAATAAGAATAATTTTAATTTAAAAAAAGTAGTATTAAATTGCTATGGTAATAGGAGAGGATCTCGTGCCCCAAAGAATTTATTTTTGTACGCATTGTAGATGATTATTGTCAAGTTTCTTTAGTTACTTGTTGATTTTATTGTTGTAATAGGCTTATATTAAAACCTTTTATTTCTATGCCTTCAAGTTTCAACTTTTTCTTTCAAAAGGCACTACATCACTATTACCCTAATGTCCATGTAAAATATGAACGTTGTAGCCCCACCCGTTTGGGCAGAATCGCTGGCCGATTGAAACAGACTAATTAGACAGTAGTGGAGTGGAGGTGGTGGTGGTGGTGGTGGTGGTGGTAGTGGTGGTGGTGGTAGTAGTAGTAGTAGTAGTTAAGCGAGCGAAGCGAGCGTTTCCATTTGACTCTGCCGGAAAAATTAGTCACTGGTTTTGTTTTTTTTTGTTTTTTTGTTTTGTTTGTATGTCTCGCCATAACGTTCGAACGGAGGCTCGGATCGAGTTGAAATTTTCACCATCCGCAAGCTTCGTTCTCGATTAAATGCCATTAGTTTTGTGGCAAAATCGTTCAAAAAGTTAAAAAGTTACATTAAAGTTAATCGAAAGTTTTTTTTTTCAAACTATACGGCGACAAAATCTGAGGTGGCCAAATCATTTAGAATGTCCGTCCGGTCACGAATATGTTAATTTTATTTTGATCCGATAAGTAGTGTAAATGGAAATTACATTATAACAAAAGTATCGTTGCCATGGCAACGAAAACACGCGCGAAGTTTCTAAAGCACTGCCACCTAGAAGTAATCAAAATACTTTCGAGGAAGCAGTCTATTATTTGCAAATTATTTATTTTGAATAGTTTTCCCAAGGAGTCAAGGTCCTCTAGATGGCGGTGGATTTTATCCACAAAGTAAAGGGTTACACACGGGTTTACCCAAATACCTTGGCAATAATAAATAATATTGAAAACATGGCCCTGTGGACAGCGAACGTCGCAAATTTTAAAATTTAAAAAAATGTGCAATGTGGGTGCAAAGCTATAGCACGTGCTCGCTTATCAACGCGTCCAACTGAGCGTTTCCTGGTAACTAACATCCTTAATGTGATTTTAAGCATGTTTCAAGCCATTGTTTTAACCAAGAAGGAATGCTCGTACCCCAACCAAATTTGGCATGTGTTGTCAGGTACTTAATCCCCTCGATTTTGATAATTTTCAATTTCACACCACGTTTCATGACGGCTGGGTAACACCTCGAAATCATCCCAACTTTGCTTGCTGTTTCAGGTGCCTTAGTGTGTAGCGCGCCACGGCTTGGCTGCGGCACCCTAACGTGCACCTAGATATGTCTGGTAGTGGTGGCACGATTTTGAAGTATTTCTTACTTGCACATATTGTGCTTTGTTGTTGTATGCCACGCTGGTAGGCCATGAGTGATGATAGGCCTAACCAGCGCTAAGTATGCGGTGAAGGGTCTGAAAGCGAAATAGAGGCATCAAAATAGTGTTGAAAATAAAAATTAAACTGTCATTAAATTATATAAATAGAGATTTAGTAAAATTTTTAATAAATACAAATGGTTATTTTGTCTGGATAAACAATTTATTTGTAAACAAAATATTAAACCTTTATTTATGAAATTGTCCAACCAAGCCAGATGCAATATCGCTGCCACGATTAAAATCGATCCATAACAAATCGCAAAGTGCCAGCTGGAGCACAGCGGTTAGGTTATAATGCTACACACTGGGAAAAATCTGAGAGAAAACCTGAGGAACTGGCTGTGGGGGTGCGAGTGGTGAAAGAAGTAAGTGAAGGTGGAATCATATTAGAGTGCAAGGATAATGAGTCCCTGAAAACCGTACAAGATAATATGGAAGAGACAATGGGTGATACTTACGAAACAACTTTTCCAAGTGTGAGGAATCCAAGATAATGTGTAAGGAATAAACATACAAAGTGGGCAAAGAGGCAGTAAAATATTTAATTAACACGTATGAGCTGGGAACACTCGCACAACTTGCTTGCTGTTCAGTCATTAGTGTGTAGCGCCGACGGCTTGGTGCGGCACCCTAACGTGCACTAAATGTGTAGTGTGGCACGATTGAAGTATTTATTGCACATATTGTGCTTTTTGTGTATGCCACGCTGTAGGCATGAGTGATGATGCTACGGTTAAGATGCGTGAAGGTCTAAGCTAATAGAGCATCAAAATAGTGTTGAAAATAAAATTAACTGTCATTAATTATATAATAGAGATTGTAAAATTTTTAATCAATACAAATGGTTATTTTGTCTGGATAACAATTTATTTGTAACAAAATATACACCTTTATTTATGAAATTGTCCAACAGCCAGATGCAATATCGCTGCCACGATTAAATCGACGATAATAAATCGCAAAATGCCGCTGGACACAGCGGTTAGGTTATAATGCGACACACTGGGAAAATCTGAGAGAAAATGAGAACTGGCTGTGGGTGCGAGTGGTGAAAGAAGTAAGTAAGGCGAATCAATTAGAGTGCAAGGATATATCCCTGAAACCGTACAAGATGATATGAGAGACAATGGTGATACTTACGAAAAACTTTTCCAGTGTGAGGATCAAGAATGTGTAAGGAATAACATACAAAGTGGTTACAAAGAGGAGTAAAATAAATTGAAGAGGGAAATGAGGAATGCAGTGTTAAAATAGTGTACATGAAGATTAGTGCTAACAATTATGTGCAAAAACTAGTAATTGAAATAGATCCGGTATCTAGAGACTTACTGCTGGAACAAGGTGCAATAAGCATAGAATGGGAGAGATCTGGGGGATATAGGCAGAGATGAGCAGTATTGAAAATACATGTATTTGCAATACACTAGGCCGCTTCGCGAACGCTTTTTGTAGTCGAGTTGATGGATGAGCTTTTTTGTAAGTTTTTAGTTTGCGTAGGACCACTTTTCCTTTGCAAGTGCTTTTTGAGAGCATTGTAAATGATTGTTGTAAAGTTTCTATTGTTACTTGTTAATTGTTATTATAAACCTAAAAAAACTCATATTAAAACCTTTATTCTATGGATTCTGACTAACTTTTTCAACTTTTTCTTTCAAAATCACCATTATATTAATGTACATGTAAAATATGAACGTTGTAGCCCCACCCGTTTGGTCAAAATCGGCCCAAATGTCACGAAAATATCGCACTAAAAATCGGAAAAAATCGTAAAAATACGATATTCATGAGAAATATTTCTTTGATTTTACCCAAAAACGTAGCAGGTCTAAGTTCAGAGATATCGAAGGTCCTCTCCAATTTTCATCAAAACCGCATATGCCGTTTGCCCGGTAGAGTGCAAACAAACAGACAGGAAAAAAACAAAAAAAACATTGGAGCTAAATTTTTTGAGGGGTCAGTGAAAATGAAGTCTTCGCTTCGCTCATCCAATCATCCAATAATATTTGAAATACTTTTGTATTTTGTATTTCAAATATTGTGTTGAAAAGTATTTGTATATTGTTTTTCAAAATACTCAAAATACATTGTATGCTTGGAAAGTTAAATATAAAGAGTAAGGCCACAACATTTCAACAACAATTCAGCGTGGAAAGTTAAATATAAAGAGTAAGGCCACAACATTTCAACAACAATTCAACATTTTTCAATGTAAAATGATTATTTCTTGGGTAACCAAGATTAGGACAGTGTCCATTTAGTAAATGGCTAAATCGCCAAATCCTGCAAATTTCACTCACATTCTGGACCATGTTTTTCCTCTAATTTTCATCCAAACAATTTTAACCTTTAGGATATTGTTCAGGAAGGATATACTAATGTCGATCCGACAACATTTCCACATTTCACATTCATGTTTCCTATTCTTCATTAGCTTGGCAAAGAACTACCAATTGTCTCTTACGGCACATGTATTGCCAGTTATAATTAAAAAATGAGTAATAGGAAAATATACTAGACAACCGCATATGATTCCTAACAGCCGTCGAAAATTTTTCAATCTTTTGGTGAAAATAATGGTTCAAAAGCGTTCCAGAATAAACCCTCGCATTCTGCTTGCTTTGACAGTGCATTCATTAGCCTTATAGGGTCATTATGTTAAAATGTTTGCATTTATATTGTGTTGTTGCTTTTTATAATACAACAAAATCATGGGTCTTAAAATTAAATATTATTAAGGGCCCTGTAAAGTTGCCATTACCCTCCCATAATATTAGGTATAGGCATACTTTAAAAACAATATTTTTGGAAATTGGCACATATGATAATAATCAATCACAGACAATCACCCACATCACAAAAATAATTATGTAGACCTACGATTAAAATAAATTATGTTGAAAATTAAATGTTTATTGGTTCACTGATTTAGCCTACCAATGCTGAATTTTGCAATTGACTATTTTCAAAATACAATTTTTTTGTAGGCCTATTTTAAATACAAATTTGTCAATGTATTTGTATCTTGTATTTGAAAATATTGAGTTTTGAAGTATTTTGTAAGTACAATTGTTTGAGTATTTTGCCCATCTCTGGAAATAAAGAGAGAACAGACCCGTGTTCGTCAGATCCAACCATAGGCAAAGGGGAGTAAAGGGGGTACTTCTCAGGACATCACCGTCGACTTTTGAAGCGTGCGTGTTGTTGTTATAGTCGGTAAGTGGAGGGAGGAGGAAGAAGTAAAGCTCGTCTTTAGTTTTAGTTAGTAAAATACTTCCCTACTTGGTACGTAATGTTTCGCGTAATTATTGTCTTTGCCTCTATTCTCGCCTTTTACTATCCACGAAGGAACGCTTACTAACAAATTCTACCCCGGGTTCATACAGTGACAACATAGTAATATATAAAAAAAAAACTAGCTAGATGTCTTGCATGAATCTTGGGACAGCAGCTCTTCTATGACGACGAAGTAGATGTCGCCTGCAAAACATCAGTATTGGTCACGTGATACTAGTATAAAACACAGTACAATGCGAGAAATACTGGTGTTCTACAGGACCAGATGATTCCTGGGCCAGTGACTTCCAGCAGACCGGCTCTTGTAGATGACGAAGTAGATGACGCCTTGCAACAACACACGTGCACACAAACAATTAACTTACACATGGCTCGCTCACTCGTCTAGCAACGACTTTTGTCGTTTTCCTAGTCTTGCATGAATCTTGGGACAGCAGCTCTTCTATGACGACGAAGTAGATGTCGCCTGCAAAACATCAGTATTGGTCACGTGATACTAGTGTAAAACACAGTACAATGCGAGAAATACTGGTGTTCTACAGGACCAGATGATTCCTGGCCAGTGACTTCCAGCAGACCGGCTCTTGTAGATGACGACGAAGTAGATGACGCCTTGCAACAACACACGTGCACACAAACAATTAACTTACACATGGCTCGCTCACTCGTCTAGCAACGACTTTTGTCGTTTTCCTAGTCTAGTTGGCTAAGGTGCCCTTATACCCGGAATGTGGGAGACCTAGGTTCAATCCTCCAATCCTCTGGTCGGAAAAGATTTTGTAGTTTATGGATTGTATTAAAAATTATTAAACATGTTTTGAAAGGCATAATATAACGCTGTGTAGTCTACAACAACTGTGACAATACTATGGAAAACAGCCAGTACGAAACACGAGTAAAGATTGCAAGGTTTATTCAATCTCACCATTGTCGTTAAAATAACACATATCCAGGCAAGTATGTTTTTCAATTTATTATTTCTTGCGATTTTAAATCGCAACGGGTGTTTATCATTTTGTTAGCAGTTCTCAGTTACCATGGTCACGAATGTCAGTTTAAAATTTCAGCTCAATCTATTTGGCCGTTCGGCCGTATGGGACAGACAGACAACTTAATCACGTAAATTAAAGCGTTCACCAGAGTCGGATCCAGAACCTAAGGGGGTGGGGGGGGGGGGCAAAGTGGACGTAATGTAACGCCGGGGGGTCTGGGAAGTCCCCAGCTCATGCCCTGCAGGGAATTTGTTTTTAGGGAGTTATCCAAAAACGTGTTTAAATGGCTTCAGAGAAGTTATTTCGATGTTTTATTAGATTTACCACCAAGATTGCTGTAACCAAAGAATAAAAATAAATGAAACCCTTTTTAAGAATCAAGTGGGGTGATCGCCACTACTGCCTGCCACCCTGGATCCTCCGCCACTGGCGTTCACTTCGTATATTTAGCATTTATCACATACGAACCAGTCCAAATACACGCAAAATGGCGCATATGGCGGGCAAACGGCATAATGCGATCTTGATGAAAATTGGAGGGGACCTTCAAAATCTCTGAACTTAGACCTGCCACGTTTTTGGGTACAATCGAAGAAATTTTTCTCATGAATATCGTAATTTTACGATTTTTTTCGATTTTAAATGTGATATTTTCGTGAAATTTGTGCCAATTCTGACCAATCGGGTGGGGCTACAACGTTCATATTTCACATGGACTTTAAGGTTATGGTGATATAGAACCTTTTGAAAGAATAAGTTGGAAAAAATTAGCCAGAATCTATAGAAATAAATAACATTTACAAGTAACAATAGAAACTTGACAACAATCACCAACAATACGTTCAAAAAGAACTTGCAAAAGTAAAGAGATCCCACGCAAACTAAAAACTTATTTAAAAAGCTCATCCATCAACTCGACTAAAAAAAGCTTTCGCGAAGCGGCCTAGTTTAGTAAGACATTGTCCGTCGTTTGTATTTGAACTTCATGAACTAGGTTTAATGTCCCGAAGAGGGGCTGTTAATACAGCTCCACCTCAAGGCATTAAACCCCGGCCAAGAGACTTCACAAATCCGGAATGTAAATGTAAATAATTATTTTAGCCCCTCTGTAAATGACTATCTGACTACGTCATGGGTTTAAAGTATATTTATTAGGAGGTCCGTGGCAAGTATCTCCCAGATGACTTCCGAATAATAAGTCTTACGCGTTAGCCAACCCTGGGGCGGATACAAAAAATACCCCAAGATATTAATTTCATAAGTCAATTTTCCCTATGACATTTTTATGTGATTTCAGATATTTAAATGTGTTTTAAGGCCTTTCACAGTTAATTTTTTTTATTTTAAATCGTCTTCGGCAATAGGAGGCCTTCCCACCTCAGCTTTAATCGAGAATTATGATAATTAAGCATATTACTATAAAATAACTGTCATTGCTGTCAACTATCAGTAGGCCTATCACTATAACCTTGTGTGTAATTGTAGATTTTTTTAAACGTGGTTTTGGTTAAACAAAGCTAAAAATTTGCCAAAAACATTCGCCTTCGGCGATATGGGGCCCCACCGCCTCGAGCTTTACCCGCAAATAGTTAGACCAGAGTTTTGAAAGACTAACATCTCCCCTCTACTGAAACACTTCTCCATAGCTAACTAATAACTAATAAAAGTCGAATTACAGACTGCCACATTATCAAAAAATTAATACATTCCCGACCAAACTATATTCTTCTGTCCAATGGTGAAGATTGGATGATTAGTGACGTCATAAACGAGCACCTAATTGGGCACGTACTACCATTTCGAAACAAGGTAGATACGAACCCAATCAGGTCCCCGTCAAAGACGGGTTGTTTTCTTCACTTGATGCCACAGGTTGCAGTCTGCCACATATATCCATATATAAACCAATTCAATAGATTCCAGCCGGACCGAACTATCTCTATTATTATTATAAATTGAAACTAGTAGAACAGGTAAATTGATTGTTAATTGAAATTATTTGGAAGTACACTGTTCTTAAAATAAATATTATAATAAATATCTACTAGACCGCTTCACGAACGCTTTTTTATTCGCGTTGATGGATGAGCTTTGTTAGTTTTTAGTTTGCGTAGGACCACTTTTCCTTTGCAAGTGCTTTTTGAATGCATTGTAGGTGATTGTTGTCAAGTTTCTATTGTTACTTGTTAATTGTTATTTTAATCCTCAAAAAAACTCATATTTAAACCTTTATTCTATGGATTCTGACTAACTTTTTGAACTTTTTCTTTCAAAAAGCAATACATCACCATTACCTTAATGTCCATTTAAAATATGAACGTTGTAGCCCCACCTGTTTGGTCAGAATCGGCCCAAATGTGACGAAAATATCGCACTAAAAAACGAAAAAAATCGTAAAAGTACGATATTCATGAGAAATATTTCTTCGATTGTACCCAAAAACGTGGCAGGTCTAAGTTCAGAGATTTCAAAGGTCGGCCCTCCAATTTTCATCAAGATCGCATATGCCGTTTGCCCGGTAGAGTGCGAACAAACAGAAAAAACAAACAAACAAACAAACAAACAAACAAACAAACAAACAAACAAACAAACAAACAAACAAACAACAAACAAACAACATTGGAGCTAAATTTTTTGAGGGGTCAGTGAAATTGAAGTCTTTGCTTCGCTCATCCAACTATACCATGATAAATAATCACGTGGATTGCGAAACAGTTTACACATTTGTAATATCGCTACAAAACTTGTTAATAATGACACTTTTTTCAGTCAGGTATGGGATTAAATAAAAAAAAAATAGAAGAACAATTAAGTGTTTTAACAAAGAAGCGAAAAATTGTGGTTAGAATTCTCAAAACCATACACAAGAAAACTGGGAAGAAGTGCCATGAAAAAAGTCGAATGTGGAAAATGTAAAAAATATAAATTGCCACCCATGCCTTCTGTTCACTGGTGGTGATTGGATGATAAGTAACGTCATGAACGAAGTCCTAGCTGAGTTGTACAAACCATTTCTAAACCAGGTAGATACGAACCCAACTAGGTCCCCGTCCTAGACTAGGGGTGTTCTCTTCACTTGAAGCCACATGTTGCATTCTGCCTGTAGCTTGAGGCTGTTCCGTAGACCAAACTTGACCCATCTTCTGTTCACTGGTGGTGATTGGATGACGAGTGACGTCATGAACGAAGTCCTAGCTGGGTACGTACTCTACCATTTCTAAACCAGGTAGATACGAACCCAACTAGGTCCCCGTCCTAGACTAGGGGTGTCCCCTTCACTTGAAGCCACAGGTTGCATTCTGCCTGTAGCTTGAGGCTGTTCCTTAGACCAAACTAGACCCATGTCTTCTGTTCACTGGTGGTGATTGGATGATGATGAGTGACGTCAAGAACGAAGTCCTAGCAGGGTAGGTGCTACCATTTCTAAACCAGGTAGATACGAACCCAACTAGGTCCCCGTCCTAGACTAGGGGTGTTCTCTTCACTTGAAGCCACATGTTGCATTCTGCCTGTAGCTTGAGGCTGTTCCGTAGACCAAACTAGACCCATCTTCTGTTCACTGGTGGTGATTGGATGGCGAGTGACGTCATGAACGAAGTCCTAGCAGGGTAGGTGCTACCATTTCTAAACCAGGTAGATACGAACCCAACTAGGTCCCCGTCCTAGACTAGGGGTGTCCTCTTCACTTGAAGCCACATGTTGTATTCTGACTAATGCTATTTTTCCTTGCGATGTTATTGGCTAAAATCTAACTACATGTTTTTTTTTTTTTTTAATAACTCCACTTGACAGAACTACTTAAAATAATCTTTGATGCCGCTAAAACTATCTTGTTTTAATTTCATTGGGAAAAAGATTCCATAAGATGAGATGCTTATGTCCTCGCTCTCGGAGGAATCGGGGATTCCGTTATTTCGAAGTAGTTGCCTCTATAGCAGTTGGATGTTTTATCTTGGGTTGTACACGCACCCGCGGACAAAGTCAGCCTCGACAATGGATTAATAGTTTTATTTTCCCACTAGGTGCTTTTTAGACGAGTGAACGAAGCGAATTAGAAAATTATAACGCCACTTGATCGGGTCTTCCTCGTGACTGTGTCCGTTAAGTCTCTGTCTGTCTTAATGTCTGTCTGTCCTGTCCTGTACCATACGGCCGAACGCCCAAATAGATGAGCTGAAATTTTAAACAGACGTCCGTGACCAGGTAACTGAAAGCTGCTAACAAAATGAGAAAAAGCCGTTGAGATTTAAACCTACAAGAAATAAAAAATTGAAAACTATGCTTGAAATGTGTATGTTTCATTTTAACAACAATGCTTTTGTTCTTGAAGAAGTCATTTTTATCGAATAATTTTTGTCAGGCCGTGATTGTATGAAGTGACCAAGGTGTATCGAATCTTGCACGCTCAAGGTACCCCCAAATTCGCCGGGAGATTGAGTAAACTTTGCAATCTTTACTTGTTTTCGGACTGGCTATATACTGGCTATGTGTCAACCCATGTATTTGTTTATGCTTTGCCTCTAGGCTCGCAAACTCATTCTGTAAGATAGCCATCAGTAAAAAGTACACCCTTTCCGGTGGAGCGATGATCATATGACATATTGCTCTGTGCTTACCATTTCTAAAAAGATGGGTGTAAATCTTACAATGTAATTGTATAATAATAAATTAGATAATAATAACACATCCAACTTTATTATGTTGGTAAATCGTGATAAATTTCACTTAATTGTTCAAAAATAGTTTCAAGAAACGTGTTTAAAAAAACAACAAAATTAATATTTATTGCTCTGTGCTTACCATTTCTAAAAAGATGGGTGTTAATCTTACTATGTAATATATAATAATAAATTAGATAATTATAATACATCCAACATTATTATGTGGGTAAATCGTGATAGATTTCACTTCATTGTTGAAAAATATTTTCAAGAAACGTGTCTAAAAAACAAAAAAAATTATATGTTTGTGATTGATAATAAATGCAATACAAGTTGATTTAAAACATGAGTATTTTGCATGTAATTTCATCTACTGAACATCGGATCCGGTCTGGTATTTAGCACATATATTACTATAAAATATTATTTTACATGAAAATATGAACAATAATATACAATTGAAAAAATATTTTAACATTAAATAGATAAAAATTTTACGAAATACATGTGACGATAAACTTGAAAATGTTATGCAATAACGCATAATGTTAATGCGAATACAAAAGTAAATATAATCAATTTATAATTACATTCAATTAAATTCCTCTTGTAAACATCAAAACCGTAACTGAGTGGTGTTAACTCGTTTTTAATCAAAAATCATTATAATTATACCATCTAAATATATAGCATTATTATAATAGTTTTAAAATTTGCAAATAGTATAAGAAAATATGAACATATAAACATATAAACAATCAAAAATTAAAATTAAAATGTTGTTAAGAAAATAAAATAGACAAAATACATGCGACAGTGGACCTTAATAATTTACACAATAATTCATAATGTTAATACGAATACAAAATTATAGACTTAATTTACCACATTACATTGTGGTGCCCGCAATATTTATCAATCAATAATCAATCTGTTAATTGGTTGCTGATCAATAGCTATTGATCAGTGATTTGGGAGAGTATAGGTGTTCTTACCATAAAATCATGAAAACTGTGTAAATAGGATTACATTTAATAAAGCCAGACTTTTAGCACTTACACAAAATTATGGTTTCTGTTATAAAATTCATTCTCTATCCTGGAATCACTTCCTACTTCAAAGATGGCTGAGATAAGAGAGAGAGCCAACCTGGCCACTTCATGTAGTGACTGGTAACACATTCCTTGATTGTCACTACTTGGACCTGTGGCTACATGTCATTGGCTAATTTGAATTCACCTGGCCAAATAAGAGAGTCAGCTGTTTCCAGAACTGTGCCGATAGTGACTTGTAGATTGCTACATGCCTGGTGAGAATGCCAGGTCATCAAAAGTGTGTTGTTACATTGTGACGTAAGTCCCTGATAAGTGAATGAATTGCACTTTGTCTGTCTAGTTTTAGAGATTGTAATGGCTTTGACTTAACATTTCAGTTTATAACACAGAACTAAAAGAAAACCTATCAAATCAATCAATATTCTGATATTGATTGATGGATTGATGACTATGTGATTACCATCATTGTATACTAAATGATGATTGGTTTTCCAACATTATATTATGTTGAATGATGACTGAATACCCAATATCGATGGGAATCGATATCTAATCAATAAAAGTGAAATTGAAACCCTGATTCACTACAACATTATTTATATCGTAATTAAAAATAATACCGAATACGTACTAAGGTTCTTCTCAACTCGCAAACTCATTCTGTAAGAAAGCTATTGGTAAAAAGTACACCTTTTCCAGTGGAGCATTGATTATGTGACTTATTGCTCTGTGCTTAGCATTTCTAAAAAGATGGAGCAAAATGCAAGACAGCAGTGGCGTATCCAGGAATTCATAAAGAGGGGGGGGGGGTAACCAATTAATTCATAGACGTATCAAAGTGTAAGTGGGGGGGAGGGTTCAAGGTGCTTGCTCCCATTCTTTTTTCTCATTTAATGTCATTTTGGTGAAAATCTGTGCTTTTAAAGCATCACAATGACCAACTTTTTATCTACTAAAATCCTGTTTTTAAACAAAAAGTTTTCTCTTTCAAGGTCATTTTAGTGAAAATCTGTGCGTATTAAAGCAACACCATCTTTTATTCAGTCTTTGGTGCAAAGTCTGTACGTTTTAAAGCATCACAATAACCAACTTTGTATCTCTAAAATCCTCTTTTCGTCAGATGGTAATTTGCCTTTAGTGCTTTAGTATTGTGATAAAATAGGTTATTCTATATTCTCCATTAAAGCGTTCACACTTTCTTGTGAAAAGGGGGGTTTGTCTCCACAGAGCTGTAGTATATCTATTACAGTGTAATAGTATAATAATAATAATAATTAATTGGATAATTATAATACATCCAACATTATTATGTTCGAAAATGAGGATAGCTTTCAGTAAATTGTTGAAAAATAGTTACAAGAAACCTGTTTCAAACACAACAAATTCATACGTTTGATCAAGTTTTCACCCCAATCAAAATACATAAGCGTTTCTGGAGGGGTATTGGGGTGATTGATTGATTAAATATGAGACGTTAAGCAATATCCCATCAATCAATCAATCACCTCAATACCTCTCCAGAAACGCTTATGTATTTTGATTGTTTTTTTTTTGTTTTTTTTGCTAAGTCTCGAGTCAACTCGCTTTCGTTCCGAGTCGCGTTTTCGTTCCAAGTCGATCAAAATAGCCAAATCGGTAGTCTTGGGGACAAGTCCACGAGTCGCACGGTGACTTGGAACGAATGTTTTATCACGTTTCAAACCACGAGGTATTTGGTGGCGAGTTGGATGATTTCATGCGACTTGACTGCTACATCGAAAGTTTTTAATGACTAAATAAATAGTTATAAGGTACATCTTATGTATAGAGACGTAAATAACACTCCAGAAATATCGGCAGAAGGTTTTAAAACAATTGATAGTGTCCTTATTGTCACGACAAATTTTTTACGCTCGTCTCAAGTTAGCGTGCATCTGCATCAGTTGGCCACCGTGGTCGCTGTTGGCCGAATGGTAAGCGCGCTTGGTTTGTACGCGAGAGGTCGCCGGTTCGAGTCATGTCTGGGAAAACTTTTTTACTTTTTACTTTTTTTTTTACTCATCCCATATTTATTGTTCACTTGTTATTTGTGACAGAAACAATTTTTATAACTTTTGAATGTACTAAATTACCTTTTTTAACTTTTCTTTGCAATTTGTTTCAGCATTTTAGGTAGGCTAGGCTTAGCCCTAGAAAACTTACGCAAATATAACAAAACAAACAATATAAAAAATATGATTAATTAAATAGAGAGTACGGCTGCCTTTAGGCTATTTGATATAAGTGAAATAATATGTAGGCCTAGTCTAGTAATCCTAGTGTGTTTTGACAGTTGATTGAAAGTGCGAATTAATAGCATCGATAGTTCGTCACAATCGATTATAGCATCGACATACTTCACAACATCGATTATTTATATCGAAATTTTATGTAACACTGTTTGTGATTGATCACTCTATGAGCTGTGGGGGCGGAGCTACAAAGTCGAGAAAAGCCAGTTGACTCGGAATATTTTCAACTCGCTTGCCGTTTCCAAACGCATGGTGGGTTTCACGACTAGTCAATTCGATCTTGCCAAGTCGCTCGCGACTTCGACTAGGTGACTTGAGTCACTTCACGACTCGAAACGAGTGAGCTCAACACCTGGCCTCCAGAAGTAAGTAATTTAACGTTAATGAAGTCTCGGATCCACTCGGGTGTCCTGCACTGATGCCTTCTGGGAGTAGAGGCTAGGTTCTGCAGGGTGCGAGTATTCGTCAGGTAAAACAAGTTCGGAACACAGTTTTACAAAAAGAACACTCGCGCCCGGCAGGACAGGATGTGATGTCCTGAGTGAGGTTGAGGCGGCTGGAAGAGGCGATAGTTGATGTCCTGCAGGATGAAAGTAAATCACAAGGAAAACTGGTTCAGGACACAGTTTTGCCTGAGACTTACTCACGCCCGGCAGGGCAGGATGTGATGTCCTGAGCGAGGTTGAGGCGCCCGGAAGGCGATAGTTCATGTCCTGCAGGATGCCAAGTAGCACAAACTTATGGAAACCTTATGGCCAACTGTAGGAGAACCAGCAGTGGAGCTTATGGACCATATGCGGTTCTGTGCAAGTGGATCGCTTATGGCTTTGGCACAACATCCAGAAGCTTTCCATAAGCGGTAAACCGCCCATGGACCACAAACCGGCCAGCCGCCTGTGGACCACAGCCGGCTAGCCGCTTATGGTCACTGCCGCCCAGCCGCTTATGGACCACTGCTGGCTAGCCGCCTGTGGGCCATAAGCGGATGCCTGTAGCAAACCCAGCAGCTTTGAGAGGAAATAAAATTCTTTTGAAAGCAAAATTCCAGCCCCAGGCGGAGAACACTAACGCTATCTGGTAGCAAACAGAGAAGGCACGCTATTTAATCATTGCAATATGTATATAAAAAAATTATAATTGCTTATCTATTCATTCGTTCCGAATATCATTTACACCAACTAGAAACAAGGTAAATGGTTATTTTATTAGGAACGTAAGCACAAATTATAATATATCGCCAACAACCGAACTCGAATTCGATGCTGCGTGGCGTCTTGCTGGTCTGGATCTGAAATGTGCAGGTACCATAACCACTCGGCTACGGTGACACTGAAGGCTTGGCGTGCTAATCCAACTCATATAGAGGAAGCGCGCATACATCTGCTTGACGAATGTCACCATGTTTATTATATTCTTTATTTATCTACGAATTGAGATTTACTTTCGACTAACGAAATTGCCAAAAAGCGTTGCTAATACCAATAATGTATACGAAACGCTCCTTGTAACATATACCATGTTTGATTTATTTATTGAATGACCTTTCAAGTAGAACTTCGTTTTGGTTTTTACTTATTTAAGAAAGATGGTGTAATACAACGGAGACAATACAATTTATCTCATACATTTAATTTGAAATAATTGTTGCGCATGTTATGATAGTCACGATAAAATAATTATTATAATTTGAAGTATTGACTAATATTAGGGCTACCCCCGGCTATTTTTATCTTTCCACAAATACGCAAAATAAAACAGTGATTCTTCTTCAGGTATAATTACAGTTGAAAACATGAGAATATAATTTATTATTTAAAATATGGCAACAACTCATTAACCCGGAAATATATTATAAAAATTACACACTGAACTATAACCTGGGTTACTTACGTATTAATCACGATATTTCGGAGAGCTCCGTCTCCTTTCTCAAGCATCGGCGGACGGGCATGGATGCTTGAGAAAGGAGACGGAGCTCTCCGAAATATCGTGATTAGTAAGTAAGTAACCCAGGCTACAGTTCAGTGTGTGATTTTATATATTTATATTATTTATATATTTCTCAGGGTCTTTAGTATTTACGTACGTACTACGTTCGCGGATTAATATCGTGTTCATTACGATAGTGTAACCGTAAGATATACTTGATATGACCAGTAAAAAAATAGTATCAGTCCTGTAGTGTAGGATTAAATACTTAATAGTGTCAATTTATTTATAGCAATGATATATCTTGCATTCATTTATATGTTGCTCAATTTATACAAACAAATATACGTATCAAAGTCGTTTAATTTGTGTGGGATTTTTTTACGTAAAATACATTATTGTCTATTCTATTTTAAACTTATTAGTGGAAACAAATCTTTATTTTAACAAGGACAACGTTTCAGAGAAAAACAGCTATTTCCGTAATTAGGTAAATAAAAACAAAAAATCATAATATTAATAACACGTCATTTAAACAAGCAAGAGTAGTAGCCAAGATAGACAAAATATTCACTATAACAAATGGTCAAATAAAGTGAACTAATCCAGCTGTTTACAAACTAATTCCTATTTATTTATATTTTGTGCTTATGGACCGCTTATGGTCCACTCGCACTCGGCCAGCAGCTGGTTTTGTGCATGTGGACCGCTTATGGTCCACTAGCACTGATCCAGCAGCTGTTTTTGTGCTTATGGACCGCTTATGGTCCACTCGCACTCGGCCAGCAGCTGGTTTTGTGCTTATGGACCGCTTATGGTCCACTAGCACTGTACCAGCTGCTGGTTTTGAGCCTATGGACCATAAGCGGATCGCTTATGGATCGGGATTTGCAGCAGTAAACCGCTTATGGACCACAAGCGGCAATAATTTTGTGCTTGTTGGATGAGAGTAAATCACAGGGAAACTGGTTCAGGACACAGTTTTGCCTGAGACTTACTCACCCCGGCAGGGCAGGATGTGATGTCCTGAGCGAGGTTGAGGCGGCTGGTAGAGGTAGTTCATGTCCTGCAGAAGAGAGTAAATCACAGGGAAAACTGGTTCAGGACACAGTTTTGCCTGAGACTTACTCACGCCCGGCAGGGCAGGATGTGATGTCCTGGACTTGGTTGATGATCCTGATGTAGTGACAGCTGAAGTCCTGCAGGATGAGAGTATTTGACAGGGGAAACTTGTTGATCAGACAGTTCCCCCAGAGAAATACTCTCGCACTACAGGACACGACGTTGAGCCCTGGACGAGGTAGATATCCTGATGAAGGTGATGCTGCTGAGATCTTGCACAACGAAAGCAGTTCACATGAAAAACTAGTTACAAGGACAGTTTTTCATGGGACATGCTTACGCCGGCAGGACAGTAGGTGATGACGATGTCCTGTACGAAGTAGATGATCCTGATGAAGGTGATGCTGAGTGAGATCTTGCACTACGAAAGCAGTTCACATGAAAAACTAGTTACAAAGACAGTTTTTCATAGGAACTACTCACGCTGGCAGGACACGATGCGATGTTCTGGACGAGTATTAACTTTTAAATAAAGCTGAACTAGTTCGACGAGGGAGCGAAGCGACTTGAGTCTTTTCATTCAAGTTAGATGGGGCAACACAAAAGAAATAATGAATAGAAAGTAGGCTGCGAAAGTCTACATTTTATTAATTAAAGACAATGGCTTTTGTTCTTGAAGAAATAATTTTTATCAAATCATGTTTTGAATGTCAGCTGCTGAATAAACAAGTGACCAAGGTACCAATCTCCATGAAATTTTGCTGGGAGATTAAGTATACCATGCAATCTTTACTTGTATTTGGACTGGCTATTTTTTACCAAGTATTATATGCATTTCAAACCATGTTCTATAATGTTATATAATACTAGGAAACGCTCAGTTGGACGCGTTGATAAGCGAGCACGTGCTATAGCTAGACCCACATTGCACATTTTTTTAAATTTTAAAATTTACGACGTTCGCGTTTCCAGTATTATTTATCACACACATAACAAAAACTTGTAGAAATACAGCCAAACCTTACACACTCAAAAGAAATGAGATCTAAAAAAAGGGCCAAGCTCATCTACCCTTCCACATTTGCGCATTCTTAATTCATAAACGTACAGTGTCCCATAACAGCATCCTCGAAAAGCTTGGCAAAATAGAATTTGCGATTATTAATTTAACGTAATAGTTTATCCAAGTTCTTTTTTTCTAATTAATTTAAACGTAATAACATCTCATTACTTTTTCTAGTTCCATTACAAAATTATTTGTTAAAATATAATATTTTATCAAAGTTGATTTAATTTCTATGGTATTAGCAGTAACAATATAGGATGTAAAATATCTAGACCCAGATTCATGTACATCCTGGGTATAGGTGGTATAACCATGGTATAACGACGGTATAAGGACTGGACCCCAATTCTTGAGTTCGTGGGAGATGAGTTGAAAACGCAATTTGAAAACGAAGTCGTTTTCGTTTTCGAAGGAATTGGTATTCTTGAACGGTATCGTGGAAAACGTCATGGGTTGTGAGTTGAAAGAGTATCACGAAATCCAAACACTTTAAAAAGATTTGCGTATAGCAAAGAGCTCGAAAAAGTTATATATTTATTCTAGATGGCAGTGCCTTCATAAACGCGGGCCAATCGAAAGACGAGTTGCATGAAATGATTTGATTGTTGCAATTATGTAAACAAACAGATGAGCAAGCTCATATTATTCGACACCTTGTGTATTGTGTGGCAGAACCACCGGGCAGAACAATGTTGTGCTGGCATAGGGTTGGCTAGGCTTGTCAAACATGTAATGTAAGTATGAATTTTACTAGTCCTATAGCCAAATGGAACTTTAGACCTACACTTTTACATTATAAATAATTTTCTACATCTGGGCCTAGGCCAGGGACGGTTTCTGATTTGTTTTATGAGAGTATAATGTCAACTTTTCTCGTTTCACACATAGAAGCAAAATTTAAAATGTCCGCCATTTGTTAACGTATCGCACTTTCCCGCCTAACTCTGCTTATACCGTCAACAAGTGTCAAGTAACTATGGTTACTTGTTGATTGTATGCCTAGTGTTTAAGGCTTATTTTAAAACCCTTATTTGGAAGCCTTCCAACAAACTTTTTCAACTTTTTTTTCAAAAGAGACTATATTTCTCTAACCTTAATGTCCATGTAAAATATGAACATTGTAGTCCCACCCGTCTGGTCAGAATCGCGGGCCGACGTATTAGATGTTAGCAGTAGTAGCAGTAGCAGTAGCTAACATCCTTAAAGTGATTTTGAGCATGTTTCAAGCCATTTTTTCACCAAGAAGGAATGGTCGTACCCCAATAAAATTTGGCATGTGTTGTCAGGTACCTAAATCCCCTCGATTGTGATAGTTTTCAAGTTCACATCACGTTACATGACGGCTGGGTAACACCTCGAAATCACCCCAACTCTGCTTGGTGTATAAGGTGCTTGAGTGTGTAGCGCACCGCGGCTTGGCTGCGGCGCCCTAACGGGCACCTAGATTATTGCCAAGGTATTTGGGTAAACCCGTGTTTAAATCTTTACTTTAAAATCCACCGCCATCTAGAGGACCTTGAGTCCTTGGGAAAACTATTTAAACTCTTTGTTGACAAATAATAGACTGCTTCCTCGAAAGTATTTTGATAACTTCTAGGTGGCAGTGCATTAGAAACTTCGCGCGTCTTTTCGTTGCCATGGCAACGTTACTTTTGTTATAATGTAATTTCCATCTACACTACGTATCGGATCAAAATAAAATTAACATATTCGTGACCGGACGGACATTCTAAATGATTTGGCTATCTCAGATTTTGTCGCCGTATGTTTGAAAAAAAAACTTTCGATTAACTTTAATGTAACTTTTTAACTTTTTGAACGATTTTGCCACAAAACTAATGGCATTCAATCGAGAACAAAGCTTGCGGATGGTGAAAATTTCAACTCGATCCGAGCCTCCCTTCGAACGTTATCGCGAGACATACAAACAAAAACAAAAAACAAAAAAACAAACAAACAAACAAAAAAACAACAAAAAAACAGTGACTATTTTTTCCGGCAGAGTCAAATGGAAACGCTCGCTTCGCTCGCTTAACAATCCAGAAATTACAAAATTCTATCCCGACCAGAGTTTGAACCCGGGTCTTCCACATTCCTGTTATAAAGGCGCCAAAGTCAACTACACTAGTAAAACGCCAAAAACGTTGTTCGATGAGTGAACGAGTCATTTGTTGAGTAGGCCCTACCTGGGAACATTTCTTTACCTCCACCCACCTAACGCAGGATCTAGCCACCCGGCATGGGTCTTTCCTCCCTAGACCATTATAGTCTGGCATGGGTGTGAATCGATTGTGCACTTTTATATACAGGCCAAATTTTTTTATGCGTATACTTCACCCCCAAATAGTCATTTTTAGACCGGTACGCAATTCGTCTCGCCATTAATTTAGCTATGGCGGCCATCTTTAAAAATGGCGCCATAGTGTAATAAGACTACCACATTTCGGGGGAATCTTGGCATGTGGCACCACTTTTTCCATTAAATCAACAATGGGGACTCAAATATGGCATCAGAATGAAAATTTCGTGAATTTCGAGGCCGTAAATTGTAAATTTTACACATTTTAAGGCAATTTTGTTACTTAATTTCACTGGTTTCTACGACAGGCGAGTTGACTGTAATAACACGTATAGAGACCATATTTTTTATGCGTGTACTAGACAGCCCAATAGTCAGTTTTAGGCCGGGAGCCCATTCGACTCTCAATCCATTTACTTATGGCGGCGATGGCGCCAAAGTGTAATAAGACTACCACATTTCGGAGGAATCTTCGCATGTGGCACCACTTTTTCCATTAAATCGACCATGGGAAACTCAAATATGGCATCAGAATTAGTATTTCGTGAATTTCGTGGCAGTAAATTGCAAATTTTACACATTTTAAGGCAATTTTGTTGCTGAATTTCACTGGTTTCTACGACAGGCGAGTTGACTGTAATAACACGTATAGAGACCATATTTTTTTATGCGTGTACTAGACACCCCAATAGTCAGTTTTAGGCCGGGAAACCATTCGACTCTCAATCCATTTACTTACTACGCAATCGACGAGTGAGTGATAGCCAACCAATGATCGATATTTTTTTATAGTAAATATAGCGATCAGTAGTATGGGCAATGATAAACGGCGGACCAACGCCAGAATCAACACGGCCGATTCAGAACAACTTTGAATTTTCATGTGTCTCGTATGTCACCAAAAAATTACTAATTCCAAAGCCAAGAACTGATGGTATGAAGTCCAAATCGGAAGTTTAAAAACTTTTGCCTTTCGCAGGAATCGAACCCTGAACCTTCTGCATTGGAAGCAGAAGGCCAAGTCTTGAGCCCACTCGTTTCAACTCAATTATAGTTCCGAGTCGCGTTATCGTTTCAAGTCGCTAAAAGTCGCCAAATCGGTAGTCTTTGGAACAAGTCCACGAGTCGATTAGTGACTTGGAACGATTTTGTATTCTCGTTTCAAACCACGAGATATTTTTTTGGTGTGTTGAATGATTTTGGTCGATTCGAGTCCCTTGACTGCCACCTCCGAAGTTTTATATGCGAAAAAATAGTTGATACAGGAGGTGCATACAGATGTAAACTACATTCAAGAAATATCACAAAGATTTTTCGTTGATCTTTTATCAATCTGTTGGTATAAGCTGTAGCCTATACTGTTCGTGATCGCTGTTAGCCGAACGGTTAGCGCGTGACTATTTTATACACGAAGGGGAACCGGTTCGGATCCCTTCTAGATAAACTTTTTTATTTATTTTTAACTACCCTACACTTAATATATATGTATTATTCTGTGTTGGCTAAGATTTTTATAATGGTGTAGTGCAAATTACTCTTAATTGCGAAGACCTATTATTACAGAAATTGACACGTGGCTTTTGTATACTTCTAGCATGCTAAAAATGTCTGCACCATTCGATAGGGGAAAACATATGGTCCATGAGCCAGCTAATCCAAACCCTCCCCCCCCCCCTGGGGCGGAAGGTTTGAAAATGGTTTCGAGAACATATTTGTATTACATTTTCATTTTTACTTGTTAGCCATTATGACTTTGGTGGGTGTACTCACTAGGGGTGACCAAACATTTTTGGCCCAAAATTTAAAAAAAATATTAACACCAATTATGTGCAAATGTTCTGGTTTTTCTTCATAATATCATTTTAATTAAATATTGCGAATTTTAGAAACAAAGTTTAGGGAGATATCATTACTATATCCGGAGATAGCACCCTATGCTGTTGTGGACAACATAGAATGTTTTCGTTCCATTATGGGCATGTGACTATTCTAATGAAAGGTCTTGATGAGTAGTTAAAAAATATGTAATTTTAAGTACATGTTTATCATGCGGTTTGGGTCAAAATCGTCAAAAAAACACTAACACTAAAACTTGCCGAATCTTAAAATATGGTCCGATAAAGTTGTATTATTTATGCAACTACAGAATAAATTGCATGTTTACTGGTACCTTGTTTTTGTTGAAATATTCTATATAAGTGTTCTGTATTATTAGATAAATTATAATTAATTAACTGCATCATTTAATCATTAAAGATGCAATCGGTATTGAAGCAAAGATAAACATAAGCTGGCTACCATATCTATCGTACAATCACATTTTCAGGCTGATATAAAACATGGGTACAATTATTTCCCAGTACAAATTCCGTACAAGACAAATTATTAGCTTACAAAAATATCGACAAAAGTTAATAGTTTCTATTACTTTTCATTGTTATAAGCGAGATGCATATTTTCCTCAAAGGACCAGTACATATACTTGGCATTATTTCATTTTGTTATTCGTAGCAACATTATAATATGCTCAGGCTCACAAGCAGGTTATTATACAAAACATATTTTAGTTTTACTGACAACATTTTAGTAGACCGTGAACCACTGTCCAAATAAATGATGTTATAATATTATTATTTACTTATTATTTAATTTTCTTGCTTAGTGTTAATTAATTGGCCAAAAAAACATTAGTGGTTTGTTGTGTCGAATTATCATTTAACTCGGGTACTAGATTGAGGCCCACTGCAACCTTGCATCAGAACTGAATTAGCATAAGCATAAGAAACACCTCAAAAAAGAAATACGATGTGTGTGTTTTTTTGTGCGTGTGTGCTCATCACATTATGTATATATCTAAGTAGAAATCGTTAGGCAAGCGACAGTAGCCACAGATTCCTTCTACACTTTGTTAAATAATTATTTCAAAATTCATATTTAGCTTCGTTCATAATTGAAATGATCAAATTATGCACATTTATATCATTGACTGTGTATTTTTGTATTATTGACAGATTTTATTTTTGTCGTGTAGGTCTTACATCTTTTTTATTTCGTTAAATAATATATTTCCCAGGTTTGGCTTCTATAATGGACACACCTAGTGGGGTAACTCAACAAAACCCATCTAGGGCTATTCGGTTACAAGTCGACATCACAAAATACCATGCAATAAAGCATTATGCATAAATATTAGTACCATTACATTGACATTAAAAAAGTGGCGTAAATGCTACCTACCACAGGTATTTAGCATTACAAGTGTAAACGATAGGAATAATAGAGGTAGGGTGCATCTTAGTTGATCCCCTAATATAATTTAAACTTTATACAATATTTAAATGTATAGTAGCATGATTTAGATCATTTCTCATGTTCTATAAACTAAACTCAATGATAATATACAGCATTTTAAACTATTTTATAAATAACAGACAATCCCATATTGTATACAAATACAATCAACTTGGAAACCCATAGTGGCTATACAAAACCAACATATTGTTAGCCATGCACATCTAAAGCATAGCAGCAATAGTGATATTATAGTAAATTTGTTCTTGCCATACCAACCAAAGTGGATTAATTTGGTGATAAATGGCATTCAAATTAATGCTGCTAGATTTAAGATATAGATTTGTCATCCTTTGTACAACCCTGAAAAGTAGAATAATTAATTTTATATGAGACCACAATTCGATAGGGTACAACGAAAAATATCAATGTTCGGTTCATTTACGAGCAAAATTTGTAATTTGTTATTTTTTGCGGAGTGAAATTAAATTACTTCTGGTGGGTATAAGCTGCCAAAGAAATGGAAAAGAAGAAAGAAGAAGAATATAAAGAAGCTTGAAAAAAACCTTTAATTATTTTAAGACCTTCCGAAGACGCTTCCAATCAAAATTTAATTTTTCATTTTTACATTGGATACTTTGGTCGCCCTTGGTGGTTACACCCGACCGATAAGAAGAAAGTTTGTTACATTTATGATAGAAATCGACTAAGGCTGTGCGAATCCACGAAATTCGGAATCGAGTCAATTTTAGCAGATTCGAGTCAAGGATACTATGGGTACGTTCCGAATGATGCTCCCACGCGCCCACAACACCCAGACATGCCCAAGATACCCGAGGCGTTGTGATGGCGGCGGTGTTTACGGAATGCTTTGGGAACGCCCAAGCTTCAAGTTAGCATCATTCAGAACGTACCCTACTAGGAAAACGCTTAAGTCCCGCCGCGTTGTTGGATGAGCGTAATTGGTGCATTGAGCTACCATGTGTTATGCGGATTTTCTGTTGTTCTGTGAAAAAATTAGTACTAAGTTGAAGATTTTTTTAAATTAAATAAAAAATAAACTTTAATTTTTAATTTTTTTAATTAATCGTATGAATTTTTAAAAATTGAAAAAACGAAAAATTGCGATTTTTATAAGAAATAATTATTCGATTGCGCTCAAATTTCACACGAATATATAAATTCATAAAATTAAGGTTCTGTGAAAAAAGTATTACAATAAAATAAAGCATGTAGGTGTTATAAGTAAAAAAATTGTTTTAAAAAAGAAAAAACCCACAAAATTTATATTTTCATGAAAAATAATTTTTCGATTGCGCTCAAATTTCACACGGATATCTTAATTCATAAAATTAAGGTTCTGTGAAAAAAATCATGAAAATCGGATTAAGCATGTAGGTGTTATAAGTAAAATAAATTTTCAAAAAATCGAAAAAAATCGTAAAATTGCGATTTTCATGAGAAATAATTTTTGATTGCGCTCAAAAACGTGGCAGTTCTGTGTTCAGAGATTTCGAAGGCCTCCATAAAATTTCATCGCAAACGGAGTATCGGTTTAGCCGGAATCGTGCTGACAAACACACAAAAATACAGAAAAAAAAGAAAGAAGGAAAAAAAAAAAAACATTCCGGATTTTTTTCTCCAGTGTAGTGAAATGAAATCTTCGCTTCGCTCGCTACGCTTACCCAATTATACACTTTATTCGAGTTTTCGAAGTATTCGAAAAGTTGAATTTCCCGACGTTTACCCGCCGTTTTTCCGCGTGTATCAGGAGGCCAAGTCTTGAGCCCACTCGTTTCAACTCACTTATCGTTGCGAATTTTCGCGATATTTTAGTTGATACCGCGAACTAGTGGCGAAATTAGTAATTATGTCTTTAAACGCGAATTAGGTCACGAAATTTCAAACGGCTTTTTTCAAAGTTTTGGTGGAGGTGCCGGGTAGGCAGTCAAAATTAAATTAATCCTGAGCTCCTGGCTGGTACATATGGTGGATGTGCCGGGTCATAAAGCGCAATTGTGAGATCGTAATAATCGTTTGTACGCGAGTAAGCTCAAAATACTTCATATCAAAATATACGACGATCGCTTGGAATGCGGGAGACCCGTGGTTCGAATCCCGGTTGGGGCGGACTTTTTTAATTTCTGAATCGTAGTAAATAATAACAATTACACCAACGGGAGTGTTTCTCGACCAACCAAATCGAGAAATAAACCCTCGCTCATACCTGCGTAAAGGTAATGTTTGGTGGTCAGTTCAAAGGCAACAGTTATTCGTTGCAGTACTGTTCCATCCATTCAGATGTATAATGAAACTACAATTCAGAGATTAGATTATAATGTACCCGTCCTGATGGTCTAGTGGTTAAGACGCTCGCCTGGAATGCGGGAGACCCGTGGTTCGAATCCCGGTTGGGGCGGACATTTTTAATTTCTGAATTGTAGTAAATAATAAAATATTGACATTACACAAAAATGCATAATTTCGTAATTTTGGTGGAGGTGCCGGGTAGTCGAAATATAATCTGGTGGTGGTTCATCATAAATTGTCCTGGAATTTGTGATAGGCCCCTTATACTGATAATTTTAAACGAGGCTCGTTTTTTTGTATTTTTTTTAAGCAGTGCGTTATCAAATTGGGTTTTTGGTAAACAACGAAAGATCGCGAAATTTTATTTTTAAGACGCGAATTTTTAAACTAAAAAAAAAACATTTTTGCACATCTCATAACGATACGCTACGCTAAATTCCATTGGAAGAGATTCGGATTCGCTTCGGATTCGCGAATCTTCGGAAAGATTCGATTCGGATTCGAAATGAAAAACATGGATTCGCACACCCCTAAAATCGACAGATATTTATTTTTACGGTGGGTAGTTCGGTCATCCCTGGTGGGTACATCAACCAAAACCATTGTTTTACAAGCAGAAAGTTATATAACGTACCTAAAACCACCCTCATACCTTCCGCCCTGCGTAGGGGAAGGTTTACGAAGAGTCGAAGAACCCTTTACGACCGAAATGTATTATTTTTCATTTTTACAGGAAGTACTCTGGTCACCTCTGGTGGGTACACCCACCAAAACCGTGACGGCTAACAAGCGGAAATCAAAAGTCGATATAGAAGTACCTTAAAACACCCTTAGACCTTCGACTTAGGTGTGTGGCAGATTTAGGAAAGTTTATTACGCTAGAAATTGAAAATTATTTTTTTCGGATGGTACTTTGGTCATCCTTAGTGGGTACACCCACCCTAAACCATGATGTCTTACAAGCTAAACAAAAATTTAATATATATTAAAGTACGTCAAACCACCCTTAGACCTTCCGCTCTGCGTCAGGGGGAGGTTTATAAAGTTCCCATTACCACCGAAATTCTTTATTTTTTTATTTTTAGTGGGTACTTTGGTCGGTCACCCCCGGTGGGTACACACACCAAAAGCCAAAACCACGTTGGCTAACAAGCGGAAATTGAAAGTCATTATATAAAAGTACCACCCTCAGACCATCCGCCCCAGGGGGGGGGGGGGGGGAGGTATGGCTACAGTCGGCTCATGGTCTAATAGGATCAGATTACCAGGATTATTATTATATTAGGGTTGCGTCTGGGCCTGCAGGTTTTATTTATTTATTATTTATTTAACGTCTATCCTATTCAGTTATAAAAACTGATTTACAAAGGAGGACAACTAAATAAATCTAATTACATAGATGCAGAAACAACAATAAACTACATTTTCGTAATATTTGAAATAGTAGCATTACAAGAACAATGCATGAAACACAACAATTTTGGTAACAAATAAAATGATATTATAATATAATATCATTTATATGCATTTAATGAATGAATCAAATATAAAAAAGGGTGGAGAATGAAAAGAAAAGAAAAGAAAAAATGGAAAAAAGAAAGAAAAAGAAAGAAAGAAAAAAAAGAAGAAAAAAAACATTAAAAAAGAAAAACGAAAAAAAAAAACTGATTTATTAGACGATCCCACTCAAACGAATATGAGGTTTGCCAAAAATCAGGAACAGCAAATCAGGGAGTATAATCAAAAACTCTCGCAGAAGAAACCACCGAACGTGAAATCTTTATTCTTGTGTTCAATCTTCATTTTTGTGTTCAAATCTTGATAACATTTTAGTCCAAAAAATCTTGACTCACATATATAATTATATCAGATATATAATTATTTAAAATTGTTCATGTCAAACTGATCACAGCAATGATACAGGACACCTAACTCAAGTTGGCTCGGTCGCTTTGGTTTACTGTCCCCCACTGAAAATTAGTTATGTGACTTGAGTGGGTAGACTCTAAATACGGATTTATTTATTTATAAAAAAAAAGTTGAAGTTCCGGTAATCGAACCCCGATTGGTTTGCTAAAAAGCAAAAACACTAACCACTACGCCAGCAGATACGATGCAGTTCTCTCCCGTCTGGGCCCGGGGTAGAATTGGCCCAGAGCACAGCTCTGCTAATCGCACAAGGTGATTCAAGAGAAAAAGTCCACCTCGCAAACATCAGCTAGAAAGAGAGGAGTATGTTACTTCTCGAATCTAGAGGCGAGCTCTGGCAATCGTCGTCTGGGACACCTCACCTTTCCCTTGACGACCTCCCCGGCGACGATGACAAAAGACTATGACGACCGCGACCCGAGAACCCCCCGTTCTCCCCCTACCCGTGGCTGGTTTGGGCCCCTACTCCCATATCGCCTAGGCTAGAGTGGTGCATTATGACCTAACGGTTGACGCGTTTAAATCCAAATAAACAAAATTTCTCTTCTTTAAGCATAAGTAGATATATTTAAGGTTAAGGATTGGACCTTATGGGCTATTAATTTATAAATAATAAAGGTAATAATGATATTTTAATTAAGTTAAAACGTTTTATATTGAACAACTTTACTTTCCATGCATTATGACAACAGCAAGTAGGGGAATTAAGTTTCACAGATTTAGTTCCAGGTTTGCACCATAGCTTTTTCTTGTCGACTGAAAGTCATGTCCTAATTTTGTCAATGTCACTTGTGACTTGGTGGGACTCAAGACTAACAAACCAAGTCACAATTGCTGGCAGGTAACATAGAATGAGTGACTTGACTCACTTCTCGGCTAGAAACGAGTGGGCTCAAGACACAGACGCTAATCACAAGCTTTGTGCCACTAGACTAACGAGCCACACAACATCTTGGACAAGGAACAGGAAATGGATAGAGATATTGGAAACGTACCCGCGTGGAATTCAACCGATATTTCGAGGGTGAGTGACGTGACGTGACGTGAACAAATCCTGCTAGATGACATAATGAATCTCGTTCAACTTGTACAGAATACAGTTTGACGGGTTAAATCTGTCGTCGGCAAGGCGATATATATAAAAAATAACTAGGAAAACGCTAAAGTCCCGCCGCGTTGATGGATGAGCGTTTTTGTAGTTTTAGTTTGCGTGGGACCACTTTTCCTTTGCAAGTGCTTTGTGAATGCATTGTAGGTGATTGTTGTCAAGTTTCTATTGTTACTTGTTAATTGTTATTATAAACCTCGAAAAAACTCATATTAAAACCTTTATTTCTATGGATTCTGGATATTTTTTTCAACTTTTTCTTTCAAAAAGCAATACATCACCATTACTTTAATGTCCATGTGAAATATGAACGTTGTAGCCCCACCCGTTTGGTCAGAATCGGCCCAAATGTCACGAAAATATCGCACTAAAAATCGAAAAAAAATCGTAAAAGTACGATATTCATGAGAAATATTTCTTCGATTGTACCCAAAAACGTGGCAGGTCTAAGTTCAAAGATTTCGAAGGTCTCCAGAAAATATCATCGCAATTGGAGTATCGGTTTAGCCGGAATCGTGTTAACAAACACACAAAAATACAAACGGAAAAAACAAGAAAAACGAAAAAAAAATCGTAAAATTGCGATTTTCATGAGAAATAATTTTTCGATATCGCTCAAAATGATGGCAGTTCTAAGTTCAAAGATTTCAAAGGTCTCCAGAAAATTTCATCGCAATTGGAGTATTGGTTTAGCCGGAATCGTGTTAACAAACACACAAAAATACAAACAAAAACAAAAAAGAAAAACGAAAAAAATCGTAAAATTGCGATTTTCAAGAGAAATAATTTTTTGATCGATTTTTCCTACGGTGCAGTTCTAAGTTCAGAGATTTCGAAGGTCTCCATAAAATTTCATCGCAATCGGAGTATCGGTTTAGCCGGAATCGTGTTCACAGACACACAAAAATACAAAAAAAAAAGAAAGAAAGAAAAAAAAAACATTCCGGATTTTTTTCTCCAGTGTAGTAGAATGGAATCTTCGCTTCGCTCGCTACGCTCATCCAAAAATAAATTGTATTTAGAGTCTACCCACTCAGTTGTATAACTGATTTTCAGTGGGGGACAGTAAAACAAAGCGACCAAGCCAACCCTGTAGGCCCCGACGCAATCGACGAGTGAGCGATAACCAACGAAAGATCGATATTTGTAATAGGAAATATAGCCATCAGTGGTATGGACAGTGTGAACACCCGCGGATCAACGCCAGAATCAACAAGGCCGATTCAGAACAACGTTGAATTTATTATGTGCCTCGTTGCTAGGACGGCTCCAAAGTCACCGTTTACAAACTCCTACAAAAACTGATGGACTTAAGTCCAAATCAGAAGTAAAAAAAACTTCTGACTTTGACGGGAATCAAAGTCAAACCCTGGCTCTTCTGCATTGGTAGCAGATACATTATAACCACAAGACCAACGGTGCTGTGTATATGGCTATATATATATGAATAGTAGCTTAAATACTAAGTATCTGCTCACTGCTGTAATTTTACAAGCTGGTCGACGAGAATGTAATACAAATCATCAACACGATCAAAGACAGCTCAACTATTGTCCAACCACCGTCAGCGATATATACAGTGTTTTTTACTTGTGATTTGCCATTCAAAGTGTGTGTTATTGTGTCCGTGGATCGCTGAACCAGGGCCTTCATTTACAGACCACTCATTTGTTATCTTTAACACGGTCCTCCATTCACTCCAGAGTTTCATTTTCATCTTCATGTATCACCCATTCATCTCTTGCCCCAACATAATTTTTATATATATATATATATAACTCACACACACAGCATATATATATAATATAAAGCTCGTTATCCCGATTCTGCGCTGGTGGCTGTTGGGAAGTTGAAATGGTAAAGCAAATAATGCTTTATAAGTGGATAGAGGAAATACTTAAAAAAGTGTAAACAGCTAGATGCATAGAATCTTCTCATGACCCGTATCAGTACAAATGATTGATATACTTAAGTGCCTTGGGTCTCATAATTATGCTTTTGCGTATGTGATGACCGATATAGACACAACATGATTGATGAACTAAGCCAAACGTAAGGAAAAGTGGGGCGTCCCAACGCAACGGGACAAGGCCAGTGCTGGACAGATCCAGCCACCGGCGACTCGAGATGACAACACCCCCGCGCAGATACCGGACACCTTCGGTGTGTGTCGGGGAAGTACAGGAGGGGTAAGGGGAGGGAGGGTAAATTGCCTGTTTCCTCGCCTTTTACGATTAGCATAGGCATATGCTCTGGACCAAATTCTACCCCGGGCCCAGACGGGGGATAATTTACGATACAAAATTCAACCAGATCTCAAGCCATTTATTTATTTTCCCACTATTAGGCTTAGTAGGAAGGTTGGCAGGAAAGGGCAATATGCCCCAAGCACAAGGTGTCTGCCAACCTCTACACAACAAAATGTGAGAATAAACAAGCACTTATAAAACAGAAAATAAAAATATAAAATTTGACAAACATAGTAGAGACAAATTAACAAAACATTAACAATTCACGATATCAAAATAATAAAATAAATCTAAACAATAATAATGTATGTAGTCGAGTTATTTGGATGAGCGAAGCGAAGATTCCGTTCTACTACACTGGAGAAAAAATCCGGAATGTTTTTTTTCTGTACTAGGAAAACGCTTAAGTCCCGCCGCGTTGTTGGATAAGCGGAATTGGTGCATTGAGCTGCCATGTGTTGTGCGGATTATCTGTTGTTCTGTGAAAAAATCATTACTAAGTTGAAGATTTTTTTTACATTAAATTAAATTAAATAAAATAAAAAATTAACTTAAATTTTTATTTTTTTAAATTAATTGTAATTAAAAAAAGGGAAAAATCGTAATATTGAAATTTTCATAAGAAATGATTAATAAAGCATGTAGGTGAAATGTCAAAGAATTGTTTTAAAAAAGATAAAAAACGTAAAATTTAGATTTTCATGAGAAATAGTTTTTCGATGCACTCAAATTTCACACGAATACCTTAATTCATAAAATTAAGGTTCTTTGAAAAAATCATTAAAATCGGATAAAGCATGTAGGTGTTATAAGCTGAAGAATTTTTTTAAAAATCGAAAAAAATCGTAAAATTGCGATTTTCATGAGAAATAATTTTTTGATTGCGCTCAAAAACGTGACAGTTCTTGGTTCCAAGATTTCGAAGGCCCCCATAAAATTTCATCTTAATTGGAGTATCGGTTTAGCCGGATTCGTGCTAACAGACACACAATAATACAAACAGAAAAAAAAGAAAGAAAAACATTCCGGATTTTTTTCTCCAGTGTAGTGAAATGGAATCTTCGCTTCGCTTATCCAATTATCGAAGCGAAGATTCCATTTCACTACACTGGAGAAAAAAATCCGGAATGTTTTTTTTCTTCTTTCTTTTTGTATTTTTGTCTGTCTGTAAACACGATTCCGGCTACACCGATACTCCAATTGCGATGAAATTTTCTGGAGGTCTTCGGATGCTCTAAACTTAGAACTGCCACGTTTTTTAGTGCAACCGAAGAATTATTTCTTATGAAAATTGCAATTTTACGATTTTTTTTAAATTTCTTCAACTTATAACACCTACATAATACATCCGAATGTAATGATTTTTTCAAAGAATCGTAATTTTATGAATTGATATATTCGTTTGAAATTTGAGCGCAATCGAAAAATTATTTCTTATGAAAATCACAATTTTACGATTTTTTTTCGATTTTTTATGAATTAATATATTCGTGTGAAATTTAAGCGCAACCAAAAAATTATTTCTCATGATAATTGCAATTTTGCGATTTTTTTTTTTTTTTTAATTTCTTCGACTTATAACATCTACGTGCTTTATCCGATTGTAATAATTTTTTCATCGAACCTTAATTTTATAATTTAATATATTCGCGTGAAATTTTAGCGTAATCGGATAATTATTTCTTATGAAAATCGCAATTTTGTGCTTTTTTCGTTTTTAAACAATTACGCTCAACCAACAACGTGCCTGAAAAAACGTTTACGAAGCTTCCAAGTAGCTCTATTGAACGCAGACATATCGAGATCGTGTATCTAATCGGATAGTGAATTGATTCAAATAAATTTCGGCAGCTCGGCAGTACAACCCACTTATGTAGGCACTGGTTCAGGCAAATAGTGGCGTGATGGACTGGGCCTGGTGATGTCTTGAATCTCGAAGGTTCTAAGACACCCGATGGAATGGGCCATGGTCTACACAGCCAGTTACCATCTTTTTGAAGAACTAAACGTCCACTTGCTTCATGAGTTGTTCAATGGTGATAAGGCGACATTTGACTACGACCGGCACGACGCGTATAAGCACTAGTCTCTGTAAACCATAATGTCTGGTGGCACGATTTTGAATTATTTCCAACTTGCACATATTGTCCTTTGTTGTTGGATGCCACGCTGGTAGGCCATGAGTGATAATTGGCTAACCAGCGCTAAGTATGCGGTGTGAAGGGTCTACTTGAGTTAGGACATCATACAGGTGACAGGTTATACATTTGGATACGAAAGCGAAATACAGGCATCAAAATAGTGTTGAAAATTAAAATTAAACTGTCATTAAAATATCTAAATCGAGATGTAGTAAAAATTTTAATAAATAAAAATTGTTAGTTTGGCTGGATAAACAATTTTTATTTGTAAACAAAATAATATATACCTTTATTTATGAAATTGTCCAACCAGATGCAATATAGTTGCCACGATTCAAATCGATCCATTAACACATCGCAAAATGTCTGCTGGAGCACAGCGGTTAGGTTATAATGCGACACATTAGCCTGGGGGTATAGGCAGAAATGGGCAGTATTGAAAATACATGTAGGAGAGGAGTATACATGAAATACTTACTGTTTTAAAAAGTATTTGTATCTTTGGTTTATTATTCACCACTGACAATCAGTTACATGACTAAGTGGGTCGACTCCAAGTAAGAACTTAATTAACTTAAAAGAGTGTTCACGAGACAGACATGTACACGGCACGCTTAAAAGCACTCAAATTCAGATGTACAACGCTCTAGAGAAAAATTGAAACGACATGCGAGAATTCTAAAATGCACAAGACACAGATATTTTTATGCAGAAGAACATACAACAAACAGAATTGATGTATGTAATAAACCCTACTATACACCATTGTTACGTATGAAGTCGACGCAACAGGAAAAAAGAAGAGGTTGTTCCTACCGCGTTGACTTTACGCTTAACAATGGTGAATAGTAGGGTTTATTACATAAAGCAATTCTGTTTGTTGTAAGTTCTTCTGTATAAAAAATATCTGTGTTTTGTGCATTTTAGAATTCATGCATGTCGATTCAATTTTTCTACAGAGCGTTGTACATTTGAATTTGAGTGCTTACAGGCGTGGCGTGCCAAGGTCATAATTGTCTAGTGAAGACTTTGTATTTCAAAATACTCAATTTAAATGTACCTTTGTATTTTCAAAATACATTGTATGCATGGGAAGTTAAATATTACAAAGAGTTAGGCCTCAAAAGTAACATTTCAACAACAATTCAACATTTTTCAATGTAAAATGATGATTATTTCCTAGGTAACCAGGATTCGGACAGAGTCCATTTAAAAAATAGCTAATCGCCAAAGCCTGCAAATTTTACTCGCATTCTGGACCATGTTTTTCCTCTAATTTTCATCAAATTTTCATCAACTTTAGGATATTGTTCAGGGAGGATGTGCTAATTGTCTAATCCGACAACATTTCCACAATTCACATTTATGTTTCCTTTTCTACACTAGGAAAACGCTAAAGTCCCGCCGCGTTGATGGATGAGCTTTTTAAAGTTTTTAGTTTGCGTGGGATATCTTTACTTTTGAAAGTGCTTTGTTTTGCTGCCTACACATTGTAGGTGATTGTTGTCAAGTTTCTATTGTTACTTGTCAATTGGTATTATTTACCGTAAAAAACTTATATTAAAAGCTTTATTTCTATGGATTCTGGCTAACTTTTTAACTTTTTCTTTCAAAAGGTACTACATCACTATAACCTTAATGTCCATGTATAATATGAACGTTGTAGCCCCACCCGTTTGGTCAGAATTGGCCCAAATGGCACGAAAATATCGCACAAAAAATAAAAAAACTTATATTAAAAGCTTTATTTCTATAGATTCTGGCTAACTTTTTTAACTTTTTCTTTCAAAAGGTACTACATAACCATACCCTTAATGTCCATGTATATATGAACGTTGTAGCCCCACCCGTTTGGTCAGATTGGCCAAATGGCACGAAAATATCGCACGAAATAAAAACAAACTTATAATTAAAAGCTTTATTTCTATGATTCTGGCTAACTTTTTTAACTTTTTCTTTCAAAAGGTACTACATAACCATAACCTTAATGTCCATGTATAATATGAAACGTGTAGCCCCACTCGTTTGGTCAGATTGGCCAAATGGCACGAAAATATCGCACAAAAAACGAAAAAATCGTAAAAGTACGATATTCATGAAAAAATTGTCTCGATTGTACCCAAAAACAATACACCTCTAAGTTCAGAGATTTCGAAGGTCCCCTCCAATTTTCATCAAGATCGGATATTATGCCGTTTGCCTGGTAGAGAGTTAACAAACAAAATAAAACACCCGAGCTAAATTTTTTGGGGGGGTCAGTGATATTGAAGTCTTCGCTTCGCTCATCCAATTAGCTTGGCAAAGTACTACCACATGTCTCTTTACTTCACATGTGTATTTCCAGTTAATTAAAAAAATAAGTAATTAGACAAGAAAGCGGAGCGACTGAGGATTTCCATTCAAATCAAACGGCGCTTATTCTGTTCTTCTGTACGTGCGTGTGTGTGTACGTCAAAAATCAGCCGAATCTAAACAGATTGCGCTGAAATTTTAAACAGTCATCCGGTACGAGTTAACTGAGAACTACTAACAAATCAGCTAGATCCATTGCGATTTTATTAATCCTACAAGAAATAATAAATTGGAAAATAGCCTGCAAATAAGTAGGAATTATTTTTACGACAATGGTTTTGTTTTTGAAAAAATATTTTTTGTTTGTTATTTGTCAGGCTGTGACCAGGGGGGGGGGGACCAGGTCTCCCACATTTCGGTTAAAGGGCGCCTTAACCAACTAGACTAGGAAAACGCCAAAGTTGTTGTTAGACGAGTGAGCGAGTCATGTGTTGAGTACCTGGGAACATTTGCATTTATGTAAATGATAATTATATATTGGTATAAATAATAGGGTTTTTAAGTTTAGTTGGTACTATAAGGGCGCGTCAACTGTAAGGTCATAATGCGCCACTCTAGCATATGATTGGCTAGGGAGGCCTTAGGTAGGGGGGGGGGGAAGAAATGGAATGTTTTTGGGTACCCAACACTTGGCTTACTCACTCGTCTAACAACGACTTTGGCGTTTTGCTAGTATTTTGAAAATATACTAGACAAACGCATATTATCCTTCTTAAACAACTATCTAAAATTTTACAATCTTTTGGTGTAAATAATGGTTCAAAAGCGTTCCAGAATAAAACGCATTCTGCATTGTTAAGCTTTCTGCTTGGTTTGATAGTGAATTCCTTAGCCTTATTGGGTCATGTGTGTTAAAATTTTTGCATTTATAAAATATTTTTATTTATATTACAAAAAAAGCATGTGTCTTAAAATAAAATAATATTAATGGCCCTGTAAAGTTGCATTACCCTCCCATAAATTAGGTTTCGGCATACTTAAAAATATTTTTTAGAAAATTGGCACATCTGATAATAATCAATCACGATCATCCACATCACAAAAATAATTATGTAGGCCTACAATTAAAATAAATTATGTTGAAAATCTAACAGTATGTTTAATTCACTGATTAAGCTTACCAATGATGATTTTTGCAATGTATTTTGTATTTTCAGTATTTTCAAATTTCAATTGTATTTTTGTATTCAAATACAAATGTTGTCAATGTATTTGTGTGTTGTATTTGAAAATACTGAGTTTTGAAGTATTTTGTGTTTCAAATACTATTCCCCATCTCTGGATATAGGGAGAACAGACCCGTGCGCGTCAGATCCAACCATAGGCAAAGGGGAGTAAAGGGGGTACTTCTCACGACATCACAGTATAGTCTTTTGTCATCGTGCGTGTTGTTGTTATAGTCGTTAAATGGAGGAGAAAGAAGTAAAGCTCGTCTTTAGTTTTAGTTAGTAAAATACTTCCCTTCTTGGTACGTTATGTTTCGCGTAATTATTGTCTTTGCCTATTTTCTCGCCTTTTACTATCCACGAAGGAACGCTTACTAACAAATTCTACCCCGGGTTCAGACAGTGACAACATAAGTAATAAAGTTTAAAAAAAACTATGGTATGGCTAGATGGCTTCCAAGAATCTTGGGACAGCAGCTCTTCTATGACGACGAAGTAGATGACGCCCTGGAAAACAACAGTATTGCTCACGTGGTACTAGTATAAAACACAGTACAAGAAATACTTGTGTTTTACAGTACCATTGCATACTAGTTAAAGATTGCACAACATACAAGATAGACAACTAAACAATTTCATGAAATTGACATGAGTATTCCTCCTTACCTTATATACTACAAAATTATATTAATTTACGGGAACAGAAACCAGAGTTAAACGCATATTAATAATGTGGAAAGATTTTTCAATTCCTGGGCTATAGTGGACGTATAGCAGACCAACAGCGCTAGATGACGAAGGCGAACTTACGAAGCTAGTAGAAAACGTCCAGCTGAACATCAGCGTTGTTCTTCCTTTACACTAGTATAGAACCCAGTTTAAAGAAAGACAAACTGATATTCAACAGGACCGGATGTCTCGAGTCTTGAATCCAGTGGTTAATTTCAGGGCGGACGCGGGCGGACTCGTCCACTCACTCTTTTTTCGTAGGCGGACGCGTCCGCCCACTTCTTTTTTGAAAATAAGGTTTTCTGGTTTTTGCACTACACAACGATAGTATTTCGGTATTGCATTCAGTTCCGTATTTTTTCTGAAACGCTCAGAAATCACTCTAAAAACCCTTAAAAAATTTCGTCTGCGGCGCTGTGGTTGGGGGGCTACCCCCCAACCCCCTGCTGTTTTTGCCTTAAATCGCTTGTCCAGCAAACTTTACTTTGAAATATGGTACCCTACCCACGACCTCGCCCTCCCCGGCGACCCCCCCCTCCACCCCCCCGAGGAAGGAGATCGTCAAGCGTTTACCCACTATTATTTTAGAAATTAACAACTGCTTGAATCTTGAGAAGACCAGCGCTGCTCGATGACTTGACATATGAAAATACCCTGCAGGGAGACAGTATCATCCAGCTCTGTACTAGTATAATGCACAGTACAGAGAGAGTAATACTGACGCCCTGCAGGGCAAGAGTCTCGAGTTCTGGATGTTGAGAATTTCTTGATGTGCTAGAAGATGGTGATAGTTGAATATACCCTGCAAAGCGGGAGTACAACTCACTTTACACTGTTGAGACAATACAGAATAAAGAGAGAAGTACTGTCGCCCCACAGGGCAAGAGTCTTGAGTTCTGTAGCTGGAGAAGTTCTGAAAGATGGTGCTAGTAGAATATGTCCTGTCGGACGTCAGAATGTCCTCTCTATACTGGTTCAGGCCTCAGGGCACAGTGTAAAGCAAGACATACTGACGCCCAACGGGGCCAAATATCTCGAGTCCTCTTCCTGGCTCAATGAATGAGGCAGATGTCATGAAATTCCCTCAGAATATCGTGATGCTCGATACATAATATTTCATATACATTTCATTTTATATGAGGGTCACTCTTCACTAATAATTGTTGTCACTCTCTAAAAAGGTGGTGTGGTGTGGGAGGACGTGCTGCTGCTGTGCTGCAATAAACACAGGAACAGTACACAGCCTAGAAGTGTCCCTAGGGGGAGGAGAGGGGGGGGGGAGTGTTTGCATCTACAGTTATTGTATAGGTAGTCAGTCATAGATTTAACCTTCCAGAGAGGTTCGTTTAAAATATATAATTTTATGAAGAAACAGTAAAATTAAAAGCTATGTGTAAACACCTCGATGATAAAAATATTAATTATACTATAAAATAACGTTAAAAGTTTCAACACCTTGTAATATAGGTAGTGTTCAAACGTTTTAAATCTGTTTGATATAGTAGAATAATAAATTTGTATACCTTTTCAATACCTTGTAGTGAAGGATAGGAACCAGGCTTAAGGCTTAAGCTTGATTATTGAAGTACAGCAAAACACGCAAAATGGCGCATATGGCACCTTACAGGGTCAACCCACGAGCAGCATTCGTGCTAAAGCCACAAAAGATTTTCTTTTAATGAAACTCGCAAGTAAAATCATGTTCGTGCTCTTGAGTCTCCCTTCAGAAAAATGATGTTTGGTTGTTTAGCGTCTGTCGCAACCACACCATGGATTTGGATTTGTACTTCGTTTCGCTCGTAGTCTTCCCTCACTCGTAGCCTGGTAGATAGCTTCCTCGAACGAGGTTTAATGTCCCGAAGAGGGCTGGGTTTATAAAATACAGCTCTACCTCAAGACATTAAACCCCGGCCAAGAGATCAAGCCCCCCCCCCACTTCCTAATTATATCTTGGCCTCCTATCCTCTACATCTCTAAATATTATACCACATTTAGTAATTTCTTCACCCTTGTGACCCCGACTGGGCCCTGTGTAATGAAACATCTTTACCCCCAGCGGGACATTACCACTGTACGAGCTCGCTCGAGGCTCCTAACCTAACTCCCTTACCTAACCGGTTTCCTCTCAAAGTGCGAGACTAGTAAAGCGAGACGTAATTTGCATGAAGTTTAGATAAGTAAAACATATATTTACCCAATCAGAATAAAACATTGAATCTAAATATCTAGTTTATTTTAATACTAGGCCGCTTCGCGAACGCTTTTTCTAGTCGCGTTGATGGATGAGCTTTTTTGGAATATTTCTGTCCAATGATTACGTTTTTATGTGGAATCTCCTTACTTTTTCTATAGTTACTTGATATTACTTGTTCATTATACACCTGTAAAAGGCTTATATTAAAACCTTAATTTCTATGAATTTTGACCAACTTTTTCAACTTTTTCTTTCAAGAGGCACTACATCACCATAATATTTATGTCAATGAAAATATGAACGTTGTAGCCCCACCCGTTTGGTCAAAATCGGACCAAATATCACGAAAATATTGTATTAAAAAACGGAGAAAAAATCGTAAAAGTACGATTTCCCAAAAACCCAAAAACAATCAGCTCTAAGTTCAGAGATTTCGAAGATCCCCTCCAATTTTCATCGAGATCGCATATTATGCCGTTTGCCCGGTAGAGAGCGAACAAACAAATAAAAAAAACTAACAAAAACAAAACACCCGAGCTATTTTTCTTGGGGTAACGTAAGTAAACTAGGAAAACGCTAAAGTTCCGCCGCGTTGATGGATGAGCTTTTTTGTAAGTTTTTAGTTTGCGTGGGACCACTTTTCCTTTGCAAGTGCTTTTTGAATGCATTGTAGGTGATTGTTGTCAAGTTTCTATTGTTACTTGTTAATTGTTATTATAAACCTAAAAAAAAACTCATATTAAAACCTTTATTCTATGGATTCTGGCTAACTTTTTCATCTTTTTCTTTCAAAAAGCAATACATAACCATTACCTTAATGTACATGTAAAATATGAACGTTGTAGCCTCACCCGTTTGGTCAGAATCGGCCCAAATGTCACGAAAATATCGCACTAAAAATCGAAAAAAATCGTAAAAGTACGATATTCATGAGAAATATTTCTTCGATTGTACCCAAAAACGTAGCAAGTCTAAGTTCAGAGATTTCGAAGTTCCCCTGAAATTTTCATCAAGATCGCATATGCCGTTTGCCCGGTAGAGAGCGAACAAACAGAAAAAAAAACAGCCGAGGTAATTTTTTTGGGGGGACAGTGAAATTGAAGTCTTCGCTTCGCTCATCCAATAATAACAAATGTTTTGATATAGATATTGTGGCTTGAAATGTCCTGTTTTGGAATATACTGCGAAACGCGCTGTATCGTTATTCCAATATGACGAATTCGGACCCTACGCGGACGATTGCACAAGATTTTAGACAACTGCATTGAACTCGGCTGCGCAAATCGATTGAATGTGGGTTCTTACATAACTAGGAAGCTTTCTCAAACGCTTTTTTTAGTCGCGTTGATGGATAAGCTTTTTTAAGTTTTTAGTTTGCGTGGTATATCTTTACTTTTGCAAGTGCTTTGCTTTGCTGCCGATGCATTGTAGGTGATTGTTGTCAAGTTTCTATTGTTACTTGTCAAATGTTATTATTTACCGTAAAAAACTTATATTAAAAGCTTTATTTCTATGGATTCTGGCTAATTTTTTCAACTTTTTCTTTCAAAAGGTACTAAACATCACCATAACCTTAATGTCCATGTATAATATGAACGTTGTAGCCCCACCCGTTTAATCAGAATCGGCTCAAATGGCACGAAAATATCGCACTAAAATCGAAAAAAATCGTAAAAGTACGATATTCATGAGAATTATTTGTTCGATTGTACCCAAAAACAATCTCTAATTTCGAAGGTCCCCTTAAATTTTCATCAAGATCGCATATGCCATTTGCCCGGTAGAGAGCGAACAAACAGACAAAAAAACAAACAAAAAAACAAAACAAAAACAAACAAAAAAACACCCGAGCTAAATTTTTTGGGGGTCAGTGAAATTGAAGTCTTCACTTCACTCATCCAATTACTTAAAATCGTATTCGAAAGGACACGATCAAGAATAAAAACTGTTTTGAAACTGTTTATGAATGTAGAATCATTCGAGATATTTGAAAAATCATGCAAATTATGTGCAAGGACAAAATATTGAAACCGATTTGAATGTAGAAGTAAATTATTATTTTAATGAATAGGTCTGGCTAACCGGCAGCTAAGAAACCCAGCCAGAGCATTAGTTTGGAAATGGGGACGGATAAAAATATGTATGAAACCTGAAGACAATAATTGGGACTTGGTCAGCCCGTGTGAGAATAATGAGGAGGTCGGTGGCGAGTATTTACCAGATGACCTACGGATTAGTCTTACGTGTGAGCCATCCAGGGGCGCATACAGGGGTGAGGCGGGGAGGGGGGGCAATGACCCTATGACGTTCCGATATTCATTTCATAGCCAATTTGGATAATCACTACGACATCTTTTATCCAATTTTAGAGTTTTTAACATGTTTCAGGCCTTACACAGTTGCAAATTTGAAGAAAAAAATTGTATTCGGCAATAGGGGGCCTCCCACTTCAGCTTTGACAGTCACTATAACCTTGTACGTAATTTTAGATTTTTAAACGTGTTTTTGGCTTAACGAAGCTACAAATTTGCCAAAAAATTCGCCTTCAGGGGCCCCACCGCCTCAAACTTTTCCCGCGAATAGTTAGATAAGAGTTTTGAAAGACTAACCTCTCCCCCCTACACTTCTCCACTGTCAATTTCTTTCTTACTTATCTTATCCCTAACTAATAATTATTGACAGTCGAAGAAGCCGACCAAAAATCACATCCCTGAAGAAAGCTCGTAGCCGCCGTCGTCGCCCCATGAGTTAAGGCTAAATCCACCCCCGAAGCATCGCTATCGGTGTCCTATTCGAAATATCGAACCTGTTATCTCAATGTTCAAAGTAACTCACTTCACTTCATACAACTACTGCAATAAGAGGCTGTATGTAGGATCGTAAACATTTGTGGTAAGTCCTCAGGAGCAGGTCCAATTCAGTATCATTATGTTTTAATAAAACAAAACGTGTACATTAAACGTCATTGTGGTGAAATGGACAAAATACAGTGGAAGAAATGCGGACGAAATATCGTACATTTTATGGTTTGGACCATCCTACCTGGACATTTGACCAATTGGACCAAATTGAACCATTTTGCGCGTGGACCTTCATGATTGGACCCACTGTCCTCTAATAACCCATTAAAACTAGTTGTGTGCGGGTATTCGAAATCTCAGGTCGGGTCGGGTCGGGTATTTCAGGGCTGACTCGATGTCACAAAGTGGTTACTTGATTTTCGGGTAACGAAAAACATTTTTTGGGGGAGGTAGTGAAGGGGGCCCGGCCTGTCTAGAATTTACAAACTATTTTGGTGGAGGTGCCGGTCCAGAAGTACATTGTTAATTAATCGGCTATATACAAAAAATTCAGTTCAATGAGAATACTGACAATATTAAATGAATAAGGTGAAAATTATGTTAGATTCTTCACAAGTAAAACTCATATGCAACCAACTTTTCTCTACCCGACCCGAATACCCGAAGGAGTTTGTTTCGTATACCCGAACCCGACCGGACTGTCAAAACCTCTACCCGCACGGCTCTTAATTAAAACCCTTTCAGAAATACAGCCCCCCCCCCCCCCCCACCAGTTTACTGTCATCAACTTATTCACAAAATATTCAGGCATGTGATATGGGCATTTGTTTTTCTCGTCCTATTATAAACAAATTAGTAAAATATATATTTTGCAACAAATGGAACCAATTAAAATAATATATCGGTCACTGATGGTGAGATAAAATAAGTTATTTTTAAACAAAATGTAGAATGTAGGCCTATCTTAGTTGAAACACCATATTACAGTGACATTCATTATGGGTTTACAATAATGTACTACATTACAAAATAACAAAATATATGTTGACAATATTTAGTTCAAAAAAACTTTTGTCAATAACTCTTTTTCATGTTAGTTCATAATTTGTTACTTTCAATTTTAAATATACCTTCTTTAAAGCGTGGGGGTAACACCTTCCTTACAATAACAATGTAATATGACATAATAAAACCATGCAGCACCGTTATGTAACATTAGTCCATTAGAAACTAAAATCTTAACTGTCAAGACACCAAGAACGTTTAAAACAGGGTATCAATTTGTGTTCATATATTTCATATGAGAAGTTACAATTATCGTAAAAGACCGCTACTGTGAACTGTGATACAATAATGTACTCAGAGAATGTCATACCATTCCAATGATATCATAGCTGGAATGTTAACACTAACATCATAAAATACATTTCACACGTTACGATGTAGATAACCTGGTGATGTATACAAGGAAAATATCGAACAATATTAGAGCAACTCGTCATCTTACGATTACTTGCGTGTGCAGTGTTGTTTGCAATGGGTATAAAATAATGTTATTTTTAAACAAAATGTATCTTAGTAGTTGAAACACAATATTACAGTGAGTGACATTCATAAGTTTACAATGAGATACCAATAATGTACTACATGTTGACAATATTTGGTTCAAGAAATACTTATGTCAATAACTCTTCTCATGTTCGTTCATAATTTATTACTTTCAATTTTAAATGGAGGTAGATAACGTAATGACAATTACAATTTATTTACACTTTCCTTACAATAACAATGGAATGAGACTTATAATAAAGGTATGCAGTGCAGTAACATTAGTCCATTAGAAACTAAACTCTGAACTGTCAATTTGTGTCCCTTTATTTCATGTGAGATACGTTACAAATATCGCAAAAGACCACTACTGTGCTAAAATAATTCATTCCTCAGAATATCACATGGCTGGAATATTAATACTAACATCATAAAAAAATAAAATAAAATAAAAATAATAAAATATAATGCACACATTACGGTGTAGATAACCAGCTGATGTACACAATAAAAATATCTAACAATATTAAGAGCAACTCGTTATCCAACGATTACTAGCGTGTGCAGTATTTTATAAATGTACATCAGCTAAGTTTCGACTCATGGGTAGTATTTTCAACGAAGTCTCTCTGAGGTTTTCGTATCTTTTAGCTGTTTATAAACGCGTGCTTTAACCCTATTTAACGATGGACAAATACAATTACTTGAAACTATGAATGATTTAATAGCAGCTGTAAACGTGTTCTAAAATACGTAAACATAACATACAAATTAGGCATATATTTTACTACTAAGCAAAAAGGCCCTATCTACACTTTTGGTCTATTTTGAGTTAGACCTGCCATTAGATGCGGAGTAACATTCTCCATCTATGTGCTAATTGCTAGAAAGCCCTAACTTCGCTATAAATAGGTGTACTTTGTCATGTACTTTGTCCTAACTACAAAATTATGAGCATTTACTAAAAAAGAAGACCCTATGTTCACTTTTGCCATGTAGATAGGGCTTTTTAACCTAGTATTGTTTAGCAAATAACAGACGGACGAAGTGAATTGATTTCAAATACTTATAAGACGCTATACAGAGAAAACTGTACATCTTAGAATTTTTGAGACTTGGACCTCATCCTCATGCGCAATCACTTTAGCTTTCAAATCCAAAACCGGGCAATAAAGACCGGGGAAAACCAACATGAAAATCAAAACGTGTAATAACTAAGGCCTAGTAATTTGTGCAAACTTGAAATTAAACATGCTCTTAACCATTATAAATATCTAGCGCCCAAAACACAAGGGGCAAATTTGGGGGCATAGTGGGTTTAAAAAAAACTTTAAAAAATCAGATCTCCAAAAATTAAATCATTCATCAAAGGAAACGCTAAAATTGAGAAGTTTCAAACGGAATACACGTGTAATAGCATTTAAAAATAAGCTCTGAAATTTTTAAAAAAATATGTAATAAACGTAAACGCATATTCGGCTGCGTCACCTCTGACAACTGAGAATTTAAAAAATGATACGACCAGGATGTGAACACAAGAGTCTTGTAATGTATCTAGGCCCCTGGTCGTGGCAAAACAGCCACAATTATGTGACTTGAGCCACCCTCGACTTTCTGTGTGGTTGTGGTCAAAGCATCCGGTGGAAGGCAAGCGATGCTTGGGGATGAGAGGAGGTTGGGGTGTAAGACGCCAGTAGTTAAGTCTACGGACACTGAAGTTGTAAACATCTTGTGAGCTCTAGCGTGGTACGCCCGCTATATTTTCCTAGTTAATAAATAAATTTAATAAGTACTTTTCAAACTAGTTCAGTGTTTGTATTAATATCTGTTCACCTATCCGTAGAAATAGTATAGTCGCAGTCCAGCATTCTGATCACTACACCACGTATAGTGTGGACCAGATAAGGTGGCGGTCGCCGAGGGATTGCAGCACTGTCGACCACGCACTATGGCCACAGGATCGGCAAAAAGTAGATAAAATAACGGTCTCTAAAACTGCTTTCGGAGAAAAACACGACTATTTTAAAGCCAAGCCTTGCCCAATATTATCCTAAAAATAAAGTATTTATATGAAGTGTACGAATAAAATCAAGACATTTTGATGCTCCTAAACATTGACATCACATCTGGCGAGGTTGGCATTATAAACAGCTGGAACTTTGGACACACCATGACCAACAAGGCAAAAAACACTTTCGTAATCGTGATTACTTAAATCATTATTTCGCTAAAATACTGACTCTGTGGGACGAACTACTTTATTCACAGCTTATAAAATGTTGATTTATGTGATAACATATCACGATAACATGACCAAATACGGTAGGCCCTACCTAATGCCAGTTGTTGTGTGTAAATTGTCAACGTTGGCGTCCGTGCTCTCGCTTGACCTTGACGCCCGCCAGCTTATCTGGTTCAACCTATATATGCATGGTGTTCAATAACAAACTTGTTATCATTACCTTCTACTTGTCGTCACACAGGTATGCGGTCATGACCTCTGTTATCAACCATAAACTCCCACCCCCTCTCATGCCGATTCCTCCTTGCTTTAGTTGAGTAATGTACTCCAACGACAGCGGATCTATATTTCTTGTTCGCCAGCAATTAGTTCATTGCAACGAAAAGTGAATATATTCAAGATAAAGAGAGTGAAGTGCAAATACAGTGTTCCAAGACAGTGTAATAATTGGCAACAAGAAGCAGTGATTTCGGAGATCACTGCATTGTGTCATCAGCTCGCGTTTGCGGCCTCATTTTACTCTTGTATTGAGGTAAGTTCCATGCTATTGTTGTCTTTTGAATGTAGACAACATTATTATGCACATATTATAAAACAACGTAGATAATGTCCAAACAGTCATCAGGTAGCATAAGGTTATGGCAATATATATATATTTGTTGTGTTATGCTATTTGTTGTGAGTTTTGACTGTTCACATCCATGATATAAATCGAACAGATGATTGCAATGTAGCTGTCATTACTGAAAGAACACAAGGAAAAATCCAATCACTTCTCATCTCCCGTGAGTTGGGTGGTATGAATATAAGGTTTTTAAGCATAAGCCCGCTTTAAAGGGCATTATTAGTGAATGATAGCAATTGTCATAAAAGTATGCCCCGACTGGATGTTTTGGGTTCGATCCCCAGTCGGGGCATACTTTTGGGGGCCAAGCAACTGTGACGAAACGAACTCTTTTACGTGGTTCAAGAGTGGGTTCAAACAATGTGGGTTCTCTGTCTGAGGGAGGGGTGATATGAATTGAGTAGTAGATAATTAGGTTTATTTAACTCACCAGAGTGACGTGGACGGCGGTGCACAAGAAACACATAAAACGAACGATGAATATAATGACAAAAATAAATAAAAGTGATAAACAATATTAAACCAAAACACGCAGATGATGCGACGCGCTGGCTGTAGCAGCGTCGGGGATGAAGGTCGGCGTCGGATCGCGTCCACGCAGCTAGGCAACTCTTCACCTCAAATTGACAAACAAAGATTGCACTCAAAAACGTGGCAGTTCTAAGTTCAGAGATTTCGAAGGCCTCCAGAAAATTTCATCGCAATTGGAGTATCGGTTTAGCCGGAATCGTGTTAACAAAAACACAAAAATACAAACGGGGAAAAAAAGAAAAAAAAGAAAGAAAAACATTCCGGATTTTTTTCTCCAGTGTAGTGGAATGGAATCTTCGATAGCTAGGTATGGTACGTATTTAGATTGTGAATCAAACTCCATCTTAGCCGTACATCCGAGCAATTTCGTTAAAACAGCACCCAAGCTCTCCTTCAAAAGTCTTCGGCTGTGAATGCTGTGAGATAATATAGAAGTTGAACCAAGCAATTCATTCTTTCTCACTAGTTTCGATTTTCGCCTGTTGACGAGCGCCAAGCCAACGATTTTTGTGGTAAAAAAGTAAAATTTTTAAACTCAAAATCATTTTTTTTAACTACCTGGCCATAGACTTGTATGAGTTCTCGTAATGAACCAAATTCAATGGCCAAGCCATTTATCACAGCATTCACGGCTGAAGACTTTTGAAGGAGAGCTTGGCTGCCGTTTTTTTTTTTTTTTTTTACAAATTTTTGTATTTGTGGATAAATAACTATACACGGATAACCGAAAGATATAATAAACATATTATATATGATGTTTTACCTTGGCTTTAAAGTAGGTGACTATGACGCTGTTATGTTAGTACTTGAGACAGAAATTAAAAAGTGACTACACCGGGGATCGAACCCGGGACCTTAGCTGTCCGGGCTATGCTCTTACCAACTGAGCTATGCAGCCACCAATTTAAAACTGTTTTGGGGATGCATAGCTCAGTTGTGTAATAAGGTCCCGGGTTCGATCCCCGGTGTAGTCTGTCTAAACTCTAAAGTAATAATACATATTATATAGCGGTACTATAACTTTTACGTTAAAAAATAGATGTAGTGGTAGCATATGGCATAGAATGGCTAACATAGTTCCGTGCAAAATAACATGATTGATATTAGTCATAATTATAGTTTACTCAAGATACGATGGTTTAGATTTTTAAACAACTATCGCAAAATATTTTCAATCTTTGTCGTTCCCTAACCCGACTTACGTAGTATTATCATTAAAAAAATGAACGTGACAAACTAGGAGTGATATGAAATGGTCCCTATACAAATAGCAATTCGACATGAAAGATATTTCACAATGAGCACTTTCATGATAAAGGGGCTATCATTGGGTCCAGCAGATATCCCAAGTGCCAACGCCAACAAAATAATGTTGCCTCATCAACGTGCAAGGTGAGATAGCATCCTATAGTTACACATTTTAACACTTATTGTTGTTGATATAAAATATTTGCCAAGACGCGGGTAAGTAAGTATACTTCAGTCTGACTCGGACCCAGTTTATATATAGTTCGACGTGGTTTGGGACGCGGGTCCTAGCGCAAACCATAGAAGGCAGGTTGATTGCATAAAGGCTATTCGAGACGATGAGTGGTGATAGATGAGGATGAAGGATGAATAGAAGGGAGGATGGGAAACCCGGTACCAGAACGTAGCCTACTGCATTCGGAAAGTACCAAGGGGACCAACGGCTTTACGTCCCATCCGAAAGGACGGTCCTCCACTAACCCGGACTGCCGAAGAGAACGAAGCGGGCAGAGCGTTAAACCACTCTCCCCCTGACCATCGCCCGAGGATGCCCAACTTCTGTGTTCGAGTAAGAACCGGCCGGCTAAGGCTGGAGCTGGGGCTGGGGCTACACTGGGCGGTTGCTCCGCGACCGGAGCAACCGGTGCGGGCACGCGTAACACACCAACTCGCGTCGAACGCTAGTATATAAACGGTGTCTTCACGGAATGGAGCAATGAATGAATTATTATTATATATTTTGATTAAAAGGACTCAAGTTGAAGTACAGGCATGGAAGAACCATGCTGCATGAGTGTCGATTGCCCCAAAAAAATATTTTTTTACCAGATAATCTTCTATAGCATAATACTACACTAAAATGACCGAAAAATGGCCCTTTATAACATCGTGTCTTGAAACTGTGCACAAATATACATTCAATTCAACTACACAAAAATATGCCTTCCAAAATCACACCAAAAATATGCCTTCCAAAATCACACCATCTCTGGAAAATAAATAGTTTTACCTAACCAACACTTACCAAAATTGCAAAACAAAATATGTCGTTACAGAAAAGGCTGTCGAGTACGTCAGTAGTGGCCGATATTTTTTTATCAAAATCCTCCCACGAAGCATAAAGATCATCCCCATGTTAATTCTTATGGGAGATTTTTAAGGATGGGACCTAGCTACAAAATTAACAAGTTTGACAATTGTTTGCGGGTCATGGTGGGTGGACCCAATAATATTTCTGTTGCTTTCTAAATTCATAACTAGTTAGTTAGCATGAATGAAATTTTTTTTGAGTATAGCGGGTGAATACCCCCTAATGAAAATTAAGGAAGCTAGTGGAAAAATTATTACGGATTTCGATGGTAAATACAGAATTGATGATAATATGTAAAAAGTGAAACTAACCGGACTACTTAGAGTCCGCTTACACCGCACGTATAAATAACATTGCAATATATTTTATGTGATACTGTAACGAACCCACATAGACGACTACGCATCGGCATAAATCATATATTTAAAAAAAACTCCTCATCCATTCCCACAAGAATTTTTATGCGAAGCTGTACGCTTTTTAAAACTACCATTCTTTTATTCATTCCAAGCTCATCAGTCCAAGCTCTTCTAGGTTTACCTCGTAGATTATCTTGGATCTTCCTCGCCTACAATGTCTTCTCGTTAGAAGTTAAAACTTCGTGAACGAAGTTAAATGTCCGGAAGAGGGGCTGGATATTACACTACAGACCCGCCTACGGGCATTTAACCCCGGCCAAGAGGTCCCCCCACTAGCGAAGGTTGTTGATAATGATGGTTTATTCTACTTCTTGGCCTCCTTACTTCCACCAAAGATTACTGACGAGGACAATCATTGTTTCTACACCCCTTAACATATTTGGTAAATTTCTTTAAAAATCTAAAAAATCTTATTAAATCTTATTTTAAAGGGGCTATTACTCAAAAAATATTTTTTACCACATGATCTATAGCACAATACTACACTAAAATGACAGTTTAAAAAATTATATCTTGTAGGTAACTGTTTTCAATTTTTTTGATCCAGAAATTTGCGAAAATTGGTGTTTTGGTAAATTTCTTTAATCGGCTTCTAACCTGCTTCTTTTTTGGTCCACATAGATACTGGAGCATAGTACCAATCTAAAATGCCCATTTTTTACATCGTGTTTCTTGGTAAACAGCATATTGACCAAACTACTGCCCAAATTACAAAACAAAATATAGAGAATTACAGAAATAACGACAGTACGGTAAAATGGCTAATATTTTTTTGGATCAAAATCCTCCAAGTCAGGGCAAAACAATCGTCCATGTATTTCTATAGAGAATTTTGCGATGGACCAAGCTAAAAAGTCATGTTGACAATTTTTTGGGAGGTCATGGTGCCCTAATAATGTTTTCTATATTTAATTCATTACGTAGTAGCCTGAATGAAATATATTTTGAGTTTAGCGGTTAAATACCCCTTTAACTCGTATTTCAGTTTTGAACGACAAATTCAACTGTTGAAGTGAGGGGCTAAACAATACATAAAACACTGTCTATGTTTTGCCCCCCCCCCCCCAATACCACAATCATTCCCATACAAATAAGTATACTAATATTCAGGCATGTGATATAAGCGTCCTACCACTATTTACAAAACAATAAAAATTTGTCATGTTTTACACAAATGGTGCCGATTTACAATTTTACAGATTAAATATTCTGTCAAAGGGCTCAGCGAAGAATTCGATATTTTTAGAGACTAAATTCGTCCTGACTTTTACAAATGGTGGAAGTGCCGGGTCATTCAAAACAAATGAGAGAACGTAAACACCGTCCTTTATTTTTTGCTATACCAAAATTCCATTTTAGTCACAAACTTTGAAAATGTTCTATATTCCTGCAAATGTTCTGGAAATGTCTTCAACCCTATCTTATTTCATCTCGTAGGGCAGTTTCCTACGACAAATTCAACTGTTGAAGCGAGGGGCTGGTGACAATACATTAAACGCTGTCTATGGATAAAATGCCCCACTCCCCCCATCACATATAATTCCCCTAAACCTTAGTAGGCCTTTACGAGTATTCAGGCGTATAAGCATAATTTTCCTTGTCGTACCATCATCATCAGTAAATATAGGCACATTTTATCACAAATGCATGGTGCCTATTTACATTTTTACGGATTGAATATTCTGTCTAAAATCTAAATTAATTAATGTTTAGCAAAGAAATAAGTATGGGGGAATAATTTCGAATTCGATATTTGTAGAGACGAAGTAAATTGATCCTGACTTTTACAAATGGTGGAGGTGCCGGGTCAGTAAATATCGTTCTTCATTTTTGTAGATGCCAATCAACCCCTTTTAACAAAATTTAATATAAACAGGCCTTCCCCTTAAAAACAATTGTATTAACCTTAAATTATTATTTAAACTTTGAAATGTTTTTTCAGAGATAATAAAATTGATCAGAATTTTCGTGTAACATCGATAATTGAATGATGTGGCATGGCCCAGAATTAAAATGAACACTTTTGAGAATTGACAACACTGATAGTAATTACATAATATGATATGGTTTATTGTATCGTCAGTGATCACCGAGACAGAAGTGTAGTCCTGCTCTACTTCTTCGTCGATCATCACCAAAACAGGCCACTGATAGAAAAGCAAATTCACCTTAGCAATAATATAAAACTTTTATCCCTCCCTACTTATACGTACATTATAGAATACTGACAATAGTATGCGTGGTCTTACAATGGGTTTCCGGTTTACAATAGTGTATACTATATTAGAACTCCGTGGACAATCATGGCCATGGTGTATATCAAATGTACTTTTCTCGGTCGTTCGTAATTTGTGACTAGTTTCTTTTAGCGTTTGGGTCACATAACGTAAGGAGATGAGTTGTAAAATTGTTTAACAATGTAAACACTGATATACTAGTCTATGTATATAATCCTTCTAGGCTTCTACTATATTCTACTGTACTATATATTACACTGTTATATAACTTGTCATTTGCGTACATCAGCCAGTGTATATCTATATTGTATCGCACCCCATGCATATATCAAGGCACTAGAAATGATATATTTAGCTGTAAAATTAACCTAGTGAAGTTTATAAAACTGGAAAATTAACCAAGTGAAGTTTATAACAGTGCAGGCTTATTAATTTTGTTAGCGGTAACCTCATGACTCGACTCACTAACAACAACAAACTAAAACAACAATACAACATTGTAAGAATACATTACATGTTAGGTATCTAATTATATATACCTACAATAAATTCGTTTAACACTGTTACAATGTCTGGAATATTAACACGAACATAATAAAATATGCACGCAACCAAGCGTATAGATAAAACGCTTATTTATATAATATAAAATATCATACTATATGAGATCAATCAGATATCGTATAAATATGTATACACATCATATACGTTGCTATATAATATGTATTATAATAAGTTTGTTTGACGAACCTACACTTTACACTAGTGTATGGTCACTAAGTCTAAAAAGCGTTTTCGTTTGTAGAAAGTGTAGCATTTCTACACGAACTCGCTACGAGGTAGTGAAAAGTTTATATTCCAAAACAACTTTTCATCGTCTGATATTGTCTGATAGTACTAGTAGACCTATACTACCAACTAGTGCTATCAACAGTACTGATTGTTGTTTTTTTATTTTTTAGTGGTTTGACAGTTCGATGTTGGCAAATCTAGTGAAAACTGAAAAGTGGCTAAAAAACGTTTGGTTATCCTGGATAACGTGTAATTTGATTTGGGATAAATTGTAGTCTAATTTTATTTGAAGGCCTATGCCCTTACTATACAAGTCTACACTACACTACACTAGGTAAACCAAACAAACCTAGTGATAACACAAGCTACAGAATGAGTGGATGAACGATAACTTTGTTCTGCGTTACACGATATGTAATGGAACTGAAGGATGTTGACTAGGGAGGACATCACACATTTTAATTTATGGCAGTCTTGGAACAGCCTATAACCTTTTTACTAAAAACCCTTCTAATAAATATGTCTTAATAAATTACAGGGGGAATTTGACATGATGAATGATATGCAGTTATGAAATGGTGACTGATTTATCAATAAACATATATCAAGAATATAAATTTTAAAAAATAGTAAAATATATAAATGTGTTAAGACTTATTTCATGAATGGCGTATCGCAAAGAACAAAAAATTGAGAACATGATAATAGCTGTCAGCTACAGTCCAACTTTGACACTTAGCTTAGTGGTTGACTAAAATACCGAAGGGACTGCCCCCTCTGTGATGTGAAACCCGACCGTTCAAATGACGAATAACAAACTTATTCACTTTATGGATTCAGAGCTTAACGTAGTCTACCCCTGCATGCCTTTCTGACTTCTGGAAGAAGATTCCTGAAAGAGAGTTAATGCCTTGTTCCTTAACTTGTTTAGAGTAAAAAGTTAAGGTTCAGGGCATTATACCTCCATCAGAACATCATGTTGTGTCCTTTTATGATGATACAATTACTAAATCCTACCATCCTAACCGAAAATGAAAATATCAATACTATAATTAATAGTCCTATGTTGCTAAAAATACAAGAAAATACGTACATTATGTGGGCTTCAAAGTGACAAACAAAATAGGGTCACTAAATCTTTGAGACATGAAAGTTGATTTCCGACCTAGTGATTATGTCTCTATATTACGACTCACTCTAGACAATAAACCTCGTAGACATAACCCAGGAACTTTGATCATCCCTCCTCGTGCACGAACTTCATCATATCAAAACGGATTCTACTATCGTTCTGCATCGTTATGGAACACTCTACCGGCTGACGTGAAGTCTTCCATACACTTCAATATTGAAATTAGGAATCATTTCTTAATGAGAACGCATTTACATTTTTAAATCAAGTTATAACATGCTGGAAGTAATCAAATTAATTTTCACTATCATTTGTACACCCTTAACTATCAATTGTTCACCCTCATTTGATCACCTTTTACTAGCTCATTTTATATTATTATATGTACCATACCATCATTGTTCACATTTACTAGCTATTGTTAACCATCATTTGTTCACCCTTTACAATCTATTGTTCATCCTTTACTATCTCCTTTTATATTACTTATTAATTATTTTATTGTATTTTATAATGTGGTTTTAAGAGGCATAACTTAGGCATAGTAAGCTAGACACACTGTGACTGGGGATTTATGGCCCTTTTCTAACTTTCTATGAAGTTGTGCAGATTAATCTACGATTATTTGTACAATTTCGAAATAACTAATAATAATTGTGCAGCTTAATCTACGATTATTTGTACAATTTCGAAATAACTAATAATAATTCTAGTCACATCACATTTATTGCACATCCCATGTATAAACAGTAAATACCATGCTATGCTATTGTAGATTCCGAACATCTTGCAGGTGTTTCTCGCAGACATCATAGCTTGCCAGTAGACTTAACCCCGATTAGAGCATATTACTTAAATGCATAACTTCTTTAGAATTGAGTTTTGCACAACAGTAATATTCCCCCTCGGGGGAGAAAATCATAGTTTATCGACATTACGCTAGTTTTCTACAAACCCAAGAAATATAAATTAGGAGCACATTTTTAAATTGCAATATTTTAGATTGCATGTGGTGAAACGGGTACACAGACAATGTGTGTTAACAGTGAAAAGTCCAAGATTTGTATAATATTTAAATATAATACCAGGTAGATTTTTTTTTAAAACAAAAATGCATATTGCATAGGCCTACTGTTATTTCAGTTATAGTTCTAGCTTTCTGAATTATTATTTTCTAATTTTCTACATCCAAACACAATCACTAAGCTACAAACATATTTCAATTAGCCTAGACCAAAACTTGTAATTCCCAAGTAGTAGCCAGAATTAAGAAGTAACGTACGCGTATTGCAATTTCAGATATTGAAATAATAATCTAATTGCTTTATAAGACAGATTATTAAGCAAGAAATAAACAGAAAAATTATTGGGTTCACCATGGCCGGGAAAAAATTGTAAAACTTAGTATTATTCGAGCTAGGTTCCATCGGCAAAAATCTCCCATAAGAAATAAAATAGGGACGATCTTAATGCCCCGTGACCATGGATGATTTTGATACAAAAAATATCAGAATTCAGAATTAAGAAATAACGTACCGATACATTGCAATTTCAGATATATTGAAATAATAATCTAATTGCTTTATAAGACAGATCATTATGCAAGAAATTAAAAGAAAAATTATTGGGTCTACCATGACCGGGAAAAAATTGTAAAACTTGGTATTATTCAAGCTAGGGCCCATCGGCAAAAAATCTCCCATAAGAAATAAAATAGGGGCGATCTTAATGCCCCGTGACCATGGATGATTTTGATCCCAAAAAATATTGGCCATTATTGACGTACTCGAGAGCCTTTTCTGTACATCTGATATTTTGTTTTGTTATTTGGGCAGGTGGTTCGGTCACAATAATATGCTGATTACCATGCAAGAAGAGGTATGATTTTGGAATTTGGAATGCATATTTTTGGGTGTTTGATATATATTTGTGCACAGTTTCAAGACACCGTGTTATAAAGTTTCATTTTAGATTGATAATATGCTCTAGTATCTATGTGGAACAACAAAGAAGCAGGTTTTATAGCCAGTTTAAGAAATTTCCCACAATGCCAATTTTCTCAAATTTCTGGATCTAAAAAATTGAAAAATTCGTGGCAAATCATAATTACATGATATAATTTTTAGACGAGTGAGCGCAGCGAACGTTGTCTACTACGCAAGTCGAACGAGCCTTCGTCGTGATTACTTTGTCTGTTTGTTAAATGTTTGTAATATGGCTGTCTGTTTGTTTGTCCGGTCACATACAGCCGAACAGCCAAATAGATTGAGCTGAAATTTTAAACAGACATCCGTGACCAGATAACTGAGAACTGCTAACAAAATGTGCAAAATCCGTTGCGATTTAAACCTACAAGAATTATGAAATTGAAAAAAAGGCTTTAAATGTGTAGTTTTTATTTTAACGACAATGGTTTTCGTTTTGAAGAAGTCATTTTTGTCACGCTGTGATTGTAATGCAGTGACCAAGGTGTATCGAATCTTCCACGCTCTAGGTCCCCCTAAATTCCGCTGGGAGATTGAGTATAAACGTTGCAATCTTTACTCGTATTTCGTACTGGCTAGTGACTATGTTTGCCATAGTATTGTATGCATTTTAAAACATGTTAAATAATTTTTTAATTACAATCCAGAAATTAAAAAATATTTTTTGTTTATATTTTTTATTTATTTTGGTTTGAACCTATGTCTTCCACGTTTCAGGTATAATGGCGTCTTGGTCAATTAGACTAGGAAAACGCCGAAGTCGTTGTTAGACGAGTGAGCGAGTCATGTGTTGAGTACCCGGGACCATTTACATTTAAGTTTGATAATAATTATATAGGTATAAATAACAGGGTTTTGAGTTAGTTGGTATAAGGGCGCGTCAACTGTAAGGCCATAATGCGCCATTCTAGCCTATGATAAACTGGTGAGGCCTTATAGGTGGGGGAAAGAAAGGGAATGTTACTGGGTACTCAACACATGGCTCACTAGTCTAACAACGACTTTGTCGTTTTCCTAGTTTAAACGGTCATTTAGTGTAGTGTTTTGCTATAGATTATGTGGTAAAAAATAATTTTTGCAGGCGATTTTTTTGTTTTGTTTTTATACGTACAGCGATCTGAGCAAAGAAGGTACAGACGAAGGGAACAGGCAACCGGAAGAAAGTGCACACATAAATCATTATTCAAATCATCGTTAAAAATATATTAATAAATTACTATTTATCGATTGTTAAACTTTTTTAGTGTTTATTATAACGATGTATCACTAATAATTTAAGCTAGGATTGCGCGTTTATTTACGTGGTTGTTTCTCGGGTCGTTCCTGAAGGCCCATTTCCGCGCAACAAGCCTGTCGTACTATCAAAACTATCTTACTACTACTAAATATAACTATGTATCAATAACATTACACGTAAACCAACATATTTTATTTTCTAACTATAAACAGTTAACACAACAAATGAATTAATTGAAATCATAGCACGAACCCAGGTCCCAGCGTGACTTTATTACTGCTAAATACACCCATGTTACGTCAACCACAATAAAGGAGTATTATTTCTGATGGATATAGAATAGGTCTATTTGTTGTACTAACTTAGAGAGAGACTGCGCAACACTTTCACAAATAATTTTTAATTCGTCTCAACTAAAAGACTAAATGGATTTCGTACACAGGCTTCAAGAACGGGGAACTGCACAACTGACTACACAAGGATGTGTCTACAGGCTGAAGATATTCCTATCCTACTATTTCCTACCAACGAAGTTGCATCTGTGAACCTTTACCGTTACCGTCATAAAATCATTTATGTAGTTGCAGTTTGTGCCGCCTTGCAGAGGGTAGGTCCAAACAAAGTGCCATAAATGCGGCTGTTTCCGGCTTACCTGACCTTCGGAGAAAACCCTTGTCGTTACGCTTGTCATTGCCGTCATGCTCTCAACTTTCTGTGTCGGTAGAAGTGGGTTTTTGTAGTCGGTATTGAATATTGATTGATTTATAAACAAGTGCCTCCTCATAAGGAAATATAATTTAGCCATTCACCCCCCAAGTATACGTAAAATAATAAAGTGAAAGCACATTTTTTTTTAAATTTTACACGTTTCTTAAATATTATCATAATTACAACATAAAGGCAGCAGCAATTCGCGGACCGATACCCGGTACGCGGACCACCGGTTGGGAACCACTGGACTTTACTCAATCTAACACCACACCAAGAATTTGTGACGATGGTACACTGTTATCCTATTCCTCCTATACCCTATTCGTTACTAGAACACATCATATTCATGAATTTATAACTCTGTGTTTTCTACGTAAATTATTTTGTATACAATAATAATATTATGTACGTAATCGTAATTTGTAATAAAAAATGCATAAACAAATACAATTAAAATTACATAAAAATAACATTATAAAAAGCACGGGTACCGGAGTAACCAAAAGTGTGAGCGAAGATTGGAGAGCAATGCCAGAAAACAAACCCGTGCGCGGACTGACGGGCAGAAAAGCGAGGGCCCTGCCCAAACCGTTCGGGATAAGACGCGAAACCTTGAAGTGAGTTAGCTATCATTCCCTGGAGATGATGATATCCTATTAGAGTAGGGTATGTCCATTCTCACAATCGCATCATTCCCGACTATCTCTTACTCCGCATTGGTAAACAATCGACAACCATACGAGGCCAGAAACAGGGGGGGGGGCGTTGCTGATTAGGATTGCTTTTGTTTACTGTTATGAAAATAATAATAGGCAGCCACTTGTAATCATACCACGAGACCAAATAGGCCTGTAACGAATTTGCTCTAGCTCTTCAAATAAAGAAGTTCGGGGCAAAAACCGTATAACAAGCTGAAAATGTAACCCAAGTGATCTCAACACCCTGATTCAACTACTGTGTAAAATTACCCGAAATCACTTCAGCGGAAAAGGGTTTTAAAAATGCAAACGGGTAACTTTTCAAAAACAGGGGGGCAAAACTGCACATACCTTATTTTTAACACTGCTTTTTAATATCCATAAACGTAAACAAAGGCAAAGACCAACAATTTTAATTTTATATAGTCTGTTCTACACATAAATAGACACCGAAATGCATTTTTAAACTGTGTCTCAATATTTCAATCTCATTCTTCAGACGAAATATGTAGAATTATCTAGTGCTTATCCATCAATAGTCAACGTGTCTGCTTCGATAAAAAGATTAAACATTGAAAAACGTACATTTAAGAACATTAATTGAACGCTCGAAGCCGCGTATGGTTTATTATCCACTTTTCGGGCCCAAATATATACATTGCTAAATTTGAATTTGTAATATTATGTTCCCTGCCAACTAGGAACATATGCTAGAAAACTCCACAAATTACATTGGTTAGTATATCACAAACCCTGTTCAAAATAAAACGTAACCCTACAAAATAAATTTAAAAAAATATGCACTATGTACGTTCTTTACATACGAAATCAGCATCACATAACAACATGCAAACAACTCATTTAAATTACAAGATTATTAAAAGCCTTATACTAGGATATAGTGCAAAGTCTGCAAACATGTTGCAAACAATTCATTTCAATCATAAAATTAATAAATAATAATAAATAAATAAATTGTATTTACAGTCTACCCACTCAGTTATATAACTGATTTTCAGTGGGGAACTTTAAATCAAAGCGACCAAGCCAACCCTGTAGGCCCCAACGCAATCGGCGAGTGAGCGATAACCAACCAAAGATCGTTATATAGCAATCAGTGGTATGGACAGTGCGAACACCCGCGCCAGAATCAACAAGACCGATTCAGCACAACTCTGAATTTATTATGTGCTTCGTTGCTAGGACGGCTCCAAAGTCACCGTTTACAAACTCCTAAGACAAGAACTGATGGACTTAAGTCCAAATCAGAAGTTAAAAAACTTCTGACTATGGCGGGAATCGAACCCTGGACCTTCTGCATTGGAAGCAGATACGCTAACAACAAGACCAACGAGCCACAAAACGCTTTATACTAGAATAGTGCAAAGTCGTAGGAACACTCGCGGAATCACATCAGTTGAATGTAATAAACCTCAGGAAATAAGAAAAAGTTATGAACAGAATAACATAAACAGCTTATATTTGGATGATTTCGTAGAATCCATTGCTTGACCGCTTTACCTTAGATTTAGTCATAATTAGTGATATCAGATTCTTCCTGAAAATTGAACACGTTATAACAGTATCGATTATGTGTACGATCCAGTCCATTTCGATAGCAGGGGCATTTATCGGAATCAGTGTACAAGAACTTTGTTCTACAAGTGCAGAAAAAAATCTTGCAACTTTTCCATTACACAAGGTCCCTCATATTAAAAATCATTTGTCGTTTCGTTGCTATCCCAATGTCATCAAGTCAAGATTTTACGAACTTGGAATTTTAGCAGTTTGTAGATGGGCCGATGTCCATGTTTGGCATTGCCAATGGGCCCGTTTAGCATGCTGCAAGAATGAATCGAGGAGGAATCTTAGCAACTGATGTAGCTTTTGTTGTAGATAGTTTTTACACAGTTACGAGTGATGAACCTTCTCCTCGTCGTTATTATACATGATATCCAGTTGTGATAGTTCCTCGGAAGTTAATTTCAAAACTTGGTGAAACATATTATTTTGCATTTACAAATTGAATGAACATTTCGAAAACTATAGGGAGCAGTATTAAATTTTTGTTTTCAATCGAGTCTTTGTAAGAATCCCAAATAAAGTCTGCGGCTTGGTCATCTATAAGAAATATTTCATCTTTTTTTTGCGGATTCAATGATTCTTGTGCTTGTGTATTTTTGATAACGGTCTCGAATCTCGATGATATCTCGCCTTTATAGCAAAGAGATCGCTTTCAAATGAAATTCGTTTGCTTATATTTTGATCACCTCTAGATAACGCGGATTTCAAAACAGACTCTCTGACTCGAACAGGATTCATAAAACGAACGCCCTCGTTAAAATTTATTTTCGACCTTGCCACATATGAAACAGTTGAAATTCTAATCAAATTTAGGCGATTCATTACGAGCCAGGAGTTCAGCATCAGTTGGTTCATTGTACGTGTGGCCTTCTTCAAAATAAACGGTTTTTGTTGTTTCAAGTTTGCGCGAGTCTGTATATTATACAGTTGTACAATTTTGGTGAAATTTATATGGAAAACTCGGTAGTTCTGTGAACTGTTTGTTTAAATAAATAAATAAAATAATGAATAAACTTTGATATCACTCGCCGAAGAGATTGCAAAATCGTCCTTGTCACCTATTTTAACAAGTGTGCGGTTGTGTGAGTTTTGTGTGTTAAATGTATAAATTATTAGTCGTACATTATTATACATTGCAGTCAATACTTACCCATATCCAGGTTATTTTGTAAGATTTTTCGTGGTTTAAATTAAAAGAAAATAGTAAAACAACTGGCACAAACATTCGTCGACTACAAAAAAAACTTCCACAAAATTTGTGAAATAACACAATAAACTGGCATCGAGTTATAAAATACTGAACGAACTGTTCTGTTAGAAATATCCAACAGGACTGAACTGATATTAACTTTCAGTAAAGCTCTTGAACCCTTCCACCATTTCATTTTTGTATTTGTAATTATTTACAATAACTTGAGTAGAGTTGAGCTTGAGCATATGATCGTTTTAAGTATGTCGAAGCAGATAACGTTTTTGTAACACGAATGGGAAGATGCGTTAAATAAACGATACCACACATATTTCAGTGAAGGGGCTCGCTTAAACACGAGTAAACAAATTTGATGCTTAATGCATTGGTTGTATTGAACTGTAAACACAGATAGTGATGAAGAGCAATCATAACGTAGCTGGATCGTACAATCGCGTAAAAAATTATACGTTGCGTGTATTATTTTTAAACCAAAGGGGTAAGGAGTTGAACAAGTGGACAATAACATGAAAATTATTATAATTGATTGTGTTTAGAAATGCATGTGCTGCATGTTAGCGTTATTAACAATGTAATCATTATCAAAAATCAAAATAATTATGAATATTTTAAAACTATTATAGCACACAACATCATTTAAATTACACACAGGCCACAGCACAGCTCTAAAACTTATATTACCAATTCACCATGTTGAAACTTTATAGTCTTCATTATATTTATAAGAAGGTGAGGATATGTGTAAATTCGACAGAATTATACAACACGTTTAATATACATAAGGGAAAGGCGGGATCATTTCAGCAGTATGACCCGTATGGAGTAGTCTAAAAATACAATGCGACGAAAATCACATCTAATTTTTTTTATATATATTTATATATATATATTAGTACTTTAGATAGAAATTAAAAAAGTGACTACCCCGGTGTAGTCACTTTTTTTAACATAACATAACAGCGTTATAGTCTACTATAAAGCCAAGGTAAAACATATATAAATATATATATATATCCGTCACAGACTCAGCATCGACTCCTGAAGATGGAAAGCCACAGCTTTTCGAAACGTCGAGAAGAACGGTTCTTTTTAGAGCCATCAACTCAAAACACAGGGCAAATCACCGCAGAATCCACATCTACATATATATATATATATATATATATATATATATATATATATACTAAGTAGATTGACCATGTAGTAGTAAATTTAAATGCGAATTAACGTAATGTAACTTGTAGGCTGAAATAATAAAATGACAATGTTTATTTATGACCAATTTTATTTTCTAACATGCTATCATTCACCCTTTGCCGTGCGTTTTTACCCATTTATGATTTTTTTTACCGTTTTCGCTCAAATGATTTCGGGTAATTTTACACCACACTTTTGTGAGGGCCTAAGGAAGGTTTGGTTAAAAAATCAGCTTGTTATACGGTTTGTGCATCTAAAAGTAAAATTTCAATATTGGTTTCCTCAGGCGAGTTTTACTAGTTCTGGAGGGAGTGGCGGGGGAGGCTTAAATCACATGCAGACAAGCGAAGGGGTTTCGGTCAAGAAGGGAATATTATTGTAATCTAAAATAAGCAGAAGCACAAGAAAAAATCAAGGGAGGGGGATTTTTACAATTCTCACAGCCCACTTCCTCCTAGCCACCAGTGGCGCGTAATGGTCTGTTTTCTAGATTCCTACAATACACTCTGTAAAACTGGTGGCTACCGATACCCCCCTGACCCGACTTTAGTGAAACAAGGATTTAAAAAGAACATAATTTATTTATACTATTTATCGATAATCAAATACAAAAGGGGAGTGACAAAATATTTTGTAGTATCCTATCATCCTCAATGTTGAACCGTTCGTAAAACCGAGATTTACATCGGACGCAATTTCTCGTAAAGAAAAAATGTTGGCGCTGTAAGAGTTAAACTCAAATGGCTCGCAGGAGGGTACCAGTAAATATATTATGTTATTTTAAAACTCATATAGGCCTAACAGTCCCATGCATTCTACTTAAATCATTATTCAATTCGTTCTCTAGAAGCCATATAAATAGTAGGAGTCTATTGAGCATAGAGTGGAATCCATGTACAACATAATTATATGTTCTGTAAATTAGTGTGCGAGTCGTTCGATTGTCGATTCGAGTTGACTGAATTGATTATCGATAGTTTCGGGAAAATATCGTATCGACTGTCACACAGCATCTCTGACAATTATTTTTCTTCGATATTATATCACGTTTTAGGCGTTGCTCTTGGTTGCCCGAAGATTTGTGCAACAGACCCCCCACCCAAATAATTAGTCACACGTGTCACTTCCACACTACTGAGCCACACGTGTCGTACTTATAATTAATATTATATACACACATAAGCCATTATCATATCTCAGTTTGACAGCTGATGTTGCTTTTTTCTTGGGTTCTAATTTCACGCTGAGCATTGAGATCGAGCGCTGTTTGGATATCGATAATATAGTGATGTAAATAATTATACGAGCTTGGGTGCGTTTGTTTACTTCTATAATCCAGAGTCAGCTAAATGAGAAAAGATTAGAAACCAAGAGAGTATTTAGAACTCGAGGACGTGGTGCAGGGCAGCAATAAAAGATTCGTTGACAGTTTCTGTATATGATGAATGTGGGCTCGTTACAGTGGAAATTGGTTGCGTCTGGGCTGGGGAACAATTTAAAGTAATGGCTGGTTGGACTTGGTGAGGTTGAGAGGTGGTGGTGTGAAACCTAATGCACCGACGCGGTCATTTGAAAATAAATTAAATTTCTTGTAGGAAACCAGAGGGGGGACTTTGGTGTTTGTAAGAGTTCCGAAATTCATTTCCGCAACCGATTACAATCACTAAACACGAAAATAATATTGTCTCCTTGCATTAAAACTTCTCACTTGTATCTCAATCTGTGTACCAACCTCACAAGTATCTCAATCTGTGCACCAAATTCACAAGTATCTCAATCTGTGTACCAACCTCACAAGTATCTCAAACTGTGTACAAACCTCACAAGTCACAACAACGGAAGTTTTCTCTTATCATCACTTTATGTAATAGACGTATCGTTTCCAAATCTCGACAGCACTAACATTGCTTGCCGTTGGTGTATCAAGCGCTGGCTATGTGGCCTGTCATTCCGGTAAGGACGATGAAATGTAGTAAATTTATTAAACGAGGGAGCGGAGCGACTCAATGTCTCCATTCAACTCCAACGGCGCTTATTCTGTGATTCTGTGTACGTCGAAAATCAGCCGAATTGCAGAACAGATTGCGCTGAAATAACAGACATCCGGTACGAGTTTTCTGAGAACTGTTAACAAAATCAGCTATATCCATTGCGATTTAAACCTACAATAAATAAAAATGTGATTTTTTAAAATATCGATAGCATTTGTTAAATTGTTTAGGCTTTTCATATGTACTCAACAAATGGCTCACTCACTCGTTTAACAACGACTTTGGCGTTTCCCTAGTATAATAAAATGACATATTAGACATCCAAACTAAGTTCCAGTGGCTCACAAGTTCCCGCTGCTCCCCACAGATACGAGCATGTATGTAGGTAGAAGTATAGGTACACCCGCGTACCCTCCCATACTCGGTCCATGCGTTGTACGCAATACGCACGCCCCCTGCGCCGGACAAGTATATAGGTACACCCATGATATCTCAAGGAAATACAAATACGCAATGAATTTGCCCATGTACTGTAACAAAGTAAAAGTTTAAATTTTAAAAATACGACAGAGTAACGTTATATGTATGTATGTTTGTATGCTGTGAGGGCCTGTTTCGCGCCCATAGTTTCTTTAGTTAATTGCTTTGAAGACAGTTACAGGGTAGCGCAGAGTTTTGGCGGGAGAGTATCATATTTACTGTCTAGATTTTAGTTGAGTAGGGGGATGCGTCTTGAGTTCGCAACGACCCTCTAATCCCAACGGATTTCTGGAAATAATAATGTAATGAAATATTTAGACTACACTGCACTTGAAATAAAGAAAACAACTTTGTAACAATATTTCGACGACTATTCAGTCATCTTCAACGGGTTTAATTGGATGAGCGAAGCGAAGACTTCAATTTCACTGACCCCCCAAAAAATTTAGCTCGGGTGTTTTTTTTTTTTTTGTTTGTTTGTTTGTTTGTTTTTTTTTGTTTTTCCGTCTGTTTGTTCGCTCTCTACCGGGCAAACGGCATATGCGATCTTGATGAAAATTTGACACGACCTTCGTTTTCTCTGAACTTAGACTTGCTACATTTTTGGGTACCATCGAAGAAATATTTCTCATGAATATCGTACTTTTACGATTTTTTTCGATTTTAAGTGCGATATTTTCGTGACATTTGGGCCGATTTTGACCAAACGGGTGGGGTTACAACGTTCATATTTCACATGGACATTAAGGTCATGGTGATGTATTGCTTTCTGAAAGAAAAAGTTGAAAAATTTTGCCAGAATCTATAGAAATAAAGCTTTTAATATAAGTTTTTTGATTTTTTGTGTGATATTTTCGTGCCATTTGGGCCAATTCTGACCAAACGGGTGGGGCTACAACGTTCATATTATTCATGGACATTAAGGTTATGGTGATGTAGTACCTTTTGAAAGAAAAAGTTGAAAAAGTTAGCCAGAATCCATAGAAATAAAGCTTTTAATAAAAGTTTTTTACGGTAAATAATACCAATTGACAAGAAACAAAAGAAACTTGACAACATTCACCTACAATGCGTAGGCAGCAAAACAAAGCACTTGCAAAAGTAAAGATATTCCACGCAGACTAAAAACTTTAAAAAGCTCATCCATCAACGCGGCGGACTTTAGCGTTTTCCTAGTTATTCATAACTGATGATTGTCAAAACAATAACGCTTTTAAAATACGTGTATGAACTAACAGGTAGAACCTGCACATGCTTCTTCCGCAGTTCAGCACAGTATTTTCAGATATTTCCTTGAAAACTGTTCTATGACTCTTCACAAAATGTCACTCAATGTTACTTTTTGGATGAGCGAAGCGGAAGACTTCAATTTGACTTTGTGTTTTTTTGTTTGTTTTTTACTTACGTTACCCCAAGAAAAATAGCTCGGGTGTTTTGTTTTTGTTAGTTTTTTTGTCTGTTTGTTCGCTCTCTACCGGGCCAACGCCATATGCGATCTTGATGAAAATTAGAGGGGACTTTCGAAATCTCTGAACTTAGAGCTGTATTGTTTTTGGGTACAATCGAAGAAATATTTCTCATAAATATCGTACTTTTACGATTTTTTCGATTTTTAGTGCGATATTTTCGTGATATTTGGCAAACGGCTACTCCGATATTGATGAAACTTTATAGGAACGTTTAAAATCACTAAAGTCATAAATGTTATGATTTTAGAGACATTTGAAAAAATATTTCTTATAGAAATCGTACTTTTACGATTTTTTCTCCGGTTTTTAATACGATATTTTCGTGATATTTGGGCCGATTTTGACCAAACGGGTGGGGCTATAACGTTCATATTTTACATTGACATAAAGATTATGGTGATGTAGTGTCTCTTGAAAGAAAAAGTTGAAAAAGTTTGTCAAAATTCATAGAAATAAAGGTTTTAATATAAACCTTTTTCAGGTGTATAATGAACAATTAATATCAAGTAAATATAGAAAAAGTAAGGAGATTCCACATAAAAACGTAATCATTGGACAGAAATATTCCAAAAAAGCTCATCCATCAACGCGACTGGAAAAAGCGTTCGCGAAGCGGCCTAGTGACATTTAACAAATAACATAAAAAATAATATGTCATTAAACCCGTTGAAGATGACTGAATAGTCGTCGAAATATTGTTACAAAGTTGTTTTCTTTATTTACAAGTGCAGTGTATAGTCTAAATATTTCATTACATTATTAACCTCACCTGCACTAAAAGTTTCATTATTATATAGGATTTCTGGAAATTTGTAATTTTATGCTTCTGGGCTATTGGTTAAAACATTCGAATTTTGAATCCCAACCAATGGCCAAGGAGGTCCAACGGGCCTGGGAGAGGACGTGAAAACAGAGGTGCAAGACGGGGAGAGTGTTTCCGACCGTCGCTGAGTGCGGATGAGTGTCAGTTCGAGATTCCGTTGTGTTTGGTTTGAGAGTAATGTCAAAATATCCTGTGTCGGTCTAACGTGTAAATCTCAATAACGTGTGGGAGTTTGGTTTGCTGAATGGGTTTATTCCTTCGCTAATAATTTGTACAAAGCTGCTGGGAGGAGCTGCCGACATCTCCGGTCCTGTGGATGCGATCCGACCCGACCATCAGGACGACCCCCACCCCGTTCTACACTACAGCCATCTGTTCTGTTCGACGTAAAAAGTGTTTTTTTCTCTAATATATTGGGTGTAGCCATAGCTACTTATTGATATTGTTTCTTATAATAATCGTAGAATTGTGTATTGTTGTGTGTGTGTAATTTCCTGTCGTCCACTCCGCTCTGGTGAGTAGATAAACCTGTGTTGTTCTCCAATTACCTACTTTTTAATGAATGTCACCCCTCCCTCAGACAAAGAACCCACTCCCCCGAGAACCCATTGTTTGAACCCACTCTTGAACCACGTAAAGGGGTTCGGTCCGTCACAAAGTAGTGTTATGTAGACGCAATACCAAACCACCCAAACCAAAGTGTGTTTCGTGTGCCAGCCTCCCACCCGTGCCCACACCATTCAAAAATGTGTAATGATCTTTCGCAACACCCACACCCTCTGTGTTGAAACTTGACTCTAAGCGACCTTTTTATGAAACTACCTAACCTAACCTAACCTAACCTAACCTTACCTAACCTAACCTAACCTAACCTAACCGACGACGACGACGGCGCTGTTCTCGCAGTGCAGTTCATGTGACCAAGGTTGTAATCTGGAATCACCCGGTGACAGAGTTCAAACATACTGCCAACCGAGTGAAACCAAATCACACCCAAGGCCAAGTGGTCTCGAGGTGCCGCTCAAAAACATTATATTATACTGAACAAAGAAGCCTTGGTTTCAACCTTCTGGTACTATGTGAAATAAATCTTGCCAACCAACACAAAACACGGTTTCTCTTACTGTAGCTATGCAATATGGTCCCGGTATTTTAAAACTGTAAGATTTACGAACGGCTAAAAACTTTATAAATGAACTTCCTTAAATACACGGCGAAAAATAAAATATTATGGAATTGTGATTTGACCTAATGACAATATTTTCGCCTCATATCTGGTGTACACCTAGATAACTCCCTCGTGATCACCGGTGCCCGGAGTCGAACTGATAACCTCCCGGATTAACGTCTCGCATGTTTGCGTTGAGCTACTTTTGTTGGTAATCTTGATTGATGTTTGAATCACTGTTGTTCAACGAGTGTATCAAATGACAAAAGGTCGCGTTTAAAGAAATTTACAATAATGTTACTTTGTGATTCATGTGAAACCACGAGTCCAGTTTTCGAAGTCAATAAATTTGCTTAGTTTGCTACACGAGTGACGAACCTACACTTTACACTATAGAGTGTAGGCTTACAAAGTCTAAAAAGCGTTTTCGTATTAAGTGTAGTGTAAAGTGTAGCATTTCTACACGAGCTCTACAGGAAGTCGTATAGAAGGTGTAAAAATTTAGGCACAACATTTGAGCGGAAACAGATTAAAACATGATGAATGTCACATTCTTGCAATGTCTATCAATATAACTCCTTAAATCAATTAATAGTCTTACTATATTACGTATTAGAAACCAGGGTACTTTATATAATATGTGGGACTATATTTTGTGATGAGGGCAAATGCATAGGGTACTCTTAACCTCAACAAAGATATAGCACTTATAAAGTTTATGTTCCAAATAACTTTTTATTGTCTGATATGGTTTGATAGTAGACCTATACTATCAATTTAACTCATTTAGTGCCGTTGCCGTCAACAGTACTGTTTGTTGTTTTATTATGTTTTAGTAGTTTACGTTTGGTTATCCTGGGTATGTAGTGTGATTAGATTTGAAGACCTACACTACAGTGCTTCAAAGTTCCCCCTATAAGTAGGACCACTGGCTCAGGATCAAGATTACGTTTCTCCTGGGGAAACATGCCTATATCATTCATTTTCTTTTTTTCTTTTTTCCCCCTTTTTCTCCCCCCCCCCCCCCACCATTTTTATATTTTGTTCATTTATTGGATGAGCGAAGCGAAGACTTCAATTTCACTGATCTCCCAAAATAATTTAGATCGGGTGTTTTTTTTTTTTTTATTATTTTTTTTTCTGTCTGTTTGTTCGCACTCTACCAGGCAAACGGCATATGCGATCTTGATGAACATTGGAAGGGACCTTCGAAATCTCTGAACTTAGACTTGCCACGTTTTGGGGTACAATCGAAAAAATATTTCTCATGAATATCGTACTTTTTCGATTTTTTTATTTTTAGTGCGATATTTTCGTGACATTTGGGCCGATTCTGACCAAACGGGTGGGGCTACAACATTTATATTTTTACATGCACATTAAAGTACTGGTGATGTATATCTTTTTGAAAAAAAAAGTTAAAAAAGTTATCCAGAATCCATATAGGCTAAATAAAGGTTTTAATATAAGTTTTTTGAGGTATATAATAACAATGAACAAGTAACAATAGAAACTTGACAACAAATCACCTACTATGCGTTCAAAAACCACTTGCAAATGCTAAAGAGATAGGCCTACCACGAAATCTAAAAACTTACAAAAAAGCTCATCCATCAACGCGACTAACAAAAGCGTTCGCGAAGCGGCCCAGTTAATTGCATTTAATATCCCAATTGAGTGTTTCCAAAAATTATTGTGTTTTAATACATTGTTGTTGTAATATAAGTATTTCAAATATTTACTTAACTGTAGTTCATTGTTGATCAGTTTTTAACTGAATATAGGATAGACGTCAACTAAATAAATGCATCATTTCCCGATTTAGATGTCTGATTACATGCATTTTGTAATTTTGACAATTTGTGAAGGGAATGTCCGAGGGCTGTTTAAAGAGGAAGAAACCCTGGGATAACTCTTCGGTAAGGATTGCCGGTGGTGGGATTCAAGCCGTAATTTCCCGAATCAGACTCACACGTTACGCATGAGACGTCACTGTCGCTAACATGTCAATTGTCTATATTTAATCTTTACGGAGCTAGTTTGTCATCTCGGAATTAAAAATGCAGAGGTTGCGTAACTATCGGCTAAGTAGTCTACCCACCAGATTTTGAGTTTTTTTTTTTATTCGGTTGTGTATGAAATATTAGATCTTTTTCTCATTCTGTTCTGTATTTGGTGGAGGTGCCGGGTTAGAGCTTTTCACGTAAGGAAATACAAACACATAACAAAAACTTGTAGAAATACAGCCAAACCTTACACACTCAAAAGGAATGAGATCTAAAAAAAGGGCCAAGCTCATCTACCCTTCCACATAAACGTACAGTGTCCCATAACAGCATCCTCGAAAAGCTTGGCAAAATAATAATAATAATAATAATTATAATAATAATAATAATTTGCGATTATTAATTTAACGTAATAGTTTATCCAAGTTCTTTTTTTCTAATTAATTTAAACGTAATAACATGCAAATTCTATTTTGCCAAGCTTTTCGAGGATGCTGTTATGGGACACTGTACGTTTATGTGGAAGGGTAGATGAGCTTGGCCCTTTTTTTAGATCTCATTCCTTTTGAGTGTGTAAGGTTTGGCTGTATTTCTACAAGTTTTTGTTATGTGTGTGATCTCATTACTTTTTCAAGTTCCATTACAAAATTATTTGCTAAAATATAATATTTTTATCAAAGTTGATTTAAAATTCTATGGTATTAGCAGTAACAATATAGGATGTAAAATATCTAGACCCGGATTCATGTACATCCTGGGTATAGGTGGTATAACCATGGTATAACGACGGTATAAGGACTGGACCCCAATTCTTGAGTTCGTGGGAGATGAGTTGAAAACGCAATTTGAAAACGAAGTCGTTTTCGTTTTCGAAGGAATTGGTATTCTTGAACGGTATCGTAGAAAAACGTCATGGGTTGTGAGTTGAAAGCATTGATATTAAACCCCTATGGTTGAAAGAGTATCACGAAATCCAAACACTTTAAAAAGATTTGCGTATAGCAAAGAGCTCGAAAAAGTTCTATATTTATTCTAGATGGCAGTGCCTTCATAAACGCGGGCCAATCGAAAGACAAGTTGTATGAAATGATTTGATTGTTGCAATTATGTAAACAAACAGATGAGCAAGTTCATATCAGAACAATGTTGTGCTGGCATAGGGTTGGCTAGGCTTGTCAAACATGTAATGTAAGTATGAATTTTACTAGTCCTATAGCCAAATGGAACTTTAGACCTACACTTTTGCATTATAAATAATTTTCCACATCTGGGCCTAGGCCAGGGACGGTTTCTGATTTGTTTTATGAGAGTATAATGACACCTTTTCTCGTTCCACACAAAGAAGAAAAATTTTAAATGTCCGCTATTTGTTTACGTATCGCACTTTCCCGCCTAACTCTGCTTATACCGTCAACAAGTGTCAAGTAACTATGGTTACTTGTTGATTGTATGCCAAGTGTTTAAGGCTTATTTTAAAACCTTTATTTGGAAGCCTTCCAACAAACTTTTTCAACTTTTTTTTTCAAAAGAGACTATATTTCTATAACCTTAATGTCCATGTAAAATATGAACATTGTAGTCCCACCCGTCTGGTCAGAATCGCGGGCCGACGTATTAGATGTTAGCAGTAGCAGTAGTAGCAGTAGCAGTAGTTTGAGCATGTTTCAAGCCATTTTTTCACCAAGAAGGAATAATCGTACCCCAATAAAATTTGGCATGTGTTGTCAGGTACCTAAATCCCCTCGATTGTGATAGTTTTCAAGTTCACATCACGTTACATGACGGCTGGGTAACACCTCGAAATCACCCCAACTCTGCTTGGTGTATAAGGTGCTTGAGTGTGTAGCGCACCGCGGCTTGGCTGCGGCGCCCTAACGGGCACCTAGATAACAACAGCACTATTGTTATGCTTTTAACAGTTAGGTTATTTAAACTGAGCTAAAGAGGACGACAATTAATATATAAAGAAAGGTTTTATAAAATAAATGTGTGGGGAAATAACTTTTGTAAGGCATAACCTTTTGTAAGACATCGACAACGAAACCAGTACAATAATATCAAAATACGAACTAGAGAAATTTTGAACTCCATCCATTGGTTTTTGAAAGCGTTCAATGAAAACAAAATACATAAGCGCGATATTATGTGTTTTATCAAATTCGAAATTAATAAATAAAAACACATTATTTACGAAATTGAGTAATGTGAGCCAATATAAATGCAATCGTTTTTTTGTATTTTCAACACACATACATAGCTTTCCGTTTTAATTTGTACATCATGCCGTACTTTAGTCATTCATGGATAAAATCAACTTTCGATTGGAGTCTGGATGTTTTTTTAAAATAGGCTTGTAGAGTCGGGTTCTTTTGACTTCAAAGTAGTCTTGTAGGTAAATAAAATTATTTTTGCACAATTATGAATCGGCAACAATTCCTTCTAGAGTCAAACTAGTGTTCATATTTACGAATGTGACTGAATAATTACATCATATCTTATCTCAAAATTATATTGTGGAATTCTTGTTAACAATGGCGTTTAGTCGGCATTGATTTTGCCAGGCTGCAATACAACACGTTTGGGAATTGTGATAGTGCATTTTGACATACGGTATTTTACAAAAGTTTTGTGCGTATTGAACAGTATCGAAGATTTCTTTGCGCAATCCCGAGCGGCCATCTGTCCCGATGACGTCATTGAACACGTGTGCCTTGGCCCTGGACGCGCAAAGATAACTCAGTCGACACCAAGTGCGGACAATGGTGTCACGGATAGAAGATGACACCCATGGGACGCATCGCCATCGCTAATGTGTTCTAGATTTCACCACCAAGACGATATTGTACTTCACAGAGTTCAGATAAACATGGTTATCTGATGAAACGACGTCGTGGAAGATGAGGTCACTTTTCCGAAATTAAAAATTACTGCGATCGTTGGAAACAATTTTGAACGAACGTGTATGTAAGCAAATAGCACATCGACAAAAACGCCTGAATTATCAATGAAGTCCTTCTTACTTTTGTTGTTCATATTATTTTATTTCACTGCATAGCTTGAAAGTTTCAGTATACACAGTTATTATTGGTATTTGTATCAAGTTATTTTGAAACTGATAACCTATTCGCACGACAAAATTCGTTTTTCGATATTTTTAACACGTTTTTAGCAAATGGTCGCTTAGGCTACTCAGTGCGAAATAAGCATGCCAACTAATTGGCGGGAAATAAAAATTCGGATGTGATTTTATTTAAGAATTCATTTTGTTCTTGTCCAGTTGTCCGTCCTATATTGTGTCCAAGTTTGAACACCGCTCAGTAGCTTTGTTTGTTTGTCCTGTACCAGGTTCACATAAATATTTACTCCTGGAATCGTCCGGATGTACGTCATAAAACCGGAAATAGGAGTAATAAGTACACGTTACGCCCAGTTGGACAAACATATTATTTGCACCCAGTTTTGACATTTGACAAGGCAACGAAGGGCTAGAGCCTATATACCACACGATGATAGGCTGCTTAGGGCCTAACTATATTTTTCAATATTTTGGCCTAGATAATAGGTTTCTAGTACATTGTTGTGCATAATATTGCATACACGTCTTTCAAGCAGACCTATCCTTGTTTTAGGTTATGTCGGCCCCCCTGGGCTAAGGTTTTTCCTTAACGGTTGATTAATTGGCATTGTCCCTTTTAAGAAAGGCCGTGAAGATTCATATAATCATTAGGAAAGATATTGCACGGCCCGGCTTTTTCCATTTAACTTCTAGCTTCTTTCTTAGCATCTCACTACACCAACCAAGCCACTACAAACTTTAAAATGGCGCAATATTTTGTCGTTTTACACCCACTCCTGCTAAACAAGCAGGTGTAAAATTCTTACTCCAGTCGCAGTTGTGGTAACTTACAACAGGACAAAAAAACGTTTCTGGGTTGTGGGTTGTGACAGGTACATTTACACCAGGACAGAAAAATGGGTTTTCGTGAAAAACTTGTACCTGGTGTAATTGAAACAGGACAAACAAACTAAGCTAGTGCAATACGCGTCCTCACGTCAGCTTTTATTTGATACGTTCAGTTTTATCAGCCTTCTTTAATCAATGGTTTTATGCATTGATATCTCACCGACAAAGACGGTATATACTGTACTGATATGATGATATCAAGCACGGTCAAGCCGCCGTCAAGTAATTGTTCGTTGGTGTGATATCGTTTTGCCACCGTGGCATTCTTTTACCCATACCTCCCAAATTAGAACGCAATACGTCATTAAAGTAAATGCTGAGGACACGCAATGGGGTCTCATTTCAAGGTCTATTGTTCCCTGCAACGGATATGCTTCGGAAATTGTACGCCATTACAATATCTTTATCTTCGAGTTTGTTAGTACCTCGCAACGATAACCGCATAGCCAACGCACTATCTCAGTCCGAGTTACAGCCCGGGCAATCTAAACTGCGCAGTTCTCAGCTGCCTGATAAAACATGGCGTCACGTTCCCTCTCACTCCCGCACTGCTGAATCAGGTTTTCGCGCGGATGTGAGCTCAATCAACTTATTACTCATGTGTAGAGGCATGAAAATTTAGCGTTTTAGGTTATTGATACTAAATCAGTGAGTATAAATTCTTAAAAACGCTACAAAATGCTAAATTTACTGAAAATAAGGTTTACCTTATACAATTGAGAAATTAGTTTAGCATTGTATTCTAACGTTTAAAGTTATAACATTGAATTGAAATGTTCCTATAAAGCATAATTTGAATTCATTCCCCATGAAAAATACAAGAAACTCTCCACATTTGGGTTTTGGTGGAAAGAAGAAAATTAATGCTACAAAATGCTAAATTTAGAAAAACTTAAGGATAAATATTCAGAATATAAATGCTATTTTGCCATAGCTCTACTCATGTGTTCAGCAGACATCTTAGCTAAATATGTTTCCATCCATCTTCTTAAATTCAAGAATCATTTTCAATCCTATTGTATTATTTATGCATTAACCTGATTCCCTTTTGTTCTCCATTTCAAAACTTCGATCGTTTACTCTAAAACATACATGATGACCGATGACTTGTGAGTTGTGATTGTGGCGGCGGATTGTATTATATTTGTTACCCTATATATTTATTATTTGCCAAAGAACATAGTTTAATATTACATTATGAAAATTCAGAAAATGTATAACAAGGCCAATTTTATCAAATCAAGCCGACTGATCATAAAATGAATCTTAATTATATACATCATCATCATCATAAATAAAATAAACTTTATCCATAGTATTATAATATACATTCATTGTACGTTGACGGTTGAAGGGCTTCGGCCTTAGTTCATCAATATTATATATATTTAATTAATTTTACCTGCCCATAGGGAAGGCAGGAAGGCTATAATGCACGTTTGGCCCTCTGTAGCCTGACACAGTGATTACAGAGTTATAAACATACAACACAAGGAATCGAGAGAACATGACATTTGTAGAGTTCGACGAGAATGGCAAAAGAGGGTACCCCTACTTGAAACGGGGTCGAGTATAGTTCACCAATGAATTATTATGTATGTATTATTATATGCATTATGCATACCTATTTGCATCGTATTGGCAATGACAAAAGGCTATTACTATTCGCAAATATAATTTGCCGTCTTATATGTATATTTTCATCTTAACATAGCATGTATAACAAATTATTATTAAATAATGCATCTCAATAATTATCGATTTTGATCGACAAACGTGCAAACGATTCTAAATTGATTTTATTTATTTATGAAATGTCTATCCTATTCAGGACAACCCAAACAAATTGATCAGTAACACGTATTATTAGGGTATTGTGGCAATCAGTGGGGTGGGGGGGGGAAGGGTTTATTTGCTAAAACTGATTAAAGGGGCTAAAAACCCCAAAAATTATTTTTTACCACGTGATCTATAGCACAATACTACACTTAAATGACCGTTGAAAAAATTATATCTTGTAACTGTGATTTAACACGAATTTTTTAATTTTTTTTGATCCAGAAATTGGCGAAAATTGGTGTTTTGGAAAAATTGTTTTAAATCGGCTTTAACCTGCTTCTTTTTTGGTCCACATAGATACTAGAGCATAGTACCAATCTAAAATGCTCCTTTATAACATCGTGTCTTGAAAATGTGCCCAAATATACCCTCAAACACGCAAAAATATGCATTCCAAAATCACACCCCATCTTGGTAATCAGCATATTTTGACCGAACTACTTGCCCAAATTACAAAACAAAATATAGAGAATTTACAGAAAAGGCTGTAGAGTACGTCAAAAATGGCCAATATTTTTTTGGATCAAAATCCTCCAAGGTCACGGGGCATAAAGATCGTCCCTATGTTATTTCTTATGGGAGATTTTTGCCGATGGGACCTAGCTCGAAAAATGTCATATTTGACAATTTTTTGGGAGGTCATGGTGGCCCCAATAATTTTTCTGTTAATTGCTAAATTCATTACTAGTTAGCCTGAATGAAATATATTTTTTGAGTTTAGCGGTTAAATACCCCTTTAATTTAGTTCCAATTTAGAGGGACCAACCGTCCAACTGAATTGGTTATTTTTTCTACTTTTACTTGAGAAACTAAATCGGCGCTTGAACGCAAAAAGTTGAATCCGTACAGTTTCTTCCACAACGCTAAAACTGGGCCATATCTCATATGGTTGATTTTGAATGGTTGGCGTGCATATATAATCTAGGTGCCCGTTAGGGCGCCACAGCCAAGCCGTGGCGCGCTACACACTCAAGCACCTTATATACAGCAAGCAGAGTTGGGCTGATTTCGAGGTGTTACCTAGCCGTCATGTAACGTGATGTGAACTTGAAAACTATCACAATCGAGGGGATTTAGGTACCTGACCACATGCCAAATTTTATTGGGGTACGACCATTCCTTCTTGGTGAAAAAATGGCTTGAAACATGCTCAAAATCACTTTAAGGATGTTAGCTACTGCTACTGCTACTACATCTAATTCGTCAGTTTCAATCGGCCCGCGATTCTGACCAGACGGGTGGGGCTACAATGTTCATATTTTACATGGACATTAAGGTTATAGTAATATAGTCTCTTTTGAGAAAAAAAGTTGAAAAAGTTTGCTGGAAGGCTTCCAAATAAAGGTTTTAAAATAAGCCTTATACAATAAGCATACAATCAACAAGTAACTATAGTTACTTGACACTTGTTGACGGTACAAGCAGAGTTAGGCGGGAAAGTGCGATACGTAAACAAATAGCGGACATTTTAATTTTTTCTTCTTTGTGTGGAACGAGAAAAGGTGTCATTTTACTCTCATAAAACAATCAGAAACCGTCCCTGGCCTAGGCCCAGATGTAGAAAATTATTTATAATACAACAGTGTAGGTCTAAAGTTCCATTAGGCTATAGGACTAGATAAAATAAATACTTACATTACATGTTTGACAAGCCTAGCCAACCCTAGGCCAGCACAACCTTGTTCTGACACACTTTCTGCACAAAGAACGAGTTTTTGATTACGAAAAGCCTAATGCAGATAAACAATAGTATGATTGTCCACCTAGGCTTTACAAAAATGTACGAAAATAATACACCTATTCTTTCTTGCAATGATCTCACGCAAAACTCCTGTCACTATATAAAAACAAAAACAAAAACTGTGCAAATTTTCGATGTTCTTTTGATAATCATTTGATTTACATGGCTGTGGATGCAGTGAAAGGTATAAAATAACATTAGTTGTGCGCTTGTTGTAGCATGGGAAAGTTTCAATTGGATATGAGTTGCCTAGACTTATACCTTTATACCGTCCTTATACCGTCGTTATACCATGGTTATACCACCTATACCCAGGATGTACATGAATCCGGGTCTAGATATTTTACATCCTATTGTTATTGCTAGTAATACCATAGAAATTAAATCAACTTTGATAAATTATTATATTTTAACAAATAATTTTGCAATGGAACTTGAAAAAGTAATGAGATCACACACATAACAAAAACTTGTAGAAATACAGCCAAACAAAGAAAAAGAAAAAGAAAAAAAGAAGAAAAAAGAAATGAGATCTAAAAAAAGGGCCAAGCTCATCTACCCTTCCACATTTGCGCATTCTTAATTCATAAACGTACAGTGTCCCATAACAGCATCCTCGAAAGCTTTGTCAAAATAAAATTTGCATGTTATTACGTTTAAATTAATTAGAAAAAAGAACTTGGATGAACTATTACGTTTAAATTAATAATCGCAAATTCTATTTTGCCAAGCTTTTCGAGGATGCTGTTATGGGACACTGTACGTTTATGAATTAAGAATGCGCAAATGTGGAAGGGTAGATGAGCTTGGCCCTTTTTTTAGATCTCATTTCTTTTGAGTGTGTAAGGTTTGGCTGTATTTCTACAAGTTTTTGTTATGTGTGTTATCATTAACTACTATGGGTCACCAATAATTATTTATATTTACAGATATGTTTGGCGGTGAAACGGAAGAACGATTGTCAACACCCAAGAATAAACAGGCAAATAAATGGAAACTCGAGGCATTTTGGGATTATTGATTGGATTTACTATAAGGCGATTCGATAGGCCTATTCTTCAATAAAAAATAAGTAACATAATATATTATTCAGATTAGATTGATATGCATTGCATTGAGACACAACAAAAATGAAATCGTGCATGGTTTTCGGGGGGGAAAACGCAAAGTTAGGCTGAAAACATTTCTGGAATTTCCTAAAATGGCGTTTATTGCCTACTCGGTACCGTATAACTGAGAGCACTGATTTAGAATATTCCATGGCGCTAACAGAGACAATCGTCGCAATTTCGGCAAGATAATAAAGCCCCTCTTGATCGCGTATAAAGTGGAATAGCGCGAGCCAAGATTTTGTAAAACCACATTCGGCAATATGCCTCGGAACGGCTTGCACTGCACCCGTCCTCTTGAGTTTTAAACATTGAGTTCAGTAGATTTTTAAAAAATGTGCTTATTGAATTGGTGTTGCGTTTATTTTTTAAATTCTTCGGATCTGGAAAACTAACTGGGTAACTGTTCTAATATTATATTTTCTAATATACAGTGTCGTTTTGTGCCCTTGAAAACAACAGCAGTGCTGGAATTACCTTTTAAAATATAAATTTGTTTTACCAATTAGAATTAAAATCAGGGGCCATCGGTGACGCGTGTTAATTTTAATTTTATGTAAATGATTTCATAACACAAATTGTATTTCGTGATTTCCGTGCAGGTTTCACCGACTGACAGCTGGCCGGCGCCTAACTCAAGTAAGCTTGTTAGTATTTCATAAATAGTAAAATAGGTCTGTTTTTTTTACAAGCCTATACTCGCTTTTCCAGACACTTTGTAAAATGTTATTTTTACAAGCCACTTCTTGGTGATGACATAATATGTTGGGTTTAAATGTGCATTAAAAGTAACCGATCTATCTACATATATTTGAATGATCATACATTTGAGTGGTTATCCATTAATAGAAGCTATAAAGAACAAATGCAAAAAGTGACGAACTCGACAGGGTTCGTTGACCCCCCACTTATAATCAGTTCTGTGCCCACGAGTGGTTTAGTGAAAATGTTTGTTTGATTGATTTCAATGTTTACTTTTTAATTTGTTGGAAAAGTTTCAAAAGTCACATGTTTTCGCCATTGGAAAAGAAACGAGATCGCATAAGCGATACTGGTTGTAGTGAAACTAGTAGAACCAAAACAAAGTAGCATCGGACATTTACGAGTTACGAATCCTAGATATTGTTTTTTATAAGAGTTTTAAATCAAAATAACAATAGTCAAATACTTAAAACCACTTTATTCACCAAATAACATCATCTACATTGCTACTTGCTTTCATTAACATAAATAATATTACCGTTAATTCCACTATTCACAAACTTTTGCTCTGGATTGCCATAGTACATTTTGAGAACGTCTTAATAAAACAACAAATTTCAATTGTTGTAAATTAATAAACTGTTACCAAAGTTTGCAAAGTTGTTTCCGATTTGTTTGAACCAACTGCTGCAGAAGTGATTGCATCGCACGGTGAAAATAATTATTGATTATTTCACTGTTTTGCAACGAGCGGAATGTGAAAAATTAACACATTTCCCCACCTTTTACATGTAAAAACACGAAATTTATGGGGAAACAATACCATTTTGTAATAAACCGCGCCACTGTGGCCCTATGTAGCAAAATGTCGATAAAATCCTTAAACGGGTATTTAACCGCTAAACTCAAAAAATATATTTCATTCGGGCTCACTAGTAATGAATTTAGCTATCAACAGAAAAATTACTGGGGCCACCATGACCTCCCAAAAAATTGTCAAACATGACATTTTTCGAGCTAGGTCCCATCGGCAAAAATCTCCCATAAGAAATAACATGGGGACGATATTTATGCCCCGTGACCTTGGAGGATTTTGATCCAAAAAATATTGGCCATTATTGACGTACTCTACAGCCTTTTCTGTAAATTCTCTATATTTTGTTTTGTAATTTGAGCAAGTAGTTCGGTCAAAATATGCTGATTACCAAGATGGGGTGTGATTTTGGAATGCATATTTTTGCGTGTTTGAGGGTATATTTGGGCACAGTTTCAAGACACGATGTTATAAAAAGGCATTTTAAATTGGTACTATGCTCTAGTGTCTATGTGGACCAAAAAAGAAGCAGGTTAAAGCCGATTTAAGAAATTTCCCAAAACACCAATTTTCGCAAATTTCTGGATCAAAAAAATTAAAAAATTCGTGTTAAATCACAGTTACAAGATATAATTTTTTAAACGGTCATTTTAGTGTAGTAGGCTATTGTGCTATAGATCATGTGGTAAAAAATATTTTTTGGGGTTTTTAGCCCCATTAAGTTGTGTTATTAGAGGTTAACGAATGGTTTTAGAAAATATGTTACCTACAACTCTACAAGCGTTGAGTAAATAGGCTATACCTAGAGGCATGAAAATTTAGCGTTTTAGGTTATTGATACTAAATCAGTGAGTATAAATTCTTAAAAACGCTACAAAATGCTAAATTTACTGAAAATAAGGTTTACCTAGGCCTATACCAATTGAGAATTAGTTTAGCATTGTATTCTAACGTTTAAAGTTATAACATTGAATTGAAATGTTCCTATAAAGCATAATTTGAATTCATTCCCCATGAAAAATACAAGAAACTCTCCACATTTGGGGTTTTGGTGGAAATAAGAAAATTAATGCTACAAAATGCTAAATTTGGAAAAATTAATGCTAAATATTCAGAATATAAATGCTATTTTTTCATAGCTCTAGCTATACCCTATACTATACAATTGTCATGCAGAAGTCTGAACTCATCAAACCCACGTTTATTGGATGTGATTGAAAGTAACCATACGGATCGGGCATGACCTCTTTGAATCTTGACCCAGGTGTAGATAGTAGATTGGTAAAAAAAAAAGACGTTGAAAAAAGTAGAACACTTTCTATCCTAACTAGGTCGCTTCGCGAACGCTTTTTCCAGTCGCGTTGATGGATGAGCTTTTTTGAATATTTCTGTCCAATGATTACTACATTTTTCAGTATAAGTGGAATCTCATTACTTTTTCAAGTTTCATTACAAAATTATTTTTGTTTTATTAGGATTTATATTAATACCTTTATTTATGAATTCTGGCTAGCTTTTTGTTTCAAAAGGCACATCACCTCACCATTACCCTAATGTTCATGTAAAGTAAGAACGTTCCCACCCGTTTGGTCAGAATCGCCCCAAAAATCACGAAAATATTGCATTACTAAAAATCGGGGGAAGGGAGGGGGGAAATCGTTAAAGCATGGTTTCTATGAGAAATATTTCTTCGATTGTCACTAAAATCATAAAACATCTAAATCAAGTGATTTCAAGCGTCCCCGTAAAGCCTTCATCAAGATCGGAGTAGCCGTTTGCCCGTTTGCGAGCTAAATATCGCATTCAAAATCGAAAAAAATCGTAAAAGTAGGCCTACAATTTCATGAGAAATATTTCTTTGATTGTACCCCAAAAAACGTGACAGGCCTAAATCCAGAGCTTTCGAAGGTCCCTTTCAATTTTTATTGAGATCGCATATGCTGTTTGCCCGGTAGAACGTGGACAAAAAATAAACACCCGAGCAATTTATTTTTATTTTTTTTTGGGGGGGGGGGGGGGGGAGGTCAGTGAAATTGAAGTCTTGGTTTCGCTCATCCAACAAAGACTCCACAACTGCACTCGAACAAAACAGCTCTCTTAGCCTACACTACTCCACTTCTGTGAATATTGCCAACCTGATTAGTTTTTACAGTGTTATTACATGAGCTGAGAATTTCAAAATCTATAGTAAAAAAAGTATAGTGTTTTTATTTTATTTGACTATATTTTCTAACGCTATAGGGGTGCAGGGGGACGACAGAATTTAATTAATATTGGATTCGTATTTTTATAATGTTGGTCTTCGATAAAGGACCATGCCAAACTTGGCGTGCTAGACTTAGCACTACACATACTGAAGTATGTAAATAATTATGTTAGGCTTATTTGTTTTAATTCATACACCATATACCCATTGTTCACACTTCACAGTAAAGAATAGGCCTAGGCCTATGCGATTTTTGTTTTATAAAGTCGTGTAATTTTGTACTTAGGGATATGTTGTAGGCCTAGGCCTATATTATAAATTCGTATAAAGCTATGCCAATGAGTGTTAATTTATTTAGAATTTTATTATACTGTAATGTTTGTATGGTTTTTGTATTTTTGTTAAATGAATGATTTGTTGATTGGACTATAACACATTTGACACATAATTTTAATCGGCAATTGAAATATTCAAAATGCATGAAATACGACTTTACGTTTTTTCAGTTAAGGGTCGGAAACAGTAGGGGTGAAATACCGATTGCCTCCCGGCGGATTTCTTTTTCAAATTCTTATGACTCCATGCCAAATTTCATGCTGATTAAGTACCTCACTGGCGAGTGCTGGAATTCAAGATGAAAATAATATTCATTATTAGGGACGCAAAGTGGGTCGATTGGATGAAAACACATTGAAACATAATTTGAATTACTACTTTGAACAAAAATAATATTTTGCATGGGCTCGAGCTATGAATTATTTAAATTTTAGGGGTTGATTTAGTGGGTGTTAGGGGGTAAGGTAGGCTATCGCTTGCCTCCCGTCGGATTTTTAATTCTGATATTATCTACCATCGTGCCAAATTTTGCACTGGTAACCAACCGGATTTGCAATATTTTTTCCGCTAACAGCTTTCACTACCATGCAGAGCCGGTTGCGGATTGACGGACGGGGTCGCCGGCAAAAATTCAGTACAAAAATAATCAGGTTGGGTCTACGTGCAACAATCATTGTAATACAAATTAAATACGCCAACACGCGAAAAAAATAATTAAGACAATACTTTAAAATTTCTGCTTTTGGTGGAGGTGCCGGGTTGACTACCGAAATTATCATTTAGTTTTGCAACATTGTATTGATTTGTGTTTGAGCTTCCATAGATAAATATATTATTTATTAAATATTTTTATCTTGCTTTCTTGCTTCTAGTTTTTTTAACCATTATATCTATAAGTCCAGGCTAGGCCTATTTTTTTTTAAACGCTAACTTTGAAGTTGGAATGACAAACTAATTTCAATAGCATTTAGTAACATATTATATTTGCATTAAACAGTGTTTGCAAGTATGTCACTGTCGACAAAGATTAGTAGATTCATTTTCATTTAACAAATAATATTTAATGATCGATAATCAAATTAAAAGTAGGCATGTGCCTTTCGGCCAACTAGGCCTAGTCCTAGGGCCCTAGGCTAGGCTATACCTGTATCGCATGCAACTGAAAAACATGGGAAGGCCTAGGCCGAGATGGCACCAGAGGACAGCAGCAGACAAATGCGATATGTCAACCAGTCTCTTATCAAACAAGTATGTTAAATTTTCCAGTAAAACAAACATGCGCTTACCTTTCCCCGTTCGACTGCTTGAAGATGGTCACTGCTCATCACCCTTCCTTCTCCTTGGCACTGCTGTATCAGCTTCCTGCTTGTGCCCCTTTGCGTAGAGCCTTCCCTCGAACATTGCGCCACCCCATCCAACCAACACATCAAAGTTATGTCCATCTACTTTTTCTAATAGTTCACAGACTAGACTATCACTTCAATCACTCGCTATACCCTCACATCGTGAAATTATTCTATTTCTAATAGGCTACCTACATACCTCGATACCCGTAAAGCCTTGTTTGCATGTAGACGAGCGAATGGCGCTGCGCGAGCGACCACGTGTAAAAATGATCTCAACTTTGGCCGCGCCGTTCGATGGTCGCGTCGGCGTGGTCCTTTGCTCTTTGATTGGTAGGCTTGTATTCGCATGTATTCGCTCGCCCGTTTTAATTTACCCTTTCTTTAATAGTGCTATTGGCCCATTGGGCCTACCCGTAATAAATAACCTAATTTAACGGTTTAACCAGAACCTGAAGTACGTCCAACTCGAATGATAAGTTTTTGAAAAATAATCGCATGGCCCCACAAAAGGCCTACAAAGTACAAACGCCAGTTCGCAAAAAAAAATCGGACCAAACGTTAATTTAAAAAAATATATGATAAGAATAACCATATGAAGAAAAAACGCAAAATATTAACATGCCGTAGAATTCCGGTAGGCCTGTTATAAATTGTTTAAAAAAAGTTAAAACAGAAAAAATCAATTTGTCAAAATTAATTACGGGTGCCTAATTAAAAAATATAACTAAAGATCACATACAATTTTAAGATCCTGTTTTACAATTAACTCGTTTTTCTGTAAAGTTTTTAATTTATAAAACAATAATTTAGCCTAGCCTACGCCTAATTAATTTTGGGTCGAGATTTTTTTTTTGCTCTTAGACAGTCGAATCTCAATAAAATGTCAACGACTCGTTAAACATTGTTTGTCGAGCTAAGCTACTCAAACCTACCTCGGAAACGCCGCGGAGAAACACTTTCACACGACCACTTGTTGAAGGGTTCTTCGTCGAATGAACTTATGAAGTGAGATTGAGAAGAGAAGTGACACAATGCGCGGGAAGTGATTAAAAAACTAAGCACGCGCATAGCGTCATTGTGTGAATGCTGGCTGTCCATTGGCCGGGAGCAAGCCAATCACGATCAAGACACGCCTCCACTTCCTCTCAATGATTCACACAGTGAGTTACACATTTTCAAGCAATATTTTTCTAGATGTCTATAATATTGGCAAAGCCAAATTAGTGCACAGAGGGAAACTAACATGAAAATTTGCACATTTACTAATTCGGGTACTAGGAATTCAAAAATCGATGGATCCAAGTTGAGTTCTTGTAACTTTAATTGAATTAATAAAATTAATCAATGAAAACTTAATGTAATGTACTTTAAAAAACTACACAGACAACTTTGGTTTTTCATGAAAGCTTATTTCATGAGAAATGAATGAATGAAAAATATATGTTCAGTTAATTTATTAAATCAACTTATTAATTAAGTTTTAATTAAATTTTAACCACTTTTGACATGTATTATTATGAATACTTGAAACTCAATCGAATGTCATAAAATGTTCCTACTTTACTAACACAATGTCAAGAAATGCGAAATTTTATGGCTCCAACCAACCAAAATTCCTGCACTTTGTATGATTAATGAATAAATGAAAAAAGGCATTAGTTAAATCAAATTGAATGTAGGCTATGTCATTCGCGTGGCACAATCAACCAATGTATGAAATAAACACAAAATTACCACAAAGAACCAAAAAGGTGATGGTACCAAAACTGATTTCCACTTACATTCCCATTGATTCAATTAATTCAATTAATTAATGTTAAATTGTACCACTTTTCACATGTGTTGGTATGAATACCTTAAATACAAAATAATTGTCCTAAAATGTTACCTCTGTAATGAAACGATGTGCTTGAGCTCCTGGTCAGCTGGTCCAGCTTACGTCCAGTTTTCTATTGGATGGTTTTCAAAATATTGAGGTGGAAAGAGGGTGAACATAACAATAAATCAATTATTACAGTTCAATTTTAATTAGAAGAGAGCCCAAAAACAAATTTATGTGTGTCACTTGATTAGATTAGGAATCGATTTAGGAATCAGGACTCGATATCGATCAAGAATAGAGAATCTATTGACATTCTGCATTATACTTATTTAAGGTGATCATATTTTGAAAGTTACAAAGCGGGACAATTACTAAAGTGTACGCATATGTACCCCACGGACCATTTCGAGGTTTGGGGCAGAGCCCCCAGCCGCCAGAGGTGATTTATTCTATAGGTATATTTGAGTCAAATGTCCAGAAAATAGCTGTCTGACATGAAAATATTATTTTAATTGGTTGTACCGGTAATGAGTACATTTTTGTATAGTCATAAAATCTTTATCTAGTGGTTCAAAAATGATTGTACAAACAAAATACAAACATTCAGCAGATAATAATGTATTGATGAGGGCATCATACTAATGAAGGCCTAATCAATAAGAAATAATATAATTTGAAAATGGATTTAATTTGTATAATTTGGATGGTTAAACTTTTAATACACTTTGTCTTTTCAACGAAATAATAAGTGTAGACATGTAATTAATTGAAAACGTAGTTCAGTTGTGTGATTGATACATTTCGATTTTCCATTATCTATAAACAAAATCAATGCAAATAATGACTGAGAAATTAGTGGTGTGCGAGTCCTGGTTTTTGAGTTCGAGTCTAGTCCGAAACGAGTATTTAAAATAGCTCGAGTATCGAGTACAAATTCGAGGCCGAATAATTTCGTTTAATTTTTAAAATTTCACTGTTTTACTCTAGACTACATTTTATTATTTACAATATGAACAATATTAATTTTTTTTATGTTAGTCTAAATGTAGGCTCCAAACGTGAATACAGAGTAACATCTAATTGATTTAAAAACGTAACCTCTCTCTAGATCATTTTAATGTTCAAACATCAAGCACAAATATTAGGGCTAGGCTATGACATTTAGTAAGTGATATTAGGCTACATAAAAATGTTGAAACAAACATTATAGTGACCTTTTTATTATTTGTGCCCAAAAATTGTTTAAAACTTCCAAAATGAATATAAATTTGTATCAAAAGACTCATGATACTATTATGACTAAGTAATAAGCATTGCTGGTAAGGTAGCGCCAAAAATATATAGGCCTAACGATTTTTACGTTTTCACACACGTGCGCGACCCGGCACCTCCACCAAAATCATTAATAATACTCGCACACCCCTAGAGAAAATGAATTATCTTCTTGGAAGTGGAAGAACTATTTCATTGTTTTTGCTATTAGTATTATCAAAGGAGTGTATTTTTTTAAGTAAAACATTATCCTTCCATGCACGGTATAAAGTTAAGAAAATACCGGGACACTTTCTCCCCAAAATTGCAAAACTGTACAAATACGTCATTTTAATGAGTCTCTCTGGACACTGGTACAAGTGATCTGAAACCGGTACGTCTGGTCACCTTAATTATACTGCATTATACTTTTTGCAGAACTTTGTATTTTTCATAATTTTTTTTTTTTTATAAAATTAATAAATTAAAATAATAAAAATAATAGAATAATACATTAATATAAATAAAGTGGGAAGGATTAATCAATGCATTTACAACTCATTTACCGGGAAACCTGCTCAAGACAATTCAATTTAATGATATTTATATTATTCTTCCATTGTTCAAGTACAAAATGTATAACAATGTAGAAGGAAGAGAAGCCCGCACGGCCGAAACCCTGAATGTGCATTGCATGTAATTGCAGTCCCTTTCCCGGTTTTGAAGGTGTGTATGCGAAGTCCACAAAATATTAGAAAATAACACCGTGCAGGGTTGAAAATCAGTCAGGATTGACGGCGATTATCGAACTCGTGACCTCCAAAATCAGAATCTCGCGCGTTACGATTGAGCTGTCTTCCTGTCTGGACCAGTAAAATCTACTTTTTCCGATATACTAGTCTTTTACTCGGGAGAAATAAATAACTCGGTGAAATTTCCCAGCAAAATCAGCACTGTTGGTTGTTGACAAATTAAACGCTCATATGTTGTCATCTTATAGTTTTTGTCAAAGATGGTTGTATATTATATTACCTGTCGAAATAACCCTGATATTTGTTTTCTTTCAACCAGCATTTTGGCAATATGCTAATCCGTGCTAATCGAAACGATGTGTGCGTGTGTCACACTGGTGTGAGATGGTTCATATTATTTATGTTATGTAGATTACAAATTCCATAGTCGGTTTCGCAAGAATATCCTCACGCTTTCGGACATTCAATTTGGAAATGATAAAAGATTACCACTCAACTCAACTCTGGGGACTGGGGAGGGGAAAGAAACTGCGTCGTATTTCCACGTGCTTTATATCAGTTCACGAGAATGCGTGCGTGTTCTCTATGATGGGCCATTATACCCATGCACTAAATGAGCTGTCGCCATCATTGCTAGCTGTCACATAAATACTCGGACGTGTAAACACTCTGATAGCCTGTCGCCCTCTTCTTGATAAAGATTTCGTTTGTTAATTGTTCTCAATCTCCCAACCCAGCATCCGGTCGTGTTTAATCTCTGAGAAGGAAGGTGCTTTCTAAGCGCAATTCTGTTCACGGTCAAGCACCAGACGGTCTTGCTTCTTTATTGCCGGCTTTGTTTTGAGAACTGCCTACAATCGCATCGCAGGAAAATGGGCGCCTATGACGCACTGTAAGTCATAAATAATATTTGTTGGCGGGACACAAATGGAGTTATGTTTCAGCTGTATAGAAGTGTGGGAATCGAATGCGTATGTGAGAAGCTTCTACTGTGAAAAGCGAACCATCGTCACATAACTTATAATTAACGACTTGACGCAATTCCTATTTTTAGAATCTCAACTCGCAGAGATGTCGTAATTGAGTATTAGATATATTGGGATATAAATATGACGTCAAACCCTGGATTGTCCTCATATTTTGTAAAAGTCATTTTTCTTCTCCTGTATATAGGGTAGATTCTATTCTAAACAAGGCCTGAGGAAGGATGTCAAACAATTTCGATTATTGATTAATAAATTGGTACATCGGTACATTATCAATAATCGTTTACGTTAACGAGTCAAGATATGGGGATGGGCATTCTTATGGACGTGTAGAGGGTGGGAAAGAGGGTGAAAATAATAATAAATTAATTATTGCATTCAATTTTTATTAGGAGAGCGCCCAAAACAAATTTATTTGTATCACTTGATTAGAATAGAAATCAATAGGAATCAGGTCTCAATATCGACCAAGAATATAAAATACAATATTGATATTTTTAAATATGATAACTCCTACAAAACTTAATTGAATTGTTATTAGAAATTCTTCTAATATGACATAAATATCGCATTGCACATAAATAAATATATATTTATATCACCTAGAAGAATTGGATGTACTGTTTCTGAGAAAGTGCTTAGTGGGCGATGTTGATCTCGACACTAAGCATATTCTCCAAAGTAGAAACAGGTCAAGACTTCGAGGTGAGATGGTGGCAATTGATGCTCCTTTTGCAAGAACTGAAGCTTACAGGCTGACATTTTATCCTCGTGCGACTAGACTGTGGAGGGAACTTCCTCTGGATCTGAAGACTCTCAACATGAAGGCACTGGATTTCAAGAAACTTCTTAGGGAATCAATCAAGTAAAGTAAATATAGTTCACACTTTCAATTAATTGTCACCTTCAAATTATATTATTTTCTTAAAGAGATTTGTACAATTTTATCGATTGATTGATTGGATATTGCTTAACGTCTCATATTTATGCACTTTGGCTAATCGAGACGATGAGTGGTGATAGATGAGGATGAAGTATGAACAGAAGGGAGGAGGGGAAACTCGGTACCGGCACGTAGCCTACTTCTTTCTTTAAGTACCAAGGGGACCAACGGCTTAACGTCCCATCCGAAAGGACGGTGTAACTTTGACAGTCATATAGGTTCCTCCACTAACCCGGACTGCCGAGCAGACGTCGAGGAGAACAAAGCCGTTACACTAGCTTTCGAACCCTCCATCTGCTCTAACCAGCGATATACGTGAGTTTCAGGGAAGAGCGGTCACCCACTCTACCCGTGACCACGACCGATCGGTTAAACAAACTCGGCTAAACCGCTGGCTGCAATTTTATCATTATTCTAAACAATTCAAATGCTGTATGTTTTTATAATGGTGAACTTTATTATATTTTGATGTACGTAATGTTATAAGTTAGGCTTATTATGTTAGTTGTTTGAATGTTTGTATTGTGGGTCTATTGTGGCCTACTATTGTGTTTAATCGTCGAGTTTTTATATAGTTTTTGATCATCTATTTTTGTTTAAACTTGCTACATAAATGTTAATTTTAATTACCTACTTTAATATCAATTTTATTATATTTACTATTTAGAAATATCACACACAATTCTGTGTGCTCGTTGTGATATTCCTAATGATATGATCATTGAATAATAATAAAAAAAATTAAAAAATTAAAAGCTAATAATTACTAACGTAAACTTAGTCTGACCACGACATACAATTATTAAGGTGTCGTATTTGTCCTGGTTTGCAATTTTGGAGGGGAAATGTCCCGGTATTCTGTCAACTGTACCATGTGGAAGGATAATGTTTAACGTGAAAAAATACACTTCTCTGATAAATAAAAACAGTAATAACATTGAAATAGTTCTTCCACTTCCAAGAAGATAATTCATTTTCTCTAGGGGTGTGCTAGTATTATTCAATGATTTTGGTGGAGGTGCCGGGTCGCGCTCGATACCAACCTCAGTCTTTTGATACAAATTTGTGTTCTTTTTGGAAGTTCTGAACTTTTTTGGAACAAATAATACAAATATGCCACTATAATGTTTGTATCAACATTTTCATGTTATACCACTTATACTACTGAATTATGTCATGACCTATTTGTGCGTGATCATTAAAATGATGTAGAGAGATATTACATTTTTAATCAATTAGATGTTACTCTTTCACTTTTGGAGTCAACTTATATCAATAAATAAGATTAATTTTGAACATAATTGTAAAAAAATGGTCAAAGAATAATAGTGAAATTTAAAAAAAGACTAAGTACTCGGACTCGATACTAGAATTATTTTAAGACAACTCGAATTAAAAAATCAGCACTTGCACACCCCTAATTTTCACTAACATTATTTGCATTGATTTTGTTTATAGATAATAAAAATCAAAATGTAATAATCGTGCAACTGAACTACGCTTTTGATAAATTACAAACCTACACTAATTATTTCGTTGTGTAGACAAAATGTATTTAAAGTTAAAACAAGCATAAATTCAAAATTATTATTGATTAGAACTTCGTAAGTATGACGCCCTCATTAATACTTTACACGCATTATTTTCTGCCGAGGGCTTGTATTTTATTTTGTACTATCATTTTTAAACCACTAGATAAAGAATTTATGACTACAAAAATATACACATTAAAACAATTTTTAATTCATATTTTTATGTCAGAAAGCTGTTTTCTGGGCATTTGACCAAATACATCTTAAAATAAAATTTGCCTCCAGCAGCTGGGGCCGGGAGTACACAGTACATGTTCTTACACTTTATAGTTGTCCCGGTTTGTAACTTTCAAAATATGGTCACCTTTAAATTATTATTGTTCCTAATCCCGTCCCACCTGAAGTTGCTTATCGTAATAAACTCAACGGACCTATACAGGATTATTAGTGCGAAGTGCTTAGTGCTAGATCCGACCTACATAGCCAGACAGAGCGGAAGCCTTCAGCAATGTTTTCCAATCCCTGTACTTCTCGGAAGCTACAGCCCCCGAACACCTGGGTAATATGCGAGAGGCGAGAGGCGAGAGGTGGCGGCGGCTCCGTTGTAATATCACCATCACTTACGAGCATTTCCAACACCTCGCTGTCAACCAGGTTCATGTGTCCATCCCATCTGATTAGAAACAATCACACATGGTGCCAATTTTTTTTTAAATCAGCGTATCAGGTACAAAGGAAAACAGAGAATTATAGGCCAATATAGCTCTCAGCCCCACTCACATCGGTAGTCACATCGGAAGTAAACTACTGGAAAAAGGGTCTCAACAAACATATACGCTCACATGAAATGGAACGGGCTAATCAATAACAATCAATATGGCCTCCGAAATATCGCAAAATTTTAAGTAACCCAGGTTAAAGTTTAGTGAGTGGTTTTTGTAATAATAATATAGGCGCCATCGGTTTCAAATCCCGTCGAGACCGGCAATCCTGAGTCCTGACTGAAGGGTTTTCCGAGGTTTTCTTCGGTCAATTAATGTCTTGGACAACCCTTCACAATTGTCTCCAATACCTATAGTTACTGGGGACGGATCCATCAAAGAGGAGTTATAAAAAACGGAGTTAATTTTAAGAGACCCATTTTTCAGAGTTATTTTATTCTAAAATTAAACGTCTGCTGTTACATTACATCCCCTTCAAAATTCCATGTGCTCGTATGTATCTCGCTCAGTGCAAAGTGTAGTCATTATCGAATTGACGAAACCCATGTTTATTATCATCACAAGTTGATGATTTGCTACACACTTGGGCTTGACGTGTTAGCGTGGGTGGCATGGTGTGTGTTTCTGAACAGATAATACACGTTGCCCTCTTGGCGCAAAGTGGTCGGGGGGGGGGGCGCAAGGTCACGAGGTGACACTTCGTGGGAGCGTCTGGCTTTCCTCGTCAATAGGAAGAGTGTCTTGTCAACCTATAATTCTGTTCATAACAAAAAAAAAAACAATTTAGAATTTTTAAAACTCTTAATCCCGCACAAGGCGTCGTTTCTTTAACACTGTCCTTGAACCCACCACTCACCCCACTCATCGCCTCGAAAAATAAACCACCCGGTCCACGAATAAAGTTGATTTTGGGTTGGTCTGCTAAAACATTAATGTCCCCACTGAAAATCAGTCATGTGACTGAGTAGGTAGACTAAATGCTTATGTGGGATGGCGTGAGTTCGATTCTCCATCTAGTTGATGAGCGTAGCGAGCGAAGCGAAGATTCCATTTTACTACACTGGAAAAAAAAATCCGGAATGTTTTTCTTTTTTTTCTGTTTGTATTTTTGTGTGTTTGTTAACACGATTCCGGCTAAACCGCTACTCCAATTGCGATGAAATTTTCTGGAGGCCTTCGAAATCTCTGAACTTAGAACTGCCACGTTTTTGAGCGCAATCGAAAAATTATTTCTCATGAAAATCGCAATTTTACGATTTTTTTGGAAATTCTTCGCTCTTAAACACCTACATGCATAATCCGATCGTAATGAAATTTGTATGGGACCTTTCTTATATGAAACTCTAAACATGTGTCAAATTTAAGCACAATCCAAGATTATTTCTCATAAAAATTGCAATTTTTCGATGTTTTTTATTAATTTTAGACGTTCTTCACTTTCTACCACCTACATCGTTAATCCGATCGTAATTAAATTTTAATAGAACCTTCATTTTATTAATCAATAGATTCATGCCGAAATTGAGGTTAATCGAAGAATTATTTCTGACAAAAAATTACAATTTTTCGTTTTTTTAAATTCGTTTAATTAACATAAGACAAGGCGGCTCAATGCACCAATTACGCTCATCCAACAACGACTTTCGGCGTTTTCCTAGTATTTACCACAACACATAATCCAGTCAGCTGTTTATCGAGTTTCGTTGTATACCACACATGGCACATAAACTTACCAGTTATTTATTATCTCTAACGAAGTAAAGCCGGGTATCGAAGTGGAAACCGAAAAATTCGTAATATTGATTTTTGAAGTATGATTAGAATTGATTTTATTAGCATCAAATGCCCTCAATCGTCCATACTTACAAAATTTGTTCACACATATTATATTCATTAATCAATCAACATAATAAACTGAAAACCGAAGTAATCCAATCAATAACTATAAGATGTGCTATTTATTGACTTCTGGAATAGTTGATTCTGGAATAGGGTTGGCTTGGTCGCTTTGGTTTACTGTCCCCCACGGAAAATCAGTTATATAACTGAGTGGGTACTCTAAAAAAATTATTTTTAATTTATTATAAAGTAAACTTTTATTAATGTTAATTATCTTTATAAGTTTTATTGAAGATTTTTCTATTCTATTTGTTTGTTTATTATTGCATTGATTATAATCAATGTATTTTCAATGATATTTTTCTGCCTAGATTGTCTGGTTGTCTCCCACCGGTGGAGCTTGCAACTTGAGTTAGGTGTCCTGTGTCATTGCTGTGATCAGTTTTTGGCTTGAACAATTTCAAATCATTATGTCTGATATAATTATTTTTTTAGAGTCAAGGTCTTTTTCGGATCTTTTGTATTAGATTGTTATCAAGATTTGAACACAATAATGAAGATTCGCGTTCAGTGGTTTCTTCCACGAAAGTTTGATTACTCCCTGATTTGCTGTTCCTGATTTTTGGCAAACCTCATATTCGTTTGAATGGGATCGTCTAATAAATCAGTTTTTCATTTCGTTTTTTTTATTTTTTTTATATTCTTTTCTTTTTTTTCCCCATCTCTTTTTATATTTGATTCATTAATTAATTTCATTTAATATCCTTTTTGAATTTGTTACCAAAATCGTTGTGTTTTAATGCAGTGTTGTAATATTACTATTTCAAAAATTTACTTAACTGTAGTTCATTGTTGTGTCTGCATCTAATAAATTAGATTTATTTAGTTGTCCTTTATAAATGAGTTTTTTTAACTGAACAGGATAGACGTTTAAATAAATAAATAAATAAAAATAAATAAATAAATAAATAAATAAATAAATAAATAAATAAATAAATAAATAAATAAATAAATAAATAAATAAATAAATAAATAAATAAAATGTATTCTGTATGAATATGACGTGTCTCATGTTCTATAAGTCCATTTTATGATCATCCGAGAGGGTGGCTTCCTCAAGCCCGTTCCCGTAAGGCCCGATACCTTTTTTTCCCCTTAAAGCCCACTTTTCTACCTGTTGATAAAGACCATGTTACACAAGGGTGTATTCCCGTAAGACCCGTTCCCTTAAAGCCCGTTCCCGTAAGGCCCGTTCCCTTAAAGCCCGTTCCCGTAAGGCCCGTTCCTGTTCCCGTTTGGTGAGGTGTGGCTTGTTGACATGTGTGTTGTTTACTTGCTTCCAACAATACTTCTTCTGTTCACTTATTCGCTTTTCACTCTTTTCACTCTCCAGTGTAACAGCCGCTTTAAGAATTAGTAAACGGTGTCATTAGAGCCGTTGAGCAACGTAGACTCTAAATACGAATTTAATTTAATTTAATTTAATTTCTATCTTTATTTATAATTAAATTAAAATTTAAGTACCGATGCCAATGATTAATTGATTAGGCCCTACATCGTCTTTATTTAGGTGGGGATTACAGCCAGTAAGACTTTCTCTTCCGCTTTAGCTCCGTTGAGAAGAAGGTTCTGGGTTTGATCCCCGGTTTGGGCATGTTTTTAAATTTTCCCCCATTAACCGAATACAAGACACCTACAACAAATTGTTAGCCATTAATCCAGAAATTGGCATCAACCACATGAAACTTCAATTATTTAAAGCAGCTGTTTATGCCAGTTTATCAACATGACTCATCACTCTTGTCACCTAATCAACTTTTCACCAGTTTTGTATTTTATAACCTCATTTTTTCCCCCTTCATTCATTTTTTATATATTCTTTTGTTATTCAATTTTTTCTTGTTTGTATTTGTTGTAACATTTTAATTTAATTTTATCGTACTTGTTCATATAGGTATTTAATCATTTGTATGTGGAACGTATTTTGTATTGTTTTGAATAGTATATTTTTGAATTGTTTAGTTTTAGTTATACCTAACATTTCTGGGTTTTGATACCTGTTGTTAGAGGTAAATAAATTAAATAATTAATTAATTACAAATTGTAACTCAGTTTAACACAAAGACATCGTTATGGACTATACTATGAACTTTTATCCTAACTAATACACAAAAATAGTTTTACTAATGAAAATGCATAAATATCACACGTTTACATTTTAAAATAACGAATCTAACTAAATAAAAGAATAATGAAAATAATGAATGAATATGTTATTAATAAATGTTGACAAAATATATTTGTTTAAATATGTAGTAATTTTGTTTACATTTTTGTTGAAAACTTTGTGTGCGTATACCATAACATATATTAAATTATTTAGTGTTCTCCTTTGTAAATTAGTTTTTATAACAGAATAGGATCGACGTTAAATAAATAAATACAAAATAACACTTTTCATCAAATTAAGTATTACATGTTATTATTCAATTTAAAACAACGATATCGTTATGGAGCAGCAAAGTAAAATGCAAAGTAAAATAAAAAGTTTCAATTTTGATGTAACATGTACACTGAAAAGTTTATAGCTCAATGCGCGGCAACGTAAACAAGAAGCATGAATAGTGACGTGTTAAGTTACTTAAATGTAAATCTTGGTGGGTCCATGTAGCTGCCCCCTCCCCCCTCCTTTTTGTGAATGTCTGCATTTTTTTTTATTGAATACATACAGGTTTACATCCACCAAAATTAGCATTCGCTGTCCACAAAGCCATGACGAGTGACTTGTCGTGGGAAAAGTGTACAAAAACAAATTCTGGATCGGACGGTTCTGACAATTATACAAACATTTTTCTCTCGATACATAAAATAATAAAAAATCAAATTAAATACATAAATATCCTAAATTAAACCAGATATATAATATTGATATATTAGTATAGTATTGACTATTTTATCCATTGTTTTCAAATAACATTAGGCCTAAGTTATTTTAATTAGTTTTAATGAAGGGAATCAGGCATTCTTGCTATGGGGCTATGCCCTCTCTGATTCTCGTCAACATGTTAAGTGTACATTGTACTTTGTAGCTTGATTTGTTGAAATAAATAAAAAAAAAATATATATATATATTTATTTTAATAAAGAACAAAGGAAGTATTTTTAATTTCCATTTTTACAGTATCATACGATTCAAGATTTTTTAAATGTTCTGGTAATTGGTTAAACAATTTAGGGATAGAATACTCCAGTGTTCGCGTACCATATTTATTAATGTATGCTGGTATTTTGAAAAAAAAGTATTGACTGTAATCTCGTGTTTATACTGAGTGCTTTTGAGGTGTCTTGTACAGATCACTTAATCAAAAGTCGAAATTGAAATAAATATTTGACCGGAAGAATATAAAAGAATATGAACAAACCTTGTGTGTGCATGACAGTAAGGTGATTATTGTCAGATATTATATGACGCAACATTTTGGATTGCCCTCGATTGTGATAGTTTTCAAGTCCACATCACGTTACATGACGGCTAGGTAACACCTCGAAATCACCCCAACTCTGCTTGCTGTATAAGGTGCTTGAGTGTGTAGCGCGCCACGGCTTGGCTGCGGCGCCCTAACGGGCACCTAGATTCTATAATTCTTGGTTTGCTTAGTGTGTTGTTTATCTTTACAAATTGTTCTCGGTTAGTTAGGTAGCTTCCTATCAGTTTAAGACTATTTCCTCTAATTCCACAAGTGTCAAGTTTCTGTAATAGTAATGGGTGAGAGACGGTATCGATTATCGAAAGCTTTTGCTAGATCTAGGAAAATTGCCAGCGTTTTTGCGTCAGTGTCAAGTTCTGTGTGTATGTCTGTTGTAAGTTTAAGTAGGGCATCTTGGGTGCTTTTTCCTTTACGGAAACCAAACTGGTTGTTAGAAATGAGCTTGTTTTTTTCTAGGAATCCGTAAATTCGTGTCCTCATACATTTTTCTTGAACCAACAAGTCACATGATGCTGGTACAGTGATGAGTATAGGAGATGAAGACGACTTGAGAAGGTTCTTTCCTTTGTTTATCTTTCTTCTGCTGCTGTGCCTTAGAATCGGCATGAATATCTCGACCCCCTTTAATACCTTTATAAGTTTCCTCCTTAAGGAAACCTATAAAAATTTCTTCACGAGGCGTCAAGGGCCTAGCTTTTTCCTTCCCTCCACCAATCATCTTTCCCACCCCTCCACCTCAAGTAGCAAAGCTGCCTTTGCTGCCCGTGCACCACTCTTTAGCGTAATTAAAATTATAAATTTTATGAACAAACTTCGACAAGAATTAATTGGTATAGTACCGCTTTCAATATTGCTACTTAAATCACCTATACGTCGTTGCAAGTTTCAACAGTGAAACAACAAGGGATCAAACGCTCAACAGTACTGGTGAAATCTGTTAACGGTACTTTCTCTTGTCCCCTACTAAAATATCAGGACGACTCTATTCTCACCAGCTGATTTAAACGTAATTGCCCGGTAATACCGAAGCGGTAACTGCAGAGCGCAACTCGCCACCCATCATCGATACCTTCACAGACTGGAACATCAGGCGAATCACAGTGAATCTAGCAACGAACAAAAGCACTTTCACAACCTATACTTTTTATAACTCTTTATAGCTTGCAATACAACTAATCGGTACCTCAAATCCACCTTTATATCACAATTTCAACAGCAATAATAGTGCTGTTCTATATATACATATATATAATATTGCTATGGGGTAGCCTACCCCATAGGAATATAAGGCGTCTCAACAATACTGATGAAACTAATACGGTACCACCTAAGTCCCCTTCTTATTAACAGGACATTTTCATCAGTATGATGATGGCCAAGAGATGATACCATGCAAGGCAGTTACACAGCGTGCGAACTGTGACCGCAAAGTCAGATATCAACTCTTCTGCTTCTATACCTATAGTAAAGTAAGACAAAAATATTATCCCAAAATAATACGTTCTAAAACAAAAAACTAAATTACGAACATTCAAATTTAAACCTACTGATGACAGCTATAACTATCATTGCTTATACAAACTCGTCCCCTACAACAACCATCTGGGGACTATTGCAAGCTACCTATTGATAGATTCTTATTTACCTCTTCTAAAGTACGGTACTAGGTCTATCAACATAGCTATATTAGATGATAGTGAGCTTCTCACAAAGTTTCCATTAAAAGGTGTATTGACAATCGTGTAATCATCTAGGAAGTCCAACCATAGTCCAACGATTCTTGAAATTCCTCTATCTACAGAAATCATACCCCATGAATCTGCACAAAGTCTCTATCAAGATCAAGGTCTCTCTATCATGGTCATCCATTAGTAAGACATGTTGCATGGCTTCTCTTTTTTATGCTGTAATGAACGAAGGTTTCTATTATTATAAGTGATTTAAACAATGCAATGTGAAACATGTTGAGAAACAATGGCATTCAAAAATGGATGCTCACAGTATTGTCAACAATGATGATCCACTGCACGATAAATTTAATTACTTTTTAAGCAAAGTGAAACAAGTTCCAATAACTAAGAATAAACATGTTGATCGCTGCTAACATTATTAAGCGAGCGAAGCGAGCGTTTCCATTTGACTCTGCCGGAAAAATTAGACACTGTTTTTTTTTTTTTTTTTTTGTTTATGTCTCGCCATAACGTTCGAACGGAGGCTCGGATCGAGTTGAAATTTTGACCATCCGCAAGCTTCGTTCTCGATTGAATGCCATTAGTTTTGTGGCAAAATCGTTCAAAAAGTTAAAAAGTTACATTAAAGTTAATCGAAAGTTTTTTTTTTCAAACTAATCGGCGACAAAATCTGAGATAGCCAAATCATTTAGAATGTCCGTCCGGTCACGAATATGTTAATTTTATTTTGATCCGATAAGTAGTGTAGATGGAAATTACATTATAACAAAAGTAACGTTGCCATGGCAACGAAAAGACGCGCGAAGTTTCTTATGCACTGCCACCTAGAAGTAATCAAAATACTTTCGAGGAAGCAGTCTATTATTTGTCAACAAAGAGTAGTTTTCCCAAGGAGTCAAGGTCCTCTAGATGGCGGTGGATTTTATCCACAAAGTAAAGGTTTACACACGGGTTTACCCAAATACCTTGGCAATAATAAATAATATTGGAAACATGGCCCTGTGGACAGCGAACGTCGCAAATTTAAAAATTTAAAAAAATGTGCAATGTGGGTCTAGCTATAGCACGTGCTCGCTTATCAACGCGTCCAACTGAGCGTTTCCTAGTAGTAGAACACTAGACACCCAACGATAGAAGGGTCATTTTCGACACTTTTGTGACCGTAGAGAGCAAAGTACAATATTATCTCAACGGATTTTTCGGGTTTATAATTAGACCCATTTTTTAAGGGTTCGAATCCAAGATGGCCGTCGATTTGCAAGTTGGAATAACCAGTCCTTACACTCATCATCAGTCTCGACAACAACCTGCTTTGCTTCACTCTCTGCCTGGTACTCGCCGTCCACAGCCACTACCACTATCTCGTACACCTGGCACGGGACTAGGTTAATTACTGCCAGGTGATTGAGAGTCCTCCAGCTCATTGTGTTCCTTACACTCATCATCAGTCTCGACAACAACCTGCT